>CM021316.1:10229367-10384616 GCA_010645155.1 Tigriopus japonicus | reverse complement strand
CCTACATATTCCCGACGAAGACAAAAAGGCAACAAGCCCGATAAAGAAGAGAGGAGGACTTCATTGTTCGAACTAGCCTTGATTCCTTAGGATTTGGAGGAGCTCTCAGAGCGCAAGATTAGTTCAAAAAAAGAATGTTGTTAAACTCCATCCTTAATAGTGCATGTCTGCTTTCGGTTTCGGTGGGCTTAACCGAAACCAAAATTTCGACCGAAAGCGCTTTCGGTTCATCACTAGTTTTAAGAGACCTTTTATGTAAAGGGCAATTGAAGTGTGACTTTAGTGCGCCTTTTCATGGAGCGAGGGCATCGATAAAAGTCGATAAAACGACCAGCTAACAGTGTGCATGCACATGCAAAGAGACAAAATTTGGCATAATTCAAGAAATTGTGTAAAATATGTTGCATTGACTTGTTCTAGCAATGTAATAATGATGGTTTAGGTACATCAAACAGGACATTATAGTTGATATGCCAAGCTTCCGCCAAGGTGTGCTAGTAGCTTTGACTTCAAGTCAAATTCAAGTAAGCCTTCTCACTATTTGACCTTAACATGAGGTTTGATTACCGAGAAGCAAGACTGGAAGCATGCAAAGAGGGAAGTTCTCCCGCATCGTTGAGGCATTTCCATTTGAACCCTTCAACGCCGATCAAATGAGCTCCAACCGACCTTCTTTTCAATGTTTCTTCGAATAAGCTGTCAAAAATTGCACGCCCCTTGGCCTTTTGGTGGGCGCGGTTTTATAAAAGGTATAATGAAGAGACAAAAGGAGAAATGTGGAGTAGCTGAAATCGGGAGGTGATGACTTTGAAAGCGGGCGAGCGAACGATCAATAGATGTTCGTAGAAGATCAAAATGGACCATCTCCTTCGAGAAAGCTAAATCGATGGAGAAAACCAGGCAAGCACACTCTGAAGTAAACTAGCAAGTCAAGTATTGAGCATTGCCTTCAAAGAATATCACCTTATGTTACAAGTTAGGCACATTTGCTTGAGATATACTGAATTTTGTCCCTTTGCAGGTGAATGCACAGGGTTAGCCGGTCGTGCCACTTGTCAACGCTCTCGCTCCATGAAAAGGGACAACAATTCGCCGCCGGTTTGAAAAGCCATCCCCTCCTGATTACAGTTACCCCACCTTTCTCCTTTTTTTTCTTCCTCCCACCCTTTTTAACCCTGCGCCCACCGAGAGGTTAAGGGGCATGCAATATTTGTCATTGAAATGCAATAACACAATGAAAGGAAGTTCACTTGGAGTTCCATTGATCGGCATTGAAGTGTTGGAATGGGAATGCTTCAATGGCGACGGAGAATTTCCCTCTTTGCACGCTTCTCGTTTTGTTTCTTGCCGATCAAACCTCAAGCTTTGGCCAAATACAGAGCGAGATGGCTTGCGTGAAGTTGACTTGAATTCACTGCTACCAACGCACTTTGGTGCACGCTCAACATATCACCTTTTATCGGGCTCTTTCTTTGTTCAATTTGTTCAATTTCTCAACCGGTAATATGTAGTAGGAGCTGACCCTAAACATCATTTAAGGCAGGATTGGGCAAATTCTTAAATTATATTCCCAATTGGCGAATAAGGCGCGATTTTTCATGATCTTAATTCAGATGTCCCCTCACATATCTGTCATATGGAGCGAGAAAAATGTCCCAATTTTGCCCTGGAATCTTAAGTTGACACACACAAGCCTAAATTCTGACACATCCCTAGTCATTTGACCTTTTTGAATTCGTCCACGCCTACGCAGGAATTGAATTCTTCAAGCCTATATCTAATCAAACAACCCTTTTACTCAATGATGGTTCACATTTGCCAATTGTAACTCGTTGGTAGACCAGATATTTGTTATACATTTTTATGTGTACATCCTATTACTGATCTACTTTTTAACAGGGTAATCTATTTGTTACAGTAGTGGTAAAATCTGTCAAAAGAGGCCATTTTGCAAAGATTTCAAGCGAACTGGACTCACAACCGTCTCTAATTGCATTACTACTCCCAGGTAATAGCCACAATATTGTAGGACGTAGTTAACAGAGCAGTATCAAAGCTATGAGCTTTTTCTATCAACATTTGTTGGATAAACATAAAACGTACATTTGTGATTATTAAAATCCACCCTAACGAAGCTTCATCCCGGATTTTTTTGTTGTTGGATGGATATAAGATGTACATTTGTGAATATTGAAATCCATTCTAACGAAGCTTCATTCAGGTAGCTAGTGATTTATAATCCGTTTTGCTCTCGTAGCACCGAACTCACACGTGTCTTTGTCACTATTTCGATGAATCTGGAATGTTCTATCAATATAGTTTAACCATCCTATTTTAGTAAAGCGTGCAATGTTTTATTTTTGGGGTGGACCAAAATAGCTGGCCCCAATTTGGCACAGACGCTCAATTTAGTTCGATCGAGTATTGAAATTAGTTATTTGGAATGCTTGGAGAGTATTATTATAACCTCACGGTCTAATCCATGACGTAGATCGTCTCGATTGTAATTTATGTACATTAGACTTCCCATCTTAACTCTCATTTGAACCTTGGTCTTTGATTTTTTTGGTAAGTTTTCATGTTGGAGCAAATGGAGAAATGGCCTACAGCGTGAGAAATATCAACGTTCGTTCAGAACAATAAGGGAAAAATTTCGTAGAAAGAATGGAATGGTGATATATGTAGACTCAATTATTTCCGAAAAAAAGGATTAGTGGCTTTAAATCCAGGAACATTTATGTCCCTTTGTCTTGTTCTAATAATTCAGTGTGACACTCCGTCATAGAACTGACAGGTGAACCTCCAACCGTCTTCAGAGCATTTCTAGCATCGTTTTCTTCCATGTTGCTTTTGCTTGATGTTACAGAAAGAAATTTTAATTCTGATCATAGCATCTTCAGTTTTCGTGGGAATCTCCCTCGTAACTTATTTAACTCAAAAATATGTGCCCCTCAAGAGCGTTCCCATAAAGTCGTGATCTGGACTGAATCAGACCTCCTTAGAGACTGAGAATTCAAGGGCCAAGGAGAATCCTCAGCGGAACGTCACAGATGGGTGAAAAAACACATCCGCAACTCCGGAACAACATTCTTTGTCCCAATGACTCCGTGTTGGCTCGTAGTCGTTTCTGTGCATTTACATATGTACGTCCGTAGCTTGACGTTCATCGGTCCGTCAACATTCAACCTGGCACGCTCGTTCGTTTTGGTTTCACATGCATCTCTTGACCTTTGACTAGTTAAGCCTTTTTCATTGCGAGGAAAAAACTTCGAAATGAATGAAGTCCGTCCAATCCGGGGCGAACTAGTTACGCTCATGTAACTAAGTGTGGAGGCATGTGCTAGCATGTACTCTCGGAGGAGTCTTTGTGTCTGGCCAAGCTATCCTCTGCTGGCGAATCTCTTTCGTATGATCACACGACAAACTTATTCTCATGTATTTGAAAAGGACAAGGAAATATTGAGCTCAAGATTCGAACGAACTACATGGACAAGTTCGATTGAACGTCATGATAACGATTCGCGGAAAAATCGCCATTCGTGACGAATTGACCAAAAAATGGCATCCATCACCAGACGGGAGAAGTGCCAAAAATTCCGAGACAGAAAGAATTTGCAAAACAAAGGGCTCGTTCATGAACTTGTATTCCAAATGGTTTCGTCATTGCTCTCATAATATTGTAAATGCAGTTTTTGTCAACTAACTTTATGTGCTACGACTTGACACTACGCATTCCTTTTGATCCCCCTTGAGATTTCAGAACTAGGATATATTCTTTGAACTCGTTGTGAGCGTATCGAAAAAATAAAGAAGAAAATCGGAGGAGATTGAAGTTCTCACCGAGCCATGTCCAATTCGTTATGTAAGCACTTGTGTGTGGCTCGTTGTTTTAATTTAGCCACATCTAGGATCTATGCATCTTTTGTTTTACCGTGGCTTTTCTTTCTTTGACCAAGCATTATTGTGGATGCCGAATTTATAATAAGTGCTCGACGATTGAAGACTAAATCTTTAAGAACAAGAGACTTTAATTGGCTGTCCGGTGTGATTGCTTCTCGTAAAATTTTGAAACGTTTTAAGAATATTTCCAACTCATCACCAAAATTGGTTAACATGAAGGATCTGAATCAGTCTTCTTTTGATGGTTCACGTTTTATAATCTGCTGAATTAAAAATATATTACTGCTGTTGATAGACATAAACAGTTTTGAAAACGTGAGCAGTTTGCTCGAATAGAATGAATCCAATAGGTTCATAGGTGGGAGGTTTACCAGATTAAGCGACACATTTGGTTTGTGTTCCTATCGACGGCACTGCTTTGAATATTCTAGAACATTCTATGCAACATCTAACTCGTTGAAGTCGTTTTATGCACTTGTATATCAACTAGAATTTTCTGTTTTATCCTATGCTCTCTGGATCTCGTTCCACTGAAATGCCCGATAACTATTAGTTTCTACTTGACAATAAATGATATTAACTTTCCGAAAGCCACAAATCACGCACAAAAACGAATTCCTTTGTCAATTTACTTAACATTGAGCTTAGGTTGATCCAGATTTGTGTTTTGCTTGTCGGACAAGAGCACAGCCATGAGCACATATGATCATGAGTCCCTCCATTTTCTTTGTGTGTCTCTCTCTCTAATGCTCCATCCTACTCAAGCATCCGAGGAAACGCAAGGCGATTTGTGGCTCCCTCAAGACATCGATATGTTCTCGTTTCGTATTTGTTTTTCTCTCTCTTCTTCTATGGCATTTTTTGGAAAACTAGAGACTCACTCGAAATCTGGTTGAATGATCCGATCTAGTCGCCTGCATCTAAACAGAATATAAATTCCAAGCGTTCCCATTACCATAGAAATGGAAATTCCTTCATCAGATTGGACTTGATTAAACACGTTTTCTGTCTCCAAAAAGGCCATATCGACTGTGAATTGAACTGGTTGATTACGATTACGAATGAGTATGGTATCGGAATATCTCAATGAGTGAGTGACACGTTCTTTTGAAACACCACTCAGCACATTTTCCATCGCATAAGTGGTTTTAGGACGCCAACTCAACTTTTCGGGATTAGGTCATAACAGAGATGTTTTAGGTTGAGCGGACAATGCTCTTTTTCAAAGTACTTTGTAGGATTTCGTTCCAAAAAAGTCTGTAGGCCATTTGATTTTAATGCTTTCCCTCTTTGTGTGGTTAAGTCTAGTTTGAACTGGTGTCGACAAAAGGCAAATAATCAAAGCAAACGCCGCGAGTCGTTGATCCCGCCCAATCTTGGGGTTCCCTCTAGAAATTCGTTTGATCTCAGACAATCAATTGGGTGGAGACTCGATAGGAAAGGCCAAAGACCTTCAGGGCCAAACAGCATAAACCGGGAAATAGTTGTTTACTCCAAAGATTCCAATGCTTACCGTCATTGTTTGGAATGATGTTTGTCTGTTGGTGAATGGTAGAAGTGATCGTGGCCAAGTTCACGCTCAGAAGTCGTCAAACCCGGACTTGATTCACTTTCTTTGACTCGTATGGAAGAGCAAGGAGTTGTTCCGAAGACAAATCTTTGGCGAGTGTGGGTTGATTGATCCTCAGATCCACATTCAAGTCAAGTCAAATCGAGCAACGACGGGCGTGGGAACAAACGCTAAACAACGTTAGTTACGTAGATCATGTACAAGACGAGCGATCTCTCCAACGTTCCGAAATACACATTGTTCATGTATGCAGCCTTCCCATGACGACAGTGTGAAATGCTCGTCTTGGTGTGTGCGTGTGATTTCTTCTGGCATCCCTTCGAAAAGCAATCCGGTTATCTCGAGTGTTCCAACGCATTGCAGTCTCTGCATTATTGCCTTGTTTCCCTTATCCTCGATGTCATGTTTTGGGCCTGGTCAAGGTACATCATTGTAGTCGAGTTGAGTGGGATGAACCAAATCCACACTGAGGTACCATTTGTACTTTAAATTTGCACTTTGTTTCAGCATCTGAAATCATTGGGGCCAAAGAAGTTCATGGGGCAGTTCAATCTCAAGCAAAAGAATGTGGAGAAGTTTCGTGAGATGTTTCAATCACTTTCCGTTGCTTCAAAGGAAAGCCTGTTTGAAAAAAAATTACGGAAACAATTATTGAGGATCATGCATTTTTATTTTAAAAATATCTTTAATTGAGGACAAATCATTAACAAATCGGTTGATGGAAAGGTCAGTCAAAGCTGGATACAAGAGAATTCAGATCCGTCAACGCTTACGTTATACGATTTTACATTGAAAATTATGCCGAAACATGTTTAAATCCAGAGTTGACGAAATGAAAACTTCGGGAAAAAATTGACGATCAGTCCGCTCAATATTGGACTAACCAAATATTTTACTAAAAAAGCAGGGTTTGAATCTTTTTTCATTCCTTTTATCCTTACTCCTCCGGGTTTTTGCTCTGAAATTTTTTGTTAGGCTCGCAAACATGTCGATCAAAATTTCCAGTTTGGTTCATTTCAAAATTTCTCATTTTTCTTTTGAGTTTAGTACTGAAGTACAAGCATAGCACATCCTCAAAGGTTGTCTGGATTTGTTGAGCCGTTCCCGTTCACGATCAAGGTATGATCACTTTCAGGCTATTTTTACTTATTGAATATTTTTCACGGAGAGATATGAGGGATTCCTTCTTAAGGATATTTTGCAATATTATTTTAGTGATCATGGGGTAAATATCCACTAGCTTTCGACCATAGCAAAGCAAAGAAAAACGCAAAAGCAGATGTTTGTTTGTTAGAAAAGCATGGTACGTGTAAATAGCAGATGAACTCTTCTCTTAAAACATGCTTTGACAACAAAGTCGAATGGACTTCATTTTTTGTCGATTATGAAATACGATTTGTACTGCCACCGATGATGTCTTGGAGCAAAAACAGCATGTTTACAATCCGTGGACAACACTGCTCATTCGAGTCCAATTTTCTCATGAAATATAAACTTGTTGATGGAATTCACTTTGCAACATTTTATAGGATAAACGCTCATTCAAATTTTGGGTTATAGAGAAGATTTTGTTAATTTTCCCCTCTTCCAGAAACTTGACCCAACTTTTTACATGAATGACGCATTGATAACAAGTACTACCGAAAATCGAAAATTTGGGCCTTTTTTCGGGCGTGCAACACGAAAATCAGGCCCATTTTTGTACCTTCTCTGATATGGGCTCTTGATTTTGTGATTTTGAAATTGTATTTTACAAGCAATCTTTCATTAGATGCTGAAACGTTTACGGGGGGAACCCAAATGATATTAGTGAGCCATTTCAGGGAGGTTTTCATTGTCACTTTGTTTATTTATGACAGTATTACTTTTGTGCATCTTATTTTCAACATTATGGTTATCCTTATAAGAGAATAAGAAGAAGTAGTATGAACAAAAACCATATATTACCGATATAAAATGTAACAACAACTTAAATTTTCGTCTATTTTTTCGACAATATTCAGGTGACAAGGATTAAACAAGGATTAAGCTCGTTAGCCATGAATTTTGAAAACACTTGTCTTTGCCACTCCGAGCCTCCTGAAATTTGTTTATGAGAGTTAACATGAACAAAAACTCACGTTTCTTAACTATTGGTCTCTTTCAAAATTTATTTTTTCCGTCCACTGGCGGAGATCCTGTGCTAGGCTTTACTTAAGCTTCTTTTAAGTCTCCACGGTTAGTTGCTCTATGAATCCGTTTAATGGAACAATGGGGAAACTGTTCAACTGATCCGGACTGACTTGAACAAGCCTTTGATTTAGCACACAGTTTCTCGATAGCTTTGCCGCATGAACTGACACCAAATTATCAAAAACCCGTTGTATTTGGCATCAAAGATGGCAAAGATGGCCGAACGAACAGAATAGTGCTAGAAATATGCAACATGCCTAACTCTGTTCTTTCTCTAATAAAAATCCCCGTTGGAATGGATGAGTTCCGGACGAACTCGCCTTACAATTCTTGGGGCCAAATGACTAACCAAATTTTAGACATCCTATATTGATAATACCTGCTGAGTCCTGGCCATTCCTTCCACAAACTAATTTTGTGTCATCAGCATATGAAGAAATGTACTGGCTTTTGTACTAGACTTCTGAAGAGGAGCAATAAAGAGAATAAACAGGAGCGTACCTAAAATTGAACCTTGTGGAACACCTGACTTGACATCATACTTGCCACTAAAAGATCCTTCATCCTTGACTGTTTGCTTCCTATCACTCATGAAACTATCAATCCAATTCAAGACCTTACCTTGGAACCCAAACTCTTTTAGTCGATCGAGCAAAAGGCCATGATCTACCTTATCAATCACAAAGTCAAGATAGACTACATCAACTGACTCGTGACTTTCAAGCCCTTCAATGATCTGCCCAACGTGTTCAACCAATTGGGTTGCTGTACTAAAATGAGCTCGAAACCCCTGCTGTTCAGAAGGAATTATAACGTAGACTTCCAAATAATCTACAAGCTTGGACTTCATGATCTTCTCAAAAACTTTGGCCATACTGTAGGTCAGTGAAGTGGGCCTATTTTTACTAGGATGAGACTTTTCCCCTCCGTTGAAAATTGGAACAACATAAGCCACTTTCAATGAGGAGAGAAACTTGCTCTGATCCAAGATGCGACGCATCAAGTAGGAGAAAATAGGGGCAAGAATCTTTGAGCATTTCATCAGAAACTGAGATGCAATAAAACAGCAATGCTGTTATATTATGTTGAATATTTTTCCACTTGAATTTCCCAACGTTGGTTGCTTAACCAAGTTTGGTGATCTCTCAAAGGGGTCATGTCAAGTTGCCCCTTTGTGTCTCCGTTAGTTACAGAATTACGCCGCTAATTTAGTTGCCGTATCTTGACTAGTAAATGAAATACTGAAAAGGAAATACATTCAACTCTCAACCGAGGAACCGAGATCTGCTTATGATATTGAAATTTCTGTTTGTGGTTCAATGTATCGGTTGTCGATTATTAGGGCCCTCTTCTTTGTGATCCTATCAAGACACTAAGCAATAGATTTGTTTCAAGATTTAAAGATCAATTGGATAAATTATCGTTTTATTGGGATGCTTTTGTTATCATTTGATAACTGCCGTTGTGCAATTCAAATGGACCAGTATTTGGCTGATTTATCTGAAGTCGAACTATTTGATAAAAGAAAAAAAAAACTTAAAGGCAAATCATTTCTTGGACAATAATACCTTTAGAGACACGCCTTGGTTGGTTGGTGTGTCTCGGTTCATCAAAGTAAAAGCCCCTTCTTCTCAACTCGTACTTTTTACTTCTTTACCTCAAGCAACAACTTACTAATAAGTAGGGATTGGCAAAGTGTGCAAATAAATTTACCCTTTTAGTTCACAAAAGCTGCAGAAAAATGTACTCAAAAGTGCAAAAAAGAGTGCGGAAAAGGTTAAAAGTGCAAATAAATGTCGAAAAAAAGAGTAAATAACTTGCATTTGGACCTAAAAAACCAGTCATAGTCAGTGTACCCACGGCACTTAATTGAGCTGGAGAAGTCATTTATAAGTTCCAAAGACATTTCAGACTAGTTCTGAGGTGAAGAGACAATGCCGTACAAGTAATTGGGTTCTATTAATTAAGTCACGACCAAAAAAAGGATATAAAGTCATTCAAATTAAACTGAAAAGCAATCTTCTGAATTTTCAATTCCTTAGGTGGTCCAGGGATAACCTATATAATAGTATTAATACTGGATGCGAACTCGCGGAATTTCTCCGGCACGCAACCTCCGGTATGAGGCCGAGATTCGTAAACAAGAAGAACAAACCGCCATGTTGGGAGCGGAAAATCAAACGGAAATCGACCAAAATTCCAAAAGATAGTGCGCCAATCGGTGTTCCCTGTGTTTCAAGCGGGTCCAGCCAAGTCCTAGCCTTGGTAAAGGTCAACGCCATGCCCAAAAATCAGTCCGATGTTGGTGTTTCGAAGACATCCAGTTCACCCAAGAAAGAGTGAATGAAATAGTGAATGAATATCGGCCCTAACTAACTTCCGATCTGGGAGGCGACTCATCTGCAGCACTAGATAAACCACAAATACCCCTCTCAGTAACAACAGATCGTGGTGGCTCAGAGCTAGCACTCGTGCTTACTGCATAGCGAGTTGGGGTTCGCGCCTCCACGAGGGTTTTTGTTTCAAACGTTTTTCAGTAAATGTTGTTTGTTTTTCTATATTTTTAGGTATGTTTAGGTTAGGTTAGGTTAGGTTAGGTTAGGTTTAAGTTTAGTTCAGATTATCTTTGCTCCTCCTGTCAATATTTTGTCCATATCTATGACGGTATGACTCATCTCCCAGATCGGAAGACATTCAGGGGCCATAGTGAATGAATGACCACATCGTGGAGTGCGAATGAACCCACAAAGGTGTCTAATCTACAAGATGACGATCAAAGTGATCAAATGAAATCTGATGACGAGGTTACCTGCAATAACCTTCGGAAGTGATAGCCCTAACTAAAGCAAAAAAACGAATATGCACCGGACTCCGAGCCCAAATTCTTCTTGCAAAAGGATTAAGAACCAACTTTCCCACGGACCAATACGGGGAGTTTCTTTACGCTCATCCATTGCACAACTTGAACAACTAAGAATATCTTACGATTACTTGAATTATCAACAACAAAATAATGTTTTTCGAGCTCATCCATTATCCGACTTGAACGTCTTATTAGTATCTTTGAACTTACAATTGAACCCATCCATCAATATTTCAGGTATTATCCTGAACTGAATTAACACATGCCAAACTTTGTATGAAATCAAGGTTGTTATAGGTTGTGAGATTGTCACCTTGGCATAACATGTTCTATAAATGATGGTCCTTTTTCGAATTTCCTTTATTGTATGGTTGTGTCTTTTAGTTCAGGATAATAAGGACAGGTAAGATACTCTTAAGTAATTCAAGTTGTGTGATGGACGAGTGCGATAAAACTCCCCGTTTTGATCCGGGTGAGAGGATGTGGGGAAAGTTGGTTCTTAATCCCTTTTCAAGAGGAATTTGCGTTCGGATTAAGGTCAATATAGAACAAAGAAAGAAGAAGTCCTCAGTGTCAAGAATTCGATCAAATGAAGAACAAATTAAGATGACTTTGAAACCTATCAGGTGGACCTACTAGCAATGGATGGGCTCAATATTTTGATCTGCCTT
This sequence comes from Tigriopus japonicus, assembly GCA_010645155.1. Taxonomy (NCBI): domain Eukaryota; kingdom Metazoa; phylum Arthropoda; class Copepoda; order Harpacticoida; family Harpacticidae; genus Tigriopus; species Tigriopus japonicus. The sequence goes on along the minus strand of CM021316.1, from coordinate 10,373,440 downwards.
TGGAGTCAGTCAGCCCAAATTGGTGATCTGACAGTCTAACCCGGATTACATGGACCCTCCCAAAGTCTTTAGAATGAAATGCTCCCATCAAGATTGAATTGTGTGGATTTTTTCATTCAATCTGATTGTTAATTCCTGGACAAGGGGATCTTAGAAGGTCAATCAAACCTTATCAAGCCTGTAGAGCCTATCCCTGCAATGATAAGACATGATCCTTTGGTCCTGAAGGACCCTTAGCCCCAGTCCTGCGTGGTCCCGACCTTCTTGAGCCCCAAGACTTGAAACATTTTCAATCAAATCCACAATCAAGGCTTTAATCCTCATGTTTTTCACTCATTTTGTCTCAAGGACGTTGTGATTGCCTTTGTTCCTGTTCCAATCCGGATCAGATGGCTGATCTGATCCAGAACCGTCAAAAGTGCCCTTCAATGGTTATAGCCAACAACATCTCTGACTTGGACTCCATCTTGTTTCAAAATGAGACCATTCTTGTTCTTTCATTTTCCTATGGAAATGGTTTCATTGTGGAGGTGTTGAAGAGGATGGAAGAGGAGTAACACTCCAAATATGACCACAGATACTTCTGTTAAGCATTATTTCACTGAAGTTGGACTAATGGGTGAAGCAAGATTTCATCTACGTATTTTCCTCATTCTTATGAGGACTAAAATCCTTTGGAGAGTTGAATGTCAAAAGTTCATGAGACGAGTAAAAAGAGTGCTGGGACTTCTAAAATCAAGGTGAAGAACATCCAGTCCACAAATATTAACACAAAAAGTTTGCGTGAATTCTTTCAAGACACATGTTCAACAGTTTTAGACATTAATAAGGAATAAATGACGTCGTGTCAAAATATAGCCTCGGCCTCATACCATTTTTTCAAAAATCGGAGTTCGTGTCCACCCCTTTCAGGGGTTCCTGGGTGGTCTCATGGTTGTCTGTCCCTTGAATATTGTCAAAATCTTTTAATCCGTTGTTTTATATGGCTTTACTAAAGTCCGTTTTTGTCCTTCGAGAATGTTCAAAAGTAGACATTAAAAACTGCACAGGAAAAATAGGTTTCACCAATACTTAAGATAACCTGCGACCCACGTGTGCCCAACACATGAAAAGTGGGTTTCAAAAGTGGAAAGTTTTAAAACTCTCGGATCTAGTCAATATCAGTAAGTTAAAGGAATATGTTCAATTGCTGTAGAAACGCAATACCTGAAATAATAAACTCGTATTCTTACAAATTAATCAGAGGAGGGATTGTCCGTTTTGACACACCACTTGTTAAATAAACTTGGCACCAGCGATTGCCAGCATATTCCCTGTCAACCTTTTGGAACACTTTTATGATTGAGAACAAGTCAAAAGCTGAGACTGTGCCAAATTCTGTAAGGAGATGGACTTCATATTTAACGGAGGCAATCACAGGCCCATACTCAACCAATTGTGACAAATATAATTGTTACTCTTGTGCTCGAAGGGCCATACATTCTGGGACCCCAAAGTCGAGGATGTCCGTGGTGGAGCAGGTTGAATTGCTCGAGCCAAAAGCTTTGACTAAATTCCAATCGAAGATGGCCGAGTGTCAATTCTAGTCAAGGTTATTCTATGAAAACAAACCACCACGTTTATAGCATGATCTTGGGATCTCGACTTTTCCAGCCTACTTCGAACATAATACAAGATCGGCAACATCGGGAACTACGCAAAGTTGTACTTTCAAACCTCGCAACCTATTATTGCTATTTTTCGATTAGAACGATTAGAATCGCCAATCTCATGATAGGCATAGATCACGGAATTTATGGATAAGAAATCCTTGTATTAGGTTAACGAACGTATAGAAATTTGCAACATTGGAAATAGATGGGCAATCCAAAAACTCTACAAAGATTGAAAAGTATGGGAAAGCGTTCAAGATGTGAGAAAATATTAATGCGTTATTTCTTGTATTTGAACTAATCTCTTGCATGTGTTGCAAATTGCAAAGATTAATTTGGATGATTGTAATTGGACAAGCACCATCAAAAAACGGCAATTGATACTATTCAGGCAGGGTTAGTTGACGAAAATATGTTGGTTCGGGAATGAAATTTCCTTTGGATCCACCACAACCGCTACAAAAAAAATCTGCTCAGTTTGGGAAATGTTATAAAAGTGAAAAGGATCATTGCACTTTGTTCCAGTGAAAAAAAGCGCTCACGGATGGGGTGTACCACATGTTTTTTTGTTTGATTCATAAAGAAATTTTATTCTCGGAACCTCTCATCAATTTTCCTATCACTGTCTCGTTCCACCGTCTTTTTAGTTAACCCCGTAAACCCAAAGGTAATGAAAAGGTTTAAAAACTGAAAATGAAACCCAAATCCATCCATTACAATTTTTTGAGGGTGGGTGGGGAGAATTGGGCGAGGGCGTGTGTTTGAGAAATTAAATCCCTGTTTATTTAACTTTGACCTACAATTGCTTTTCCCTCCTTACGAACATGACACTGGATTGCCATTTCCAACTCAAGAAACATTTATATCACTATAGATTACTATATCATAGCTTTTTCGAACTCATTTGACCTATTAACGTCAAAACATGGGTTGATTGAAAGTTGTGAAGAGGGGCAAGGGTTTCATTAAGACCAGTGATCCCTCCATATTGACATCCGTCAAGAGGGAATCTTAAAGAATGAACGCGCACCACAAAGTAAGGGTGAAGAGAAATAGCTATTCTTTTGGAACATGGCACACCTTCATCGACATTTGGCTTCCTTGAATCTTCTCTCCTTAGCTTGAAAACGTTGCCTCAGTTGGAACAAATGACTCATAAAAAATGTGATCCTCATCGAGGAGGTCCGGAAACACATGATCTGTGGACCTACAGATTCGCACCAAGAAAAAAAGCCTTTAAAAGTTGGGTCTGACTAGCTTGTAAATACGAAAAGCGATAGCGTAATGCAAATTTTCGACATGATGACATGAATAGATGACACTAGGGAAGTATGATTTTCAGGCCTCTTCAACAGGAGATTTCTAAACCATGTTCGTAAAAAGAAGAAAAAGGAGCCAAATTTGGGCAAGAGGAATCATGCTCTTTCATTGCATTTGTTGTGGGAACTTGGAACGGCTGCCTTACTTAATCAAGAACGTGATAATTCTATGGTTGGACGGGTAAATAAAAATGTCTCCCAACTCGCCGTACTTTCTTCTACGTTTATTTGTGTAGCTCGCCGAGGACCTTCAAAGTTCTTACAAACCACTCTTTAAGGACATTACTGTGCATGATGTACAGGGTGCGATGGGTATTTGTTAATCGACTTTGGCGTGCTCTTTTGAATTATCCGATAGATTATAGGTTTGAAATTTTGTCAGTTGACAGATGAGTCATATTGTTTATTGTTGCTTACCACCCTTACACCATTGAAGGCAGATTACTGGGTATTGGTTATTTTTCACATCATTTGGGTTAGGGAAATAGACGCAATAATATTAGTAGTAAATAAAGATTAAGAAAAATGGTTCAAAGACTATCGATGAGAGCTAAAAACAGTGGTAATAATAAGGATGATCACGGATCAGTCACAAAACTCTAGGGGAAAAATATTAGAATAACTCCGAGTTGTCTTTTGAAGTCCTTGACTGAAGCTGACCTCCGAATTGGTATTGGGAGCTTATTCCAGTTTTTTACACTTCTGCAGATAAAGGATCGAGATCTTATATTGGTCTTGGCAGGTGGTCGCCAGAGGAGGTCACTTTCACCAGCTCGTAAGCTTCTCATCACTTTTTCCTTAACAAAATAGAAGCACTTCTCACCTGCACCTTGTACGCTTTCTGCCAGCGCCAGCTTTAAATCGTTTATCAATACTTTGTAAGTCCAAGTCATATCAATTTCCATCCTTCTTTGTTCAAGTGATGGTAATCCAAGAAGTTTCAGCATCTCGCAATAGGTATAGTCCTTCATACCTGGAACCAGCTTGGTAAAACGTCTTTGTACTCCTTCTAATCGAGTGAGATCACGCTTCAGGTAAGGTGAAGCCGCAGGCAATCCATATTCGAGGGACGGTCTTACATAAATTTTGAACGCCTTAATCAATACCTCAGGTTTCCTCGTTGAAAAAAGTCTCCGGATTATGCCCACAGTTCGGTTTGCTTTGGTCGCTGCATGCGTAACGTAATCTCCAAAGGTCATTTGTTGGTCGACTATCACGCACGCCAAGGTCTTTGTGGGTATCGACGGGTGAAATATCCAGCCCATTTAACTTGTATCCAGGTGCGAGATGCCGTCCTCCAAAACGTATAGAAACGCACTTGGACACATTAAAAGACATCCCATGTCGATCAGCCCAGTTTTGTAAATTGTCCAAATCCTGTTGTAGAATGGTTTCATCGTTTGCTGTTTGGATTCTCCTGTAGATTTTTGTATCATCAGCAAAAAGTCGTACTTCTGAATTAATTTCATCGGGGATGCTACTCACGAAAGCCAAAAACATTACGGGCCCAAGAACACTGCCCTGAGGCACCCCCGATTTCACATCTTTCCAACCCGATTGATATGTGAGAGTTTGGAAGAAAAATGGCATCAAAAGAAGAATTATCAGTTCCAATTCAGTGGAAAACACCCGAGGCCATGCTAAAAATTCACGCCGGAAAGGGCAATAAGCAAATTGCAGACTTTGAGGCTCTCATCTCTGTTTGTGTGGAAAGTTTGGAAGGAGTTGGAGGAATCTGGATGTGACTATGAAGCCACTGCAACCCAGGGACGGCTTTTCATGTGGCAACAAAACTCAGCACCTTGCCACACGTCCACAAAAAAGCCTCACTTGGCTAGAGGACAACTTAGACGATTTTGGACTTGACCGGACTTATGGCCTCCTAACTCTCCGGATCTCAATCTCAATCTGGATATTTTCATATAGGGCGTGATTGAATAACATACCAACCGAACTCCATGCAACACCTCAGACGAATTGAAGCAAAAAATCCACCATGAATTCGCAAACTTATCCAAGGACGTGGTAGCCAAGGCCTGCTCCCAATTCGGGCCCAGATTGGAAAGAGTTATTGAAGAGAATGGCAGAATACGTTAGGTAAAATAATTGTATTTTTAACGTTTAATCCAAATCTGTGCTTATATCTCAAATCGGACCAAGGATGGTGAAATGGCAGCCGTTTTACAAAACCACTCCCGAAATTAACAAATACCCATCGCACCCTGTAGGCTATGTTAGGAACCCAGGGACAGCATTTTGAATGCCCAAGCATGATCCTTGTCCGTATATTTGAACACATTTGCACTTCATAGAACATTTTTAATACACTTTTCAAAATCCGAGGAATACTCCTTTCACAGCCAAACTCGGAAAACCTGAAGGTTCCGCCCGTTCAACTTTTCGCAAAAAATGGGAAAAACGTCAAGGATGGAGATCCACTAAATTGGATAGCAAATTTTAAAAAAACATGAATGTGGACTTGCTTGAAAATGGCTGCACATCAATATTGATTTGAACGTTATGTGATTTTACTGTATGGGCGCATGTGTATTCTAATTGATCATAGTTCATCGTCTTGTCGGCTGTTTCATTTTGTATCCTCGCCCCACTAGTGTTCCTTTTAAAGATAGTTCTTTTCTATTCATATTACTTTATGGTACTTGTCATCATTCCCAGATCTCCAATAAGGTTGATGCAGAGCAGAAGGAACAAAAAAATAATTGCATTGTCAACGTTAAGAAAACAGTACCTTGCGACATTTAAAAAAAATGAGCCACATGAGACAGCCCAACCAGTCGTCTTGAAAGCATTATCTTGAAAAAACTAACACACAATATGTGATTTTGACGTCGAGAATAAGTCCAAGAAGTTTGAAGCTGGACTCAGTTCGTTCAAAGATTTATATCTCAAAAGATAACCAAAAATTATGTTGTGAATCTGTTAGGAAGCCTTTTGGGGTGAAAAACTGTCATAAACACTCACTTCATCTTCAACGTTGGAAATTATCCGAACTATGAACTCTCTGCCATCAGAAGTTGGGTCTACCGACATCAGATTTCCCTTATTCAAGACATGCGTGACAACCTTTGTCAAAAATTTAACATATGAACCGAAATAAGTGCTTAATACACTTACTTTGCGACACATTCAAAACATTTCGACCACGTGTCGAACTTCTTTTCAATTTCCTCGCAAAGCCAAAAAAAGACAAATATGCTGTCTTTTATGAAAGCCTTTAAGAAATGAGGAACTAAAATTGCCAATGTTAATTTACCAATACAGTCTGTCCCATAAAAAATGCGAAACTCTTAAGAATAATTTTTGGATAGCAGTAATCATTATTTTTGCAGTCTTAATACTTGTGTGTCATCATTTGACTATTTATTCAGAGATGATGTGAGCAAAAAAGTGGTTTCCCATTTAAAATTATGAGATAAATATATGAAAGGAGGTTGAGACTGTTTTGCTGCTTGCCCAAAAACTCGCAAAACAAAATCAAACAAAAATTGTGGGATGCCACCAGGGACAGAATGAGGCAAAATCCCGCATTTGAGATCAATCCGGAAATTGGCCATGGAAGCCGATATTTCGCAAATTACTCTGTAGAAATTGGTCAAAAATGACTTGAACTGTTGGTCAAGTGCAACTGTTGCATAGTAGTTTTTTAAATATTGGCTTTCTTTGCCACTTTTTGGATCGATTTCATAGGATTTTGCCTCATTTTCTATTTCATTAATCTGATGACCGTTGGTAGGCAAGCGGACCGTGAACGACCTTTTTCTGGCTTCCGTGGACGTATTCCATCAAGGAGTGAACGTTGGATACATAAAACGGTAGCCAGGTGGGATCTCACAATCGTTGCAATTAGTCAAACGGGTGTTTGGGCGCACAGCAAACCAGTCACACCCTCCTTTACATCCATTTTATTTAAATTTCTTACTAACAACCCATTATTTTATTTACATCATCTCAAAGTATACATTCAAACGATTACACACAAGGCCTAAAACAGTAAAAATAATGATTAAACCTGCCCTAAGATAAATCATGAAAAATTTCACATTTTTTTATGGGACATACTGTAGGTAATGCAATGCAATGCTCCAAAAAGTTGATTTATTCTAGGGTTTTCGGCTCTTCATTTGGAAAATTATCTTATTTCGGTTTTATCGATCCCTTTCGATAAAAATCGATTTCGATTTCGGTACCTTTGTGTTTCGAAATGACAGTGTTGCCATTTTTTACTAAGATTTCATGACCCTTGCGTTTCAAGTAATTGATATAATGGCAAGATTTTAGACTCAAAAAGCAAGGACTAAATTGGCAACAAATGGCTAAAAATCCAGCTCAAAAACCATCTTGAAAGGAACAAGTTGCCAATCGATATAAAAAAAATAATGATTCTTATCCTAAATTTTAAATTCTGATCCTACTCTTATCCTAATTCCTATCCTAAGTAAAAAACCTTTCAGTCTTTCAAAAAACAATTATCGTCCATTGTGGTGTGCATGAACATACAAAATTAATCCCATACGTATTATTTTTGTAGCCTCAAACGCCCAACCGATATTCCAGTGTTTTGTTTCCTTTTTTTATCCTAAAGTCTTTATCATCTCTTTTATGCTCGAGTGGATTTTCTAATAAAGAGTAAGTAAACAATCACAAGTCCGGTTACACATCGTCAAATTGTCAAAGCATTTCGAAAATTGGCCTTACGTCAAGGAATGTCCTGACGTTTGGTTACAAGCCGGCTTTCATTCGGATACAAAATACAAGTACGGTTGATATTTCTCGAGTTCACAAGCTTTCATTTTCTGAAGTTGACTTGTGGGCCTTGACCTTGGGATTGACCCAATCTCGTTCAGCCACAATAAAGGAATTGTATTCCGTTGTCAAGTGAACCTTTTCAGAATCTACGACTCCTGTTTTTGCGATTTTTCATTCGTTTTAGTTTCTTCCAGCTCTTTGTAGTGAGCTTATGTATGTATTGGGAACGGGGGAAATGCGTCTTGGCCTTTGAATCGAGTCGAGTAAGCAGCGTCGCACCACAGGTGATGATGGCATAGATGCCTACCCAAATGGCGATTGGCCGGAATGAACTGGACTTCCGCAGTCCTGCAGCAATGAGCTTTCTCGTGGAAAACCCGATTTCCCTCGAACCGAAATCTTTGTTATTGGGCCTCTGAAGGGGCAAAAAGAGCTTTCTTTCTTCCAACTACTGATCATAGTGACGACTGGCGGACTCGCAGTAGTTTTCCACGACGAAAACCCAGATCCTCAAGCACCTATTTAAGCGACCTGGGACGAGGATGTGCCAAATAGTCTCAAATCGCATACCCCATAATCCACATCTGTCAACTTCCAATCAGCTAAAGCTCTGAAGCAAGTAATACCAATATTGTCCATTGTGATTTTGCGTAGTTTTGAAAGAAAGACCAACAACAACATTAATCAGAAAGTGCCTCACAACCGAATTATACATAGGCAACAACGTGTCTGTGATCAGTTCTTCAGGATTAACTGTTGTTGTTGTTGTTGTTGACTTTGCGACTTATTTGAAAATTCATGTCTGGAAAGGAAGTCCCCTTGACCTTTGAAGATTTCAATTCCTTCATTAACTCGTTGTATTCGGTTGCCCTACAACGCGAATATTTGTCACATCGCAGGTAAAAATAATAAAAAATCGTAATCGTAAAAATCCCCACCCAATCAACTTTGGCCAACCCTCACTGAGACGCAATACGGCCAACATGGATCACTGAAACATCCTGAAGAACGCCAAATTTTGGTTTGAACCAGACAACCAGTGCCATTCCATGAACAGTCCTTTGGTCTTTGCCTTCCAGTAATCGTTTGATCGAAATGGTTTTCGGACATCTCGAGGATTTTGAGAGCCAAGAGGGTGCTACCCGATTGCAAGCTCTTCGAGCGGCCAATTGCCTCAAGGTTTTGGGCAAAGGCGTGATTCGAGTGGTTCATCGGGTAGAAGAGGCCAGAGAAAGCTGCAAGTTAGGTAAGAATACCGTGTTCCAAATAACTCTCAATCCAATTTCACAATAAAAGAAGGTATGCTTCACAGTAGCTAACGAGAATTAGGTCAATATGTAACGGCCTTTATGTTCAAATTCATATTGTTATTGCAATTGCACTCTGGAGTTAGCAATTGGGTCATCACTTCTGCAAAGAGTTGATAAGACAAATCATCTTGGAGATTAAGTTTTCGAGCTCAAAACTACCCTCTTGTACTCGAAGAACGTTTTTGTATGGGGATTCTAGACTAAATCTTATTGAGATCGATGGGAAACATGACCAAGTCTTGATGTTAGGGGCTTGAGTTTTGATATAATCTTCACGACACTCTACTGTAATGCATGAAAAAACTGGGAAACAAATCAGGTGGGGAAACCCCTTTGTTGCCGTCTGACTTCCCCCGTGACATTTAAAAGAAACTGGGCTAAAGTTCAGTTTCTTGGCACTTGTTCAAGTTGAGCATGCAAGCATGCATGGATGGCTATGTATGTTTTCTCTGGATCAGCTGACAGTGAGTTCGTTCTACTCGAGGAGATTTAGAACGAACTTGCACCATTGCTGCAAAGGCATTTGGCTAGGTGAACGTGCTTGCTCGGTTGGGGCTCTTATCTGGAAGGACTTATCCGACTGCCCAAAGTACCCTCTGAGTAGTGTTTCGGTTCGAATCTTGCCCATTGGAAGTGAGAAGAAGATCGAAACTTCCTGCCCTTGTTTGCGTGCAAGTCACTGAGTGAGTCAGTGAGTGAGTGAGTGAGTGAGTGAACGAGTCACTGAATCCGTGGAGGAAGAGGAGGAGGGAGTTGTGTCTTTTGGTCAGAAATATTTACGCGATATCGGCCAAGGGCTTTAATCTACCTCGTCTCCACGGCCCTTTTCCGGTAGAACTAGATACATGGAGATTAGAACACAAATACGGGATTTTTCAAGCAGTTTTGGGAGCTTTGACAGAGGAGTTCTCGGGTTTCTTGGGTGCTCGGTTTTGAGTATTTTTTTTTTCAGGAAGCGTAGTTAAATTTTTCTATTTGTTCTCAGTCATTCATTTGAGAGGGAAAGCTACAAGTAAAGCCATGTAAATTGCTCATGGTTTCATGAATTTTGGGAGAAGCCAATGGAGGAAACAACAAATTTTCCTTAGAACTTACATCTGAAATTGTTGATGATTACCTTTGGCACAAAGCCGAGTAGTTAGAACATGTAACCCTATGCTTTCCAAGTACCCCTTACAAGGGAGGTACTCGCAATTTGTTTCCCCCCCTGTGTTTTTGGTGCGTGACACATGGATGTGTGGCAACCTGAGTCGATCCGATTTCGAATAGCGGAATCGCTGGCATACATACATACATACGTACACACACATGCTTCATTGTCTAGGATCTCTGCTTCTCTATCATCCTCCTCTTCATCATCATCATCGTCATGACCGTCGTCGTCGTTGTCCTATGTGCTCCGTTGATAAGGCATGATTCAGTACATTTGTGGAGCAAGTTGGGAAATCATAGGAGGCTTCCCGGCAGAGTACGGGAGAAGTTTTGGAAGTATTAGCAGCACCATTGGAGACTCCTTTTCTCTGCAATGCCCTACTACGCTCTCTTGTACTCGGGTGCAAGTCGATTTGACACACGCTCTCACTCACTGACTGACTGACTGACTCACATATCCCTACATACGCACCTCGCTCGATTCAGGTGCACAGATGGTAAGAAGAGGACACTGAGGAGCAGGAATAAAAAGTTTCTCATGGCACATTCAGTTCAGAAGGTGGTGGCAAGATGTGAACTTGCCATTGGTGGTGCTCCTTCTCCAGAGAAGGAAATTCCCGAGGAGCTAGAGCAAAACCAGGACTCTTCTCCATCGGCAAATTCGGGAACAAAAACGAGGCCTGAAAGTGAGAATGAAGCCGGATTATCATCAGCATCATCAGCAACATCTTTGACACAACATGAAGGCCGAAAAGGGGTTTTAGGTAAGAAGAACACGTTTCCCAATTTGCTTCCATTCAGTGAGAGTTCTTTTGGAGCGAGTGAGTGTCATCGCCAAGCCAAGAACATTCACCAATCTTGGTTGGCTTGAGTTGCTAACTGTGGAATGAAGAATAAGGAGGCACCAGCGGGCAGAACCACATTTCGCCGTCTCTCACCTGACTTACTTGCTTGCTTGGTTGGTTGGATGGTTGCTAGACTGCTTGCAAGTTGGACGGGTTAGGTGGGTGAAAGAAAAGTGAAAACTTGGGATGAAAGTTTCGTCTTCTCTCGTTTTGCCTCTCTCTTTCTCTCTCATCGTGGCAGCAGGGTAATAATCGTCGTCGTCATCATCATCACCATCATAATAATGGTCGTGGTGGTAATCAAAGAGAAAAAAGAACCAACTTGCATCTTCATGGAACTTGCACGCATGCCAAGATGAAGAAGAAAGACATGGGGCACTCTTCATGGATGAGAGCAATATTGAGCTGTGCCGTTGGCATACTAATATACTTGAGTGCCTCGCTTGTTGGCCGGTTATTTTTTGGGCTCACTTTTACTTGGTCAGTCAGTCAGTGGATCAATCGATCGATTAGTCAGTCCAAAAGGGCGCTTTTCCTGAATCAAATTAAATGGAATGACTTGATTTTTTCAACTGGGAAAAGCTTGACTGGTTTTGGCTTAAGAGTTTTACCTTCGCGCATGATCTGACAGCCGGTTTCTCGTTTCGGAACGATTGTTCATTTAAAGGGGAAAGCTTTCAAGAGTCCTGATTATGCGAACTGGTGACTCTCTCACGCACAAATAAACACGTTAATGCCAGGGCACAAAGGTGTCGATTAACACGCCTTATCCTTGAAACCTCCCTCGATTATTTCTTTATCCATGTTGGTTGCTTTGGTTTGAGATGGGAGAAATTGACTTTCAACAACTCAATCAATGATGATCTTTAATAGTGCCAAGCTCATTTTTCTTCGTTAAAGATTGTAAATGGGAAACAATCAATTTGAGATGTTTTACACATTCAAGAACACATATTGTTCGATGAATTGAATGTTTCTTAAGACAGTCGATAACTCACAAAGTGGGAAACTCGTTTGTTTGTTTGTTTGTTCGATACAGAGAGCAAAATTTCTCTCTTTAAGGATTAGAGTTCACTTTTCAGAGGTCTTGGTTAAGCTTTCGGATCTCGATAGTAGACAACCATTATGACGAAAAGAGTCCAAATATAACTTTTTTATGGAAAAAACAACGGGTTCTTTTGATGCCCTTTAGAAATTTTGAGGCGAACTTTTGTAGTTTTCCCATGAAGTTTATTGCACTATTTGCGCTTTCGAATAAAGACCCTTTCAGTGGATATCATACTTGAAGTCGTTTCCTCTCTGCTTTCATTTGAAATGGAGCTCGTTATTTCGATCCTCCCTCGGGTTTACCCTCCAAATTGCTTAAAACATAAGTAACATCTGTCAATGCCAAGCAAAACAACGTAGCCGTCCGTTGTTAGAGCCCTTACATAACTGATTATCCACCAGTGTGTCACTCATTAGAGCGTACTTTTCAATGAGCCTTCCTTCCTGCCTCTCTGTTTCAGATCTTTCCAATTGCCAACTGATGCAAGTGCCCGATGCCGTCTATTATATGCTCAGAAACACCCCCCTCATTGAGTGCAATCTCGCATTCAATGTCATCTCCAAGATTCCGCCTAAACTTCCCGCCAAATTCTCATTCATCAAAAGTAAGTGCATTTTAGAAACTGGCTCTTTAACCGTAAACCGACCTCAAGACGGTTTGTTCTTTTGATTTTTGTGATAAGTTTTATGACTGAATTAGTCATCTTTTTTGTTATGAAAAATCCGTTCCAGGACTTTCTTCTGTTCTACACGTAGCTATATGTAGTTGTTGACATTTTGGTAGTAAAAATATATCGAAGCTTCCATGAAAACGTAACGGTACACCCTGACATCAAACTTGTGTTTCAATCATACTTTGGACCTTAAAGTTGCGACAATGCAGTTTGGCACGATCAAACTTCCCATGAGCGGCACCCCAAAAACTGCAGTAAAACTTTGAGCCGTCTAAAGAAGCTCATGGGAAAGAAGCGTCGTCACAGTCACGCTGTTTGACTTTTTTGAAACTTCAAATGTTTGCCGTTGTTGTCGCCACCGTCAATCAGGAAGTTCAAGTTAAAACGAAAGTCAAATTCGCAATCAATTTACATAGATCATGCCATAAAGATGGATCCAGTCATTGGATCATAAAATAAGAGGGATTCAATCCCTTCCATGGATATTTTTCGGTCAAAGGCTCCTATTTGCTGTATTTTTTTCTCTTGCACTTCCTGGTATGTTTGGCTTATTTAAAGCTTCATGATAAAGCCACCGTTGCTAGTGTTCTGACGACGCTTCTTTCACATGAGCTTCGGTAGATCCGTCCACACTTTCTAATTTGGTCGGTAGCATCTCAAATATCATTCCCCCCAAGATAAAAAGGGACTAGTTGCGGGTGGATAGGATTTCAAGTCGTTCAAACGTATTTTTACATAATCAAAATACTTTTATTGGTTTATTGGTTGACCACTCAAATCACCAGTGAGTGTGAAGAGCTTTGGTATTAAAAGGTATAAAGATTTTGGTTAACGACGTACGACAAAATTTCATGACAAGAAGCAATCTTTACCGGGGTGTTTCAGAGGACAGTTGAAGGCAATAATTATAGTTTGAAGCGTATCTGTATAGTTCAAGGATGTTTCATTAACAAGCCAACCGAATGTAGGCCATTTTTTACTTCAATATAAGTGTCTCCTACGACGAGATTCACTTTTTGCGTATTTCGATTCTTTTGCGTTTGGCTGCGAGCCAAGAAAGGTGCAGGCCCGCAAAATGGTTTTTTTTCTGGGGTTCACGGGAAAATCCCTGGAGTGTTTCCTTGTTGTCCTTTCTTCCATAAAACGGAGACAATGCGAAATACCTGAATTGCGTCTTCAAAGAGTTTGTCTATCTATCCTCTTGGAAACAAGCCTTGGAAGAGCATGATCGGTCTTGACTCATTACTTGTGATCTCTTCCAGAACTGAACTTGTCCCACAATCGATTGTCCACTTTGCCAGATGAGCTCCGAGAACTCACTCAATTGGAAATGGTGGACATTTCGAACAACTCGTTCCTCTCTCTACCTCCTTGCCTATTTGCCACCCCTAAACTCAGGGAAATCCGGGCCCTCAAGAACTTTATCACAGGTCAGTGTCGCCATTTTGTTTTCGGACATGGAGCTAGTAAATCAGTGTGACCATTATTTGCAGATGTTGATGCTGAAACTGTGAGTTCTGCGCCTAAATTGGCCGTACTGAACCTGAAGGAAAACCCTCTATCTCGATCCACAGAGGAGAGCTTGTCCAAGATCTCCAGGATCAACATCATCCTAACCAAAAGAGAGTTGGAGGAATGGGAAGATTTGACGGTCTAAACGATATCTGATCTCTTCTTTGTTTCGCCGCCTTCAACCATTCTGATTTTGGAGATGGATCCACAAGCGTACATGTCGTCTCTCTTGGATTAAAAGAGCAGATATGAAGGCTCTCTCCAGCAGCAACTCAAATTGAGATTCTTACAGTGCCAAAATGAATGAATGCCAAGACATGTTCCACGAATGAGTTATTAGTGGGGTTCACTTTGTCGGCGATCAAGTGATGGTGTCCAATAGTGGATATGTTCTTGTCTCTTTCTCCCTTTCTTTCTTTCTTTCTTTCTTTCTCTCCTGTCTGTGATGACGAATTTCATGCTTGTTAGAGATCCATTTGTATACGTGTTGCATCTCTGCCTTTTTCTCTTGTTTCTTAATCCATATACTTAAATAACGCCACTCACTAGATGTAAAAAAAGCAATCGCAAAAAGTAGATTTCTTCTCATGGCCCGTTTTGATTTTTCTGCCCCTCTCGTTTCTTTGTCTCCCTTTTTTACGACTGTAGAGTATTTATGAATTGTTTACCTTCTATAAAAACGTGTCCCGTTTTCTTATGCAAGAAATTAGCATAATTTGGATGAGTCATCTAGTCAGGTGGTGAATATTGATCATAATAATTATTTTCAGAGTTGCAAATGCAAATTGCTGTCTTGCCCTCTTGCCTTCGTTTATAAACCCTTGTGTTCTTTCCTCTTTGTCCGCTCTTGAGACCACCGATTAGCTCCATTTAATTCCCAAAAAATGGTCTCGTATACCAAATTCGCATTTTGAATGCTCTTTCTTGATTTGATTCTTTAGTTAGCACTCTTATTTTGCTATTCTTTTCCGGCCGCTTTTCGCACAAATGGAGTATTCTCTTGTAACAAGCACCCAACCAAATCCAACGGCCTTTTTTGTACTTGTAGAGTAATTTATAATCAATGTACTATATTCTAGAGATTTGTAATAAACAAAAATGAAGATTTAAAAAAATCACTGATTGCCTAGGATATTCTTCTGGGTTACAGAACAAAAAAGCTTGCGATGAACAAGGTTAGAGCCTCAATTCATTGTGTGAAGAATGCCATTGACCACCTTATACTGGGCATTGATGGCAGAAGTATTTAGTTATTTTGCTCCCATTTGAGACATTTCATTTTGTTTCATCAAGGAGCTGTGTCAAGAATGAACAATAATTTATCAACCAGCCTTAATAGCCCGCCCAAAAAAAGGATGTTTTGTTCCAAACATGTCAGGTTTTAAGCTTTTTTCTTCATACTGCTCGTTTGCTATCGATATCGACCAGTTTCATAGGCGAGATTTTATTTGAAATTTTATTTCCTGTCTCGAGACAACCGAACGGTTTTCGCATTTTGCGAGGTATCGACAATCTTACGAAGCTACATTGAATGAGAGAGTCAAAAGTTATGAATCCTTACACTTTGGGCAAGAGCAAGATGAAAGTGAACTCAATTTTTTACCTTTTCGAGCCAGAACTTGCCAACAAGAGTTTAAACTTGGTGCCTGCTTTTGCCTGAACATAACTCATAACTTTTGACTCCCTACTTCGATTCAGCACGAAATTAGAAAAAGAACTCTGTGAGGTCCAAGGTCTTGTTCAAAGAAAGATGGACGCAATCTTTTGATCAGTTCTTAATGAGCATCTGAGTACTTCTGTGACCAAATCATAGAGTCACATGGTACTGGAGAATTCATATCAAGATTATATGAAAACTCTGCAACACAATGAGATGTGTTTCTGACCTCGGAAAAGCAAGAGAAACATCTTTGTTTTACTATTGTTTTGCAAAATAAAAAGGGAAGGTTGGTATATCAATTTCTTTTGTGAAATTCTCTAAGATGAAATAAATTTGCTTTTGGTTTAATTGAAGCAGGGTTCTTCGAAAAATATCAAATTCACACAAAGCCAAAAGACACATCAGTCAGTAGATTTCCTATTAATTTCAAATGAATAACCAACTTAGGGAAGTCAAGTTTACCGTAGTCTCTTGGGCCAGAAACCTATCTCACAGTTTTGGGGAATTTCCATATAACTTTTTATATAATTTTTTTCTGTAGCCAAATCAGGTTGGACGGCCTTTCCTTGTGGTGCTTTATGAAGGAAAAGGGTTAGTTTTTAAGGACCCATCACAACCAGCAAGCATTGAAAGAGTTTTCCTGGAACAAGAACCTTATCTTTGAACAAAAAGAACCGCTGAATTTCTCTGGACTGGGAAGCTAGCAATCGGAATCATGATTTCCTGTAGGAATTCTTCTGCAAATATTCTTCTGCAAATGAGACCTTGCCTACGTATGTTAACAAAAATACGTATTTTAATTTTCAGCTCTATCGAACGTCGGAGTCAAAAGTTATGCTCACTCAAAGTTCAGCGCAAATCCTCCCGAGACTGTATGAACCCGCCCTTTTCTGATAATTGTTTCACCACAAAAGGGCGATCGCTTTCACTCTATGCTCTCTTCAGTTTATAAATTTGAGAAGGCATAACTTTTCACTCCGCCATTTGATTGAGCTGAAAATTGAAATACATCGTCTGCTGAACACAAGCCAAGTCTAGTTTGCAGAAGAACGCAATTGAATTAATTCTACAGGAAATCCCATTTCTCATCGTTAGCCTCCCACTCCAGAAATTCAGTGCTTCTTGCTCTGAACAGTGGATTCAGATCCATATCCATACAAGATTGGAATCGATTCTGATGAAATCAAAATGACTATCAGGTAAGATCTTGCCAGGGAATGACTAGTTTAACTCTCTCGATTCAACAAAAGTTGGGTTTGCAAAGTAGCGCAAATCAAATAAACCTGGTCGTGAGTCTCGTCGTCCAGAATGTTCAGGAGTATGTATTTGCCTGGAACCATCTCTTTCCGCCTCGGCAAGGGTCGGCAACATTGTTTGGTACATTTCATGGGTTCAACTCTGATCGCTTGAGTTTCGGGAGCCATTGCATCGAATGGAAATAACGCGATATTCTCCAATCGCAAACTTTATACATTCCAAAGTGTCCTGCATGGTCCCGAACGATAAACGATTACTAAACCCATAGTTGAACTAAAACACAACAAAGCAACAAATGTGCTAAAGCATTGCGTTCAGGTTTGAACTTGCAAAGAAGAGAACTTCCAAGTCAAAAGTTCGAATCTAACCCGGCAGCTAAGTGATAATTGTTTTATTCCTCTTGGCTCTTCATCTGTTCACATCTTTTGCACCGGCTGCAAGCCAAGAATCTCGAAGCATTTGGCCAGGATTTGAGCGGTGGCGTCACACAACATAATTCTGCCCATATTCACCTTGACAACCTCGCCAGCCTTGTTCTTCTCCACGCAATAGCAAGCGTCATAGAACTCGGTGAAGGTTGTGGCCACCTCATACATGAACTCGCACAACGTGTGCAGGAAAAGTTCATCGGCAATCTTGAGGATGATCTCGGGGAAACGGACCAACAACTTGCCCAACTTGAGCTCCTTCTCGTGATCCAGGGTCACGGTCTCCTTGACCCGAGCTTGGGCCACATCCTGGGCACTCAGATTGGCAGCCCTGCCTATGGAACAAATGCGCGTGTAGGCGTAAAGCATGTACACGGCCGTGTTGCCCTTGTCCTCGAGCATCTTGTCGAAGGAGAACACATACTCATGATTGCGGTTGTGCGACAGATCGGCGTACTTGATGCAACCGTAAGCGATCGAGGTCTGAGCTTGGCGAAGCTCCTCAGGGGTCAGACTCTTTTCCCGTTCCTTTTCCGTGAGTTTGTCCAAAGCACGTTTGAGACCCTCGTCGAGAAGATCCACCAGACGAACAGTGTCACCGGAGCGGGTCTTGAACTTTTTCTTATCCTCGCCCAAAACCACGCCGAAACCCACGTGGTCGACGCGGGTTTTGGGGGTGAGGATGCCCGCTTTGCGAGCGCAATCGAAAATGGCCTGGAAATGGGTGGCTTGACCCGCGTCCGTCAGATAGATGATCCAATCGGCTTTTTCTTCGTTGATTCGCTGATAAAGTGCGGCCATGTCCGAAGTGTCGTACGTGAATCCGCCATCCGATTTCACCACAGTGAGAGGGAGCTGTAACGGGAATGAACAGAGAGGTCAAACTTGATCCTTCAATGAATTCCATTTGCAAAAAAAAACATTTTGAAAGCATTTTACTTTCAAAATTTGACCTTTATGAAAGGTCTTTGAGGTCGCTTACCGGACAAGAGGTACCAAACATAATCTTCCGTCCGTCATCCTCCTCTAAGAGCGATTTGTCCGTCAACAACTTGACAATATCGTTCATTCGGTCTTGATAGAAGGACTCGCCGCGCTCTTGCAGATTCTTGACATTCAATCGAGCATAGACTTTCTGGAACTCTTGTCTGGACACGTCGCAGATCTGGTTCCAACCTTTGAGATGGACTTCATCATGGGATTGAAGCTTGACCACGGCTTCATAAGCACGTTTTTTGAACTCGGGATCCTCATCGAAGCGCTTTTTGGACTCTTTGTAAAAGGCTTGGAGATCGCCGATGGGCGGGGAATTCGTGACGAAATCGGGAAAGCGGTCCTTCAAATGAGCAATGAGCATGCCAAACTGGGTCCCCCAATCACCAATATGATTGAGACGGAGAACATCATGGCCCAAGAACTCCATCAGATTAGCCGTCGAGTCGCCTTTAAAAATAATCAAATTGGTCGAAAGTCAATAAATATGGGACAATCGAAAATGAGATTGGTTATGATTGTGATTGTTTCGTACCAATGATGGTGGACCTTAAATGTCCAACATGCATTTCTTTGGCAACATTGGGCGACGAAAAGTCGACGACCACACGTTTCCGACCGTCCGGATTTTGAGGCGGGCGAACTCCGAATTTGAGAATATGGTTCACTTGTTCCTCGATAAAACTTCGCTTGAGATAAATATTCACAAATCCTGGTCCAGCCACTTCCACCTTCTCGATTAGATTGTCTTTTGTCGCGGGTAAATGCTCCAAGATCTTGTTGGCGATGTCTCTGGGCGCCATTTTTACCCCTTGAGCCTGGAAGAGAGAAGTTATTGCCGTGTGACCGTTCAAATGCCCAACTGATCAGTATTCCTCTTTTTAAATCACCTTCAAAAGACCCACAATGGGTAGAGCTCCGTTAAATTGGTAGTCACCACCTTTAGTTGAGATGGATACGGGACACGGAGGGTCGACAATGGCGGGAAAAGCTTGACTAATGGCCACTTTGAAGAGACCAATGAGCGTGTTCAAGATACTCGTCATCCTTTCGTTGGGCGGAGAATCTTGAATTTTGGGCTCCTTGGCTTTGCTAACTGAGGATGGACGATAGAAATATAAGTAAGTCAATGATCGGAACATTTGGTCAAAGATAGAAGATGTCATCATTTTCAATTGAGATTTCATCAGGTTCTTAAGAAATGCTAAAAACTGAAAGTAAATGCGGAAAACTATGTAAAAAGATGTTGGTAGAACTATTCACAATACTTAGAGAATAAACTACAACGTGTCGAAATGGATTTAATATTTTTTATACTTATAGGAAAGATGCAAAATCCGTGAAATGACGCAAGAGTAATTATCTCCCTTTTTTCAAGATGAATCTTTGGGATAAAGCTGGAACATTGAAAACTACTTTTACTATGTGATCTTGCAGATTCTCGTTTTTCCCGTTCTTAAGGCAAAATTCTCAAAAACCCGTTGACATTAAAGAAAAAAATGCTTTACAGTTTTGACAACTCTTTATCATCCGAGATTTTATTCCTAATCGAGCGGTTTATTTCCAATGAGTGAGTTGAATAATCGATTCGATTCTACTGAAGGTGTTTCATAAAACAGTTATTTTTGAAAGCAAAGATGAATAATCTTCTAACCCATTTGTTCGGCATTGGCCGTGGCTCGTTTCAAGATGGCCAATCGATATTTCAGCTTGGCATTCTCATTCCGCAGCTTCTCGAGTTCTTCCGGAACTTTGGTTTTGGCGGCCAAATCCATCTTCTGAAGGATCTCCAGCTCCTGGAACAACTTGGCTACTTCGTCCTCGGCTTGTTGAGCCCGTTTCACAAACGTTTCAATCTCAGCCATAATACCTAAAACATTAAAAACTTTGTCAAAAGAATCTGTCACTCTAAAGCCACCATCATTCCCCTCCTTCGAGATCAAGAGCACAAAGAAGCCGAAAAGTTTTGCGACAGGGCTTTATTACTTTTTCTTTTCATGACATCTTCAAATCCCAATCCTTGACAACGAGGTAGTACAGGTACACACAATAAAAGGGGCAAAGTCTCACACAAAATAAATAAAAATATTTGAAAGACACGAGTCACGGGGCATTGATTAGACCAAAAACACCACGGCTTTCTCTAAAGGAGCCACTTGGCAATACGGGCAAATCTTAATATTCCGGCAGCAATCCTCGCAACCAAAGAGATGGAGACAGGGCTTGAACAAGACATTGGCCGAGGAAGAGTAACACATGGTGCACAATTTCTCCCGAGCCTCGCTCAAGCGGACCACCTTCTGCGAAAGCTCTTGGCACATGGCCTCCAAAGAATGCAAAGCGATATTCGATCGACTCAATTTCTGGCGTGATTTCATGCCATCATCGACAGCCCAAATGAAGACAGTCAGGAGAAGTCCAAAAACTCCCAGGATTGCGCTCCATGCGCTCCATGAAGCTGCCGACCAAGATCCCTCGGGGTCGGGCTCCAAGGAGGAAAACATGGCAGAAGCATAAATAGCAGTCACGTGGATCAACCATAACGCAACCATGACCCAAAACCACACGGCAAGCTCGCAATAATCTTCCCACAAATTTGAGATGGAAAGCATCATGGATGGATGAATGAATTACATGACACAAATCGCTTGCAGGGAGGCGCCCGCTCTTCCTTGCCCACGATCAATCTTAAAAGTAAACTAGTGATCTGTCTGGCTGTGGTAAAGACCTCGTTGGACTTCAAAGATAAGACGAGACAACTCAAATTAGGCTCGAGCTCTCAGGAATTGCAATTTTGAATTATAAATGTGAAGGAATGTTATAGCTTGCAAGTTTGAAAAAGCACGCGACTCCACCTGTCTAAAGGTTTTTGCTACACAAAAATATCAAAAAATTGCCAAAAGGGGTGCAGAGTGTGGCAAATAAACTTGAGCTCTAAGCACGACAAATTAAAACCATCATAATGACAAGAAAAAATGGTATATGAACTACACAACGCTAACTGGTTATGAGTTTTTAAAAGACATTTACAGGTGCGCCCTTAATTTCTTTCGCTTCGTCAAAATAGCACATCACAATTTGCATTTTTTTTCTTAGTAATCATTCCAGTCCTGCCTAATGTCACTCGATACATCTGGCCAATAACATGGCTTAACCATGAAAATCTTGCGCAATATACTACAACTGCACCACTTCAAGTGCATTATTGCAACTTGTTCAGTCCCCTGAAAATCTATGTGAAATGGTTTGATAGAAAAATATTAGTTGTCCGCTTAAGCTGGATCGGTTGGTTTGTATACGTAATGACTAATGAGCAGTGCTTTGAGATAGAGCAAGTGAAAAAGCGCCAATATTTTTTTGAAAAAGCGCAATTTATAACATAAAGTGTCGAAATTTTCGAGCAAAACAGACCCCAAAAAGCGAAATTTTCAACAATGAGCGTCAATTTTTTCGTGCAAACTGACCTCAACAAGCGCAAGAAATGAAGGCTGGCAATAAACAGGAAATTAATCAGGTGATGCATTTTTGGAGATGAGTACGGCGTGCGAGCACTGCATGCCATCAACTGTTTGCTCAAAAGCCAACTTGTTTGTCAGCTCTACATAGATTTCTAAGATAAGTTATCTTCTTCACCTCGCCTCTGTAAGTTAGAAAAAAATCTATCACAGTCTTCAAAGATAATTCACAAAATCTATAACTTTCAGGTTCAATATTTTTCCAGCGCTATTGTTTTGCTCTTGCTTGTTTTTGGTTAAATAAATAAACAAACAAACAAAATAAGAGGTTTCAGGCAAGATGGAACACTCTCTATCAGTGATGTACGTACTGACACCTTAACAAACAGCAAAACTGCTTATGCAGGTGAAAATGTAATTGTAATTTGTCATTGAAAAATGTCAAGTGTAATTAATTACAATTCTAACTACTTTGACCTCAAATGTAATTAATTACAATTCTACTTACTTTGATCTCAAATGTTATTAATTATATTGATCTCAAATGGAATTACTACTTGGAAATGTAATTACGTAATTGTAATTACAATTACATTGCAGGTTTGGCAAATAGTCTAAGCCAAAAATACGCAACACATCTTGTCTCTGGGTTTTTTCTCTCATTGAAGGTCGTAAATGATTTGAAAAAATCATGAAGACTTCAAAATGACAGGCAAGTCAGCCAAAACCAAATATTTTTCAAAGGCTACTTTTGAGCCGACTTATTTCTTGGAGCGCTTGTAATTTGTTACATTAGATCGAACAGAAATCAGGATTGAGTTCGTTCATTTTATTTTGGATTGACCCCGTTTATTTATTTTAAGTTTAGGACTCCGGAAAAGTCAGGTTAGTCTTAGTTCTCCATCTCCGTTAAAGAGCGAGCGAGCCATGGAAATGACTTCGTTTCCTCTCAGTTCTTGAACTGCCCCAATCCAATTAAATTGAAAATATCTCAATGCTGCGTCCTATCCGGACGTTTCATAACCGTGTAAAATATGTTGCATAACAAACACTCGACATTTCTCATGAACCCGTTGTTTGCAATATGGACAATTCTCTAATTGGCGGGAGCATTCTTGGCACGAGAATAGGTGACGGCAGGGCAGGAACAACATAATAGCGGGTGATGCACAGCACATGGTGCAAAGCCCGCTTTGGGATTGTTTGTGATTCCGAACAGTGTTTGATAGCTGTTCTCGTGTCTCTTGGAACTCAAGGAGCTTAGAGTTCACAGAATGAACCCTTTTGCGCAAACGGACGCATTCAGTGAAAGAACAAAAGGTGAACCACACCAATGGAAATCCGATGGTGATCCACACCAGGTTTTGAGCTATCCTTGACCACCCGATCCCTTGGACGATTGAGTTTTGAGCTTGTGATATCGGATAGAAGGTCGCTCTGACAGTTTTGGCACTGAGATGAAGCCCCCAAAGAAGGCCTGTCAGGCCAAACCAGACCGTGGATTCGGCTAGATAATCCCAGAACTTGGAGCTGACCATAGTGAGACTCAATCAGCATGAGCGAGTTCAAGTTTGTGATCTAAAGCTTATCTCTGACATGCTATCATTGATTTCATTTAATCGACACATTTAGGATTTGTCATTGACAAGATGAAACGTCATCATTCGGTTCTTTTTGTTTGAAGGCTAATTTCGACTTCCAAGACTCTGTCTTGTCCGTGAAAATCCAAGGATGACTAATAAAAGGCGTAATCTAAATGAAAAGCGAAGCTAAATCGCCCATTTTTACTTTTGCATTTTAAAAGAGAAGGGGCTTTCTGAATTCCTCGTGTAGCTTGTCCAGGGTTTTTTTCTGAAAGCGTGTAAATTTCAATGAAACAACCAGCTTGTTTAGCATGCTTGCAATCATCAGAGGGCCACTTCAAAACCAAAAAAAAGAAAGAAGAGTCTACTTCGTTTCACTTTTAAGCTCCTCCTTTTTCATTAACATATTTTTGTCTACTACCCATTGAGTAAGATATCTTCCCCCGGTGCTCCAAGACGGAGAAAACACGAGTAAAAATAAGAAAGTGTCGGGTTACTCATTTTCTTTTATGCTTAGCGGATGGAGTATCTCCACGTGTATAAAACCACCTTTTAAATGCTCAGATGGGCTAGTTCATCTCACAGCTCCAAAAATATCTCAATTCATATCGTATCTCGCTCTCCATGAGTCGAAATCATTGCAACCATTCATGTATCTCTCTCAAGAGGCCAAGAAGACCTTTTTGGTGGATTCGATCCGGCTGCGGCAAATCGGACAAGATTGGCATTGATGGGCGCACCGTTGACAAGTAGCGATATGACCGCAAGGATTGAAGAGCACCTCCAATGGATCCTCTAAGCAGATGCTGCAAATGCCTGACCCGTCATCGGATCGTCGCTTTTTGAGTCGACGAAGTTCAGCGTGGAGTTGGTGGTTTTCGGCGTGGGATTTCTCGGCCTCTTTGAAGAAGAAGAAAGCGGCCAAGGTGGAAATGAGCAAGAACAGCAGTTCCAAGACCCGTCTGAATCCCGACACCGCGGGGGCCTTGACCCGGGTCTTGGCCTGGGGCACACTCATGGTGAATGAATGGTCGTCACAGAATCACCGAAGGCCCGGGCATGCGGTCGTGGGACAACAATAATTCTGGGGTGGGCTTCAATATGACGATAAGCCCCGGTCAGCTGCTGGCTGCTGGGTTGAGGTTTAAAATGCTAAGCTACTGACTGAGTGAGTGAGATGCTTGTAGCATGTAAGTAGAATGGGACATGCAGTGCTTGATCGGGTATTTCGAACTCGCTCAATTTCAATGACATTTCGTCTTTAGATAAGAATGTGTGGCTCAATGATGAGCCCAGATAGATTGGCGGCTTACCCGTCTCATAGGATGCGAAATGTGACTTTCCCAGGTTGGTTGATTAATTGACTGATTTGTTTCTTTCGCCGGGCTCGAGTTCACGTGGCGAACGGTACGAGCCAAGTGGGCTACACTTGCTAGAAAATATTTGGTAGGGAAGAACGAAGAAATGAGCACTGAGCTGCACATCTAGAGCGAACGAAAATTGGACAAGTAAAGTAATGGGGGAAATACAACTCTCGGAATTTAAAGAAAAAAAGAGGAATGAATAGGAGTTCAGATGTCGGAATAAGTTAGAAACTCAAGGCGAAATTTTCTTGAGAGTTTCTAATTTCTTCGTCGATCTATCAACCGGAGAACAACAAACTGTCATATCAAAATTGTATTCAATCTGACCCACTTTAGTCACACTCAATTCGAGCGAAACAAAAACAAAATGTGACAGTTATCTTTTACTTGAACAGACCTAGAGGAAAGGTCGTCCTTTCACTCTAGCACACGTACGTCGTCTATTTTAAGAAAGGGACACCTGAAGTAGTATGGACAGCCAAACATGTAGCTAAAGTTAAGGTGTTGGGTTTGAAAAGTTTAACTGTTACAGGCTGACTGTATAAATTTTAGGAAATAAGGAATGGGAAACTAAATACGGTTGATCCTGCATTGGCTTCTCTTCATTTTTGCTGGCATTAAAATCATGATTCTTGGAACCATTCTAAGTACCTTTACATTTTGTATTGTTTTCACTCCATTTCTACGAGAACTTTTGAGATTTCTAATCTAATTTGTCAACCTGTAACAGTGAAGCTTTTTAAACCTAACATCCTCCCTTAACTTCCTGCTTGGCTGTCCATGCTACATAAGGTGACCTTTTCCTGTTTTTTTGAATATTTTGAATACCAAAATCCCGTTATCTGTTAACTGACCATACAAGAACGTGTCATGAATGAAATCATATATTATTTACCTTACACTCTTTTGGCTTATTGCCACTTTTTGAACTGTCTGTAGTTCTATCCATGCTCAAGATCCTCTAAGAGGTCACTCAGAAGCAATCTCATATGGAAATCAGAAACATTTTGTTGTTTCGCGAAAAATGAGTGTGACTAACGTGAGTCACATTAAACACAATTTTGGTACGCAAATTATGGTCACCCTTCCGAGAGGAAAGTGCGTGTGGATTAATGTCCATACTCTAAAGTACACTACAATCAAGTCAGACTAACGGGCCTCCAGAATATTCTTGCGACAGCTGATGTGTTTGAAATACAGCAGCTTGGGCCAGTATATGCTCGAGGCCCGTTCATCTGGCTTGATTTTGCTAAACTGTGACGGAAAAAAAATCTGCTTTAATATGCGGCCTAGACATCTAATGCGGCCTATTGATACCATGTCAATGACCAAAACATATTTTAGATGGATATGGTCTTATTTATCACCTTAAAAAAATTGAGCTGACCATAATTCTCAATCAAACTTAAACACTAGGCCTGGGAATTTCTGGAGAGACTGGAAAAATCAAAATAAGAAAAGAAGCGGAGAGGATTTATTAGAGATGTAACAACCCGAATTTAGTTTGCCAGCTATGTCAAGCTAGGAAGTTAGACTTACAGATGATGGGAGCATAGGAAAAGGTCAGTATTTAATGCAATTTTAGCGAAATGGGTTGTTAAAATTACCATGAAAAATCCTTATTTTCTTAACTTATCTCTGAAAATGAATACCAAAAATATTCTAGTGTTTTGGCAATATTTTGAACCAAATTTTTGGGGCCCTGATGATGCCAAACAAAATTTCGAAGCGCCTTTTCATTCGACAAGCGCTTTGAGTCAATCCGAATCCAATCCACAGCCACCGTTGCTCTATCTCCCAGATCAATGATAGGGGTAAGGTTGCGCGATACCCGTCCGTTTTCGTTGCGTCATCTTTGGGAATCCAATAAGTTGCGTGACCCGCTGAAAATTGTCTTCCGTTCTGTTTATTCCAGAAGTTTCCAAGTCTGGCCGGCTCAAAGTGACCAAATTCGTCGAGAACTTTCAAAATTTAACCTGCACGGCCACTTCCTCACATAATGCGTCAAAAACGCGCTCATCCTTTCGCAGCAACATTAAACCGGAGATATTTCACGTTCTGGCCTCACAAGAGCCTTCAATTCCGGAAAACTATCAGATAAACCGCTTTGACTCGATCGCCAAAGCGCATTGTCACGGGTTTTACGGTTCGACCATGGCATCACCCTGATTGGCATGCCTCGTTGGATTTTTGGTGCGGCTTTTGTTCATCCGATCCTCCCGAGTTCTTCTCGTTCTACGCACACCTGGTGGCATTATTTCGATCGCTTTTCGTGGTTCCACATTTCCGGATCATCCCCCGGATAGCATTTTCTTTCACCGTTCCATCATCTCAAAATGGTACGCATCTTACCCGTTCATTTAACATTGACTTTCAGACGGACCGCAGGAATTGCCAAACTAGGAAATAAATGAACGCCTTCTTCGTACATGATGAAAACGGGGCGCGTTTCTTTCGAAATGGCAATCACATCATGTTCCGGATTCCCGTACTCATTTTATCCGACCTGGACACGCCAATAGATGGATTGATATCTTTTTATGTAGGAATGTAGGACTCGATGGATGAGTGAGTCATCCTTATTTACCCTTAGTGAAATTGAGCTCTTTTGCGACCGAGTGGGAAATTTTTTTTCGCAAGATTTTCTTGCGAAATTTTTTCAAAATTTCCTTTCCGCAAGAAGAAAAAGTTAACCCACCCGCCTTTTATTCAATGATAGGCGACAATTTTTCGACTTCAAATTTCCTTTATGACTCAGATTTCTTCTTCAGGTGTCTTTAAATCCCGTACGCGTGTTGAAGCACGAAGCTGACGAGGAGAAGGCCGAAACGGCGCGTTTGTCGTCGTTCGTGGGCGCCATGGCCATCGGCGATCTCGTCAAATCCACCCTCGGACCCAAAGGCATGGACAAGATTCTTTGGGGAATCGGACGAAACGAAGGCGAGGTTCAGGTGCGTACAAATCAACGATAGCAGAAGCCCTGAATGATCATCCGCTATTGCAATGGTTACCTTCCTAGAAGCGAGGTGGATCGTTTTTTGACCCAAATGAATATACAACGTACTTCAAGAAATTAGCTTGAAGGTTACGTATAGTCCAAAGTTGTGCATTGTCGAACCTCAGAACATTATCCATTCAAACATGGAGCATGAATGAGTTTGCATACTTTTTATGAATATAAATAGAGGCGGCCAGCTCATTTCAATTTAGTATTGGGAAGGCTTTACTTCTCCCTTTAGCATCATAAAGCCGCAAGTACGTAGTTTTTTCAACACGAGCTCGATTATCTTGGCCGGAAAACCCCTATCAGTGTCTTTCTCGTCAAATCCGGATCCTTCACCATCCAGACAATTCGGTGGTTCTTGTCCAATGGCATCTCGAGCCCTGCCTGCCCTCATTTTACCAAATTGTTCTTCTTCTCCGTAGGTAACCAATGACGGTGCCACCATTTTGAAAGCCGTGGGCGTGGATAATCCGGCGGCCAAAGTCTTGGTCAATATGTCACGCGTTCAAGATGACGAAGTGGGCGATGGCACCACCTCGGTCACGGTTTTGGCCTCGGAATTGATCCGTGAGGCCGAGAAACTCATCGACATGCGGATTCACCCGCAAACCGTGGTGGCTGGATGGCGAATGGCCTCGAAAGTGGCCTTAAGCGCCCTCGAAGGCGCCGCTTTGGATCACGGATCCGATGCCGACAAGTTCCGTGAGGACCTCATGAACATTGCTCGAACCACGCTCAGCTCCAAGATCTTGTCTCAACACAAAGATTTCTTCTCCAAGATGGCCGTGGACGCCGTGATGCGGCTCAAGAAATCCGGCAACCTCGACGCCATTCAGATCATCAAGGTGCCCGGAGGGACTCTCGAGGAGTCCTTCCTGGACGAAGGTAAGCATTGAATCGATCATTTTGAGAATACAGTCTATGTATAATCATGCCCAAACGCCTTTCAGATGGTCAGTATTGAGTGTGTGAACTTTTAACCTTTTCTGTCGCGAAACTAAAGGCCATATCGTTCTAGAAAGCGAAGGCCAATTTGTAGTGCTCCCTTTCTCTAACCGTTCAAAATGACCCAAATCCAACCTCCTTTCTAAGTCACTATTCGCCTTCTTTCCCTTAGGTTTCCTGTTGGACAAGAAACCCGGAGTGCACCAACCTCAACGAGTGGAGAATGCCAAGATCCTGATCGCCAACACGCCCATGGACACGGACAAGATCAAGGTGTTTGGATCGCGAGTGCGGGTCGAAAATGTGGCCAAAGTGGCCGAAATCGAGCTGGCCGAGAAGGAGAAGATGAAGGACAAAGTGGACCAGATCTGTCAGCACGATATCAACGTGTTCGTCAATCGACAACTCATCTACAACTACCCCGAGCAACTCTTTGCCGACAAGGGCGTCATGGCCATTGAACACGCCGATTTTGACGGTATCGAACGACTGGCTCTCGTCACAGGTAATCTGAATATTGTTTGAAGTTTTATAAATAGAACGAAGGACTTCATGTTATACTCTTTGCAATATTCGTTCAGGTGGCGAGATCGTGTCGACCTTCGGCAACCCGGAGTTGGTCAAGATCGGCAAATGCGATCTGATCGAACAGGTTCATATTGGCGACCACACGCTGTTGAAATTCAGTGGCGTGCCTTTGGGCGAGGCCTGCTCGATCGTGCTTCGCGGAGCCACCGAGCAAATCATCAACGAGGCCGAACGATCCCTCCATGATGCTCTGTGTGTCCTCACCTCCACCGTCAAGGAGACGCGAACCGTTTTTGGCGGGGGTAAGTTCGGATCAGAGGTCAACGGGTTATACAATGGATGATAGTTTCTTTGATTGATTGATTGCAGGATGCAGTGAAATGCTCATGGCCAATGCCGTGGAAAAGAAGGCGGCCGAGACCCCGGGAAAAGAGGCCCGAGCGATGGAGTCGTTTGCCACTGCATTGCGACAATTGCCGTCGACGATCGCGGAAAATGGCGGCTATGACTCGGCCCAGCTCGTGTCCGAACTTCGAGCCTTGCACACTCAGGGCAAAGTCACCATGGGATTAGGTACGTTTGGGTGTGAAATATTTCCAGATTGGCGAGTGGTTAGTTTGCTAGTTGGATTGATTGATTGAATGCATGAATTCATGGAGTAAGTGGAGTCTGAAGTGGGGGACTCCCGATTAGGTTTGGAAAGACCGTTGGATATTTTTCCAGTATCCAAGGGCAGACAGACTATTTCGAGCATTTTCCAATCAATACGATAAAGGAGTTTGGTGCATTACGTAGTTAGCATACCTGACGCTGAATTTGCGACACTTCACCTGAGTGAATTTGTTCCATTGTATCGAGTGCAATTATGGAAGGTTATGCATGTTTTTAAGGCCCAAAATGGTCATTAATCCTGAAAATTAACCTGTCCAAGAATTGATGGCGGTTTTGGCCTGATCGGTCCAAATAATTGCTATATAATGGTGTGGGCAGGAAAACTGCATTTAGGATCGACAGAGGAGCCAAAAAAAGAGACGTGTAACAAGTAACCAAAAAAGGCAGTCTTTGAAGTGCGTTCATTAAGAAAAAATGAATTTAAACTCTCCAAAGGCAAATTTGATTACCGAACATAATTGAATTTCGCATGCAATTTGATTGATTTCCCTGTGGCGTTAGAATATAAAAGGTTTTATGACTACTGTCAACTCCTAATACTACTTTGGGGAAATTAAACCAAAACTTTCGATTCCTCTACCACAAGAATTCACGTGTTTTGGCGCCTTTTTCTGCTTCTCTTTTTATTGGCGCTAGACATTTTGGCTACCAGAATCTCTAAATTTGACAAATTAAAAAGATTTATTACACGAGGATCGGAGAAAAGGCCAGCAAACTTGCCTCGCTTATTCCTGTCTTCTGTATCAAGTACATCCGAATTCGATCTTTCAATTCATCTCTTGTTTCATTGATCCTAGATATGAACGAGGGCTCGGTGGGCGACATGGCCCAATTGGGCATCACGGAGTCGTTCTCGGTGAAGCGACAAGTGCTGCTCTCGGCCTCGGAGGCTGCGGAAATGATCTTGCGCGTGGATGACATCATTCGAGCCGCGCCCAGGAAACGAGTCCAAGATCGAGGTCATTGCTAGAAACAGCCAAGACTGTCTATCAATCCCCGGAGATCGATCTGCCTACCTGGTATCCGTGCGTGCGAGAGGGAACAAAATGCTCTTATGTTTACCGCTTGTTTCGTTCTTCTAACCCACACGAACTTAACCCCCTTTGTCCTATATGATTACACCTTCTTTCGGAGGAAATACAATTTAAAAAAAAACGCTTTACTAAACCCATGTCAGAAGTATTGTTAATGTGATGAATGCCACTCGAGTCGGGATATTAAGTTAGTTAAAGCTATTATACTGTGTAGTTTTCACCACGTTGACAAGCATAGAGAGGCAAACAAAGGCCCACAAACAGAACCTTCTCAAAACAAAGAGAATGACTTGGAAACGAACTCTTTGACCCACTTTCGGGACAACTAGCTTTAACTACATTTGTAACATATTTTGGCTATTTTAGATATTTTTGGGCCATAAACTATTCGGGCTGTAAGAAAGTGGGCTCTCAAATCCAAAAATCAATGACATTGAAAAGCATATGATACCTTGCACGAGTAAGCATTTAAGAAAAGTAAAAGGTACCATTTTTCATGACCTAAATTTTGCAAAAACATTAGAAATAAGTAAGGAAAATAATTTGTCTTCTTGAGGAGTATTTTACAGGTTCCGGCTCTGTCCCATTTGTAGATTTCAGCTTTATCCCCTGCAAAGAAAAAAATCCAAACACATGTTATTTTGAATACTTGACAAGAGGAATATCTTTGATTAACTACTCTTCTCAAGGTCTAGGATAGATAAAAGTTATTCAATTAAACATCTACGAGATTAACGAATCTTTGAGAACCTAGCCAAAACACATTAAGAGCTTTGAGATTAAGAGATTAATTTAACATCCTTACATGTTTTATTTACACCATTACATCCCACTATGAAACACATTAAGAGACTCACCCTGGTTTCAATCACAGTCAAAAAATATAAGCCAAAAATCGGAAAGTTCAAAATCCACAAAGATGGCTCTGTTACTTTTAGCCAAAACAGCAGCAGTAGTTGTTCTCGAGCTAAAACTTTTTTGATCCTGTTGTACGAATAGTTGATCCCTCACTGAACCGGAAGGATCTAAGAATTAATACGCATATATCTCTTGAATATTAGCTAATAATGTAAGTTTAGCAGAATCAAGTCGAAATTGCTTTTCTTGCGTACATTGTAAATTCTCAATGAATCACCTAAACCTTAAATCTCACTAAGGTCCTTGGAGCATATCTAAGGATTGTAATTCTGACCTGGCTCTGAAATGAACGTTTGCCTCTCATTTGAATTACCTTAACATTTCAAGTAGTGAGTCGAGAGCTCTTACTTACAAAACGAAACGCAATGATGAGCAATTCCTTTTAGGATTTCCAAACATACTTTCAAAAAAAAAATATGTTAACGTAGAAACAACTTGCTCTTGTGAAACCCACTTTTCGTCTTTGTTCCACGTATAACAATGAATTCCTTTTGTCAGCTTCAAATCGTTGGTTAGAGATTCTCGGGTGATTGATTAGAAACATTAGGTTGTCAAATGATTGAAAAAGCCTGAATGCCATGTGATGATTATGCAAACTTGGCTTAAGACTCTACAACAAATGTGCCCCGTGCCCTCCAACTTGGCCATCAGCATTTCAAGGGCCTCTTTAAGAAGAAGTAAAACGACAACGGTAGCCTTTGTTGCAATATGCTTGAGGACCATGCATGCCTTCATGCATGCCTTCCAGTCATTGTCATGAGAATTGTAAGTTATGTGCCAAAAAGAGCCTTCTCATAGGACTGAATTATTACAAATTTGGAAACGTTGTTATTCGTGAGCGGGGAACATATCATGCTAAAATTCAGGAAACGACATCCTTAAATGCCTGTCTAATCAGTCTTGTCAAGATAAAATCATTTACTTGAATTTAATTCGATTCTTAAAAAATCCACAACTGAGCGCTTGAGCGGAGGCTTCCATGTCTTGCCCAACCCCATTCAACCACCTCTGGTTGAGAATCTATCATATCGAAGAAAACATTTCTATGTATGGATTCATTAGATGTAGAGTCCTTTAAGCGCAACCAATGAAACAGAAAATACGTGCAACCTTTGAGCTTTGCAACACATAATTTCTGGTTTTTGGTGTCCAGTGTACATTGAGAAGTTGGAAAATGGGTCAAACTTTTGTGTCAGGGTTCAATTTTGGGGGCTGTATTAGTAAAGTGACCTCCCAGTCTTATGTACTGTGACCTCCCAGTCAGCTGTTCATTAAAGGACCGTATATGCACAAAAATCTAGAAAAGATATTTGAAAATATTCTCTTTTTTTGGGCACAGAGTTTGTCAAGAACTCCTAAGATTTATGATGCTAAACACGAATATCATAAAATCATTGAGGAGAAGACCAAATCCGTCAGTGGTTGAATGTAGTTAATTATCCGTTGGAATTGCACGAGCTTCGTCATGTTTCGTATTTGCAACCCCCTCTTTGTTCCAAATACTTTCACTTAAGGATGATTGATGAGCGAGAGCCAATAGGAGCGAATTAAAATCCCTCCCTGCATCTGAGTTGTGTGTGATTGGTCAGTTTTGCATTTAAGGGGTTGGCACACCGAATCTTTAGTTTAATTGATTGAAAGAAATCAAAGTCAGAGAGGAGACTAATTGAAGTGTGCCGTTGATCTCAAGACAAATATCAGATGCACTTGGTTATTTTTAGTCCATTTTTTTTCTTTTTTCAAACTTTTCCCGGTAAAATTCTAAAACGTTCCTTTCAAAACTGTGCAAATAATGCACGCAACATACCTTGGCAAATACCCAATCCAATATCATTTGTGACTCAAGCGTATGATTAACTATCAACTGACATACTTTTTAGTTTTGGTGGTTTTGTTTGTTTAGTCTGGAAAAGTTTTCACTCATTTTCAATTCGAAGTATTCCGAGTTTTGTCCATTTTTCAAGGTTAGAGGAATTTTCTAATGATTACTTATATTTTTCATCTAATTTGGGCTTTTGATACCGTATTATTGTTTTTGAGCCAAGTTTTAGTATTACGTGTTACGTCGATAAGAGTTCACGGCGTACAAGAAACGGGTCCTGGATCGCGTAATTGAGATAGAGTATGTTTTACATTAAATGAAGCGCACTTTACTACGCTTTTTTGTGACTGGAACTCACTGTTTGAAGAACAATTGAGCTCGATGCTGATATAAATTTAATGAGCAGCTTAACAATGTTTGTAGACGTCATCAATCTTGGTTGGAAAGTGAACATGTAGTGGTTTTCCTCTTCCTCATGTGATTTCCCCACAAGAAAAAAATAAAATATTTTTATAAAATATGACGTTTAGTACATTAAGGTCTTTGATGGAATGATTTCTAGAAATCCTTGAGTACATGTAAGATCAACAAAGAAAATGGCGTTTAAATCGCAAAGCAAGAAATTTTAAGTGATCAAGAGATCTTTGGGCACCCGTCTTCACAAATCGACAAAGAGACAGATTATGCGGCGATGCCTATAAAAAGGGCCACGAATTTTGGTATAAAATATTGCCCATTAAAGTATAGAAATTTTGTTAATTTTATTAAGAATAATTGTTTTAATGTTTTTGTCATTTTTGTCACGTTTTGTCAAATAAAATTCATTAAAATTTTTTTTGGTTGGTTGCGGATTTCTTACTACCATTGCAAGGAATGTGAATCCCTGCAAAAATAAATCATAAATGAAATAATTTAAACAATTAATATTTTTACGAAATTTGGTCTACCAACGAATTACTGATGGCATATCTATGCAACCCTTGAATAGTGGGTTGATCAGGAATAGTATTCAAAAATTTATCTAACCCTGCTTTAAAAGCTGTTAGAGGCTCGGCTCCTTTATATGCCCGACGAAGACTAATACCCCGAAATACAATAAAATATAGGTGACTGGTTGTGACTTCAATTTTCCATTAGCCCTATCTTAACCCTCTTAGACCCAAGCAATAAATGATTTTTGGCTACTTTCATCGTACTGTCTCTGTCATCTGGCATGACATTTAACGTCAGAATTGTTCGTAACGAAAGGTTGAAAAGACTTTGGGTGGGTGGTATGTGGGCAAAACCGGCGAGTTACATGTATATATGATTATTTACCTTTTTTCCCTCTAACATCCCTAAAAAAATGTGACCTTAATGTTGCCTCGGGTGCATGAGGGTTAACAACATTACCAGTCACTCGTCCATCCCTAATATGAACAAAGCCATTAATTTCATGTTAGAAAATTATGAGGATAAAGGGAGATGGTTGTAACGCCAGTTTTTCAGTGCAACCGTACCAGGTTCGGTCGCTCTCAGAGGCTAGTTTTTTAGACGCAAAGATCGATCTCAAGATCGGACTTAAGAGTACTATAGTACGATCTTGAGATCGATCTTTTGTGTCTAAAAAACTAGCCTCAGGTGTCCTCACCTCAACCCATTTCATAACCGTGTACTATGCAATCGTCTCGAATGGTGTTAATGACCTAATCTAAAATGAGACTCCATGTTCATACATGAATATTGCAACATGTATCCAAAGAGAAATGGAAAAAATCTTGCAATGAACAGTATTTAAAACAAAAGCTTTAGTGGTTATTAGTTGTACGAGCTTTTTGTTCTAATCTTTTTGTTCTAATATGTATAGTTTCTATGTTGTTTATTGGGTTTATTGGGCATTACCACTCAAACACGTAGGTGCATACTATAATTAATGTTTATATGAAATTTGATCAGTAACTCATTGGCAGATGAAATTTCATATAAACATTAATTATAGAAACTATATTAATGATTTACTCTCTTTACAGGGAATCCAATTTCTTGTAGCGGTATAAAAAATCCCCCCCCCCCCAAAAAAAAATTAATAATAATAATCTGTGAACTAAATGTACCGGCCGGTGGAGCAATTTCACCCATAACTGTAGACATAGGGATAGGGAGTAATAGTAATTGCAATGAACTCCTTCAACTTTAACTATTTGCTTCCTGTCGCTCATGAAACGAGATGGAAGAATTGGAAAAAAATTGTAATAAACATGTAATTGTAATTAATTACATTTTTCAAGTAAATGACGCAACCCTGTGTAGACAAAACAAAAAGGTGGTAAAGACCAAATTTCAGTCAGATATTGTATTGCATTGATAGGTTCAATCTTATGAAGGCTTTTTGAAAATGGGGGTTGTGATCATAGAAAAGATTATATGCTAACGAATATGTTGGGTCATTTGGGTGGCGAAAGCGCGGGCTAGAGAGGCAGGGAGATGACAAAGGAATGGATGTTTTTTTGTCACTCATTTAACAATTGTCATCTTAAGTAGGTAAAAGTATATTATTTTAGCCAACACATTAGCTTTAAGTGAAGTACCTTATTGTAACTGTCATTAGATACTTTTGTGCCTTTATTTCTTGATAAGGTTCAACAAACCACCCCACTAAATGCTTGATTATCTTCTCATTTTGGCTACCCTACTGTTCCTCTGCACAGATAGAAGGATTAAAGGGCTAGATTCCACTAAATTTGGAATTATTCACTTTTTCCTTGGGCTCTCCATTTCACTGACTACGCATATGACTGTGTTAACTGTTAAGCTCGCCAAACAAAATTGCACTTCACAAATACATCAAACACGGATATTATTAATCTAGATCCGGGATATAGAAAGACCCACACGCAACCAAACCATTTTCAGGACCCACAATTTATGGCATTTATTGATCGACTGGAGCAAAACGACCAATTCATAAAGTTGTTGAGTCGGAGGCTTCAGGCCCCAAAACCACTTTTGGACCCACACAGGCTATAGAGTTTCTGTTGTCATAACTTTGAACCCGATGCTCATGCCTTCACATCCCATGGTGTCAAGCTCATGTATTGTCAAGGCACAAGCAGGCTAGGCGGTCAGGCCTCGTAGACTTTTGAATGTGATTTAAAGAAATAAAAGAAAAGAAATAAGCGGAAATCTCTTTCTAATCCTCCGCCTTTACAAATCACAAAAAAATCAGACACCTATAATGGGAAGATTTAAATTTGTTATCATGGCATAAAGTTTATGGTCCTTTGAACTCCTCGATAAATCTGATTTTCATTGCAACGACCGGATCTTTTAAATCATTATCATTATTATTGATTTAGGCCAGACCATCACATTTAGTAAGGAAAGCTACTAGCAAAACCGCACTCAATAGCACGGCAACGGGTGAAACTGGTTTTTAAGCATGATTTGGATCACAAAAATTTGCCAACATTACCGTTTGATTTTGAAACCAACTGTCTCTCAAGAATTTACTTATCTCGCAGGTTCCTCTGGTGGCTTGATCCAAAAAACCTTAATTTCTCAGGACGTATTACAGTAGTACAGCTTAAGCCTGTCATTGTGCTAAATGAGAGGTTATTGCAATGCAGTTAATGAATGCTCCGTTGAATTTTCATTGTAATAACAAGGCCGTAATTTTGTAATATATCCTTCGTTGAGTCGTCCATGCTTGATCCTAAACTTGGTACTAAGTTGGCAACAACCTGAATTTCTGGAGAGCTTGTGGAACGAAACCAAACCTTTGAACCTGCTCGAATTGCCTGGAACGAAACATAACACGCCGAAGGTGGTAAAGAAAAGCCTTGGGAACTCATCAATATTTGATGCCAACAAGATTTACATGACGCTTCGGGGTAGTCGCTCCTAGTTCATGGTTCCGTCAACTTCATTCACCCAACTAAATTTACCGTGATCAAAAATGACGAAGCCGGAAAGGAAAATATCGTTTGAATGTTGGTCCATAACCAGCTCAAAGACATCGATGACTTCGAAATATTCTCCTCAATTTTCTCCTTCAAGCCCTAGAACAATTCAAGTTCTCAAGATTGTTCAAAAGACCATTTTTGCCATCACATTGGGAACATTAATTCTCTTGCTACTTATACAAACCGGCAGATGCGTTTGGAGGTATTTGGAAGTTCCTACATATTTTGCTTCTCGGGTTTTGCCTCAAAGCGAAGCGGATTTTCCAGCCATCACTATTTGTCCCGATGGCGATGATGGATACAAAGAACCCCTTCTTCAGGTAGATATTAACTCTGGAAAAACTCAAAATTCATTGTTCAACCTTTTCATACCATCCTTAGGCCCATGGGATTCAAAGTGTAAAACGCTATAACTTCAAAAGAGATCTTGTGTGGACCAGCAATCAGAGTGGGATCACGCCTCGAGAGCTTTTTAATCAAGTCACTTTGGATTTGAATGAGCTCATCTATTACTTCAATATTCGGACATTTGGGCAAAATAAGAAAGGAGAGGTGACACAAAAGTTGAATCGAACAGACAACTCCGTTGTGACTCAATATCATCGAAAGTTTGGCCGATGTTTCACGTGGTACCCAAGTGAAGAGGTCAAATCTTTGGGGATCTACTACATCACAATTCGTTCGTAGGTTCATCTAGTACATGAATATTTTTTCCATTCATTATTACAAACTCGCGAGAAATAACAAAAGGGTTCGAGTTGGAGTTGATCTAGAACAGGGGTCGGCAACCGGTGGGCCGCGGCCCACTTGTGGTCCCAAGGGTGGTCTTTGGTGGGCCCAGAGGCTATGGGGAAAGTACAAGATAGTGGGCCCGCAAGACATCCATAGTACTAAACATGTGGACCCAAAGCGCTTTGATCGATAATTCGTGGGCCCCTGAACCTACCAACGTCTGTTTGGTGGGCCGCTGACAACATGTAAGCAAATTTGTGGGCCTTGACTCAAAAGTGGTTGCCGACCCCAGATCTAGAAGGAGCTTCCACATGATATTCGAGTTAGCGAGTTAAATCTACAGAACTTGATTTTAAACCTTCATATTTGTTCCCTGTTGTAAGCACCCTATACAACCAACTCTCTGTTGGCGTTGCTTCGAATTTCTAGTTCGTGTTTGACATTTTTTTGTTACCCATGGCAATCCCGATTTGCTTTCTATTACCCGTTGAGATCCAAGTTTTTGTTATTAATTCTAATATTTAATTGATTGAGTACATATTTCTTTCGACTCAGCTCCTCCAGCGGCTTTTAATATGAAAAGATGCCGAAAATCCTCAAAGACAAGAGCTCTTTGAATGGAATCAAAAACATTACGAAAAATTAAGAGTATATCTGAAAGATGTTTAATGGCCACCTTCTCCTTTTATGAGACTTCCTCCAAGCCCAAAGAGGTCAGAGCCAAAATATTACTTACCTACAACTTACTTCATTGCCCTACAAATCAAATTATTACCCTCTCAATTACTTTATTGCCTCTGAACGAATCATGCCTTTACACATCTCATCTGAAACACACAATTACTTGTAACTGATTTTCAGGGTTGAAGAATTGTATGGGAGGTCCCAAAACGGATAAGTTGGTAAAAAAAATGCCATATGCACCCACAAATGAAGAGAGTAATGACCAAAATCCGGCGGAGAGAGTTTCATTTTATTGGCGAACCGAGGGCGTCAATTAAAATGAAACGAGTGATGTCGGATCTTGGCCATTACTTGCAGGTGCATAAATAGTATTTATTTACATTTTATAAAGATCGAGTTTTTTATATCTTCACTCAGCAATTTTCAAAAGTGTCATGAAAGAAAATCCTCCAAATGAATGATTACATAGAATAAACTCGTCGTTGAATCAACCAACGTTCAAGAAAAACGTTTCAGTTGACGAAAAAGCCAATAACTCGGTTCGACCAAAATATCCAATTTTTCAGAGGTGTCCAATTATTCAGAGGTGTAGGCGAGGTCCTCGAATCGTTCTAAAGAAACAAACGTGTTCGAAGTCTCCATTTCATTTGAGCAGTAGATGTTTTCGTTCACTTGATTTGTCGTCTTCAAGTTGAAGAGTGGCGCCGAACAATGTTGGGCTCGAGCAAACACTATTTATGCTGTATTTGTTTAACACTTGTTTTGACCCACCACCGATGTTCACTTTCTTATGAGTCACAACATTTGCGGCCTCAACTTTTTGAAACATGGCATCGAAAATAGGCCCTTTTGCCAAAAGCAAGTTAATATGCCCTCACTTAAAGTGATTGAATATCTACAGTACTCTCGGAATTGTTCTGGCGGTTGGGAGGGGTTCTGAATTAATTACACTCGGTTATTTTTTAGCAGAACGTACTCCGCCAAAGCCTACTTGCACAAACGGAATCAATTCTTGGACTTCAATGGTCGAATGGGCTACGTTTTTCATCCAAATGAAGCTCACTACTATCAAGCTTCTTATGAAGACATCAGCACATTGCCTCAACCAAGTTCGGACTCCGTTCATGGAGAGACTTGTACCCGTCAGATCTATGACCAATGCATGTATTCCACCTTGGAACGGGTCATGCTGAACACCTCCGGATGCGTGGTGCCTTTTCTTCCGAGTCAAGCCGAAATTTGCACCTCTCAGCCGGTAAAAACTAACGTTCGGTTAATCAAGCTGACCCCTTGAGAAATATTTGGGTCAGAAGCTCAATGACCATCTTCATTCTGTATCTATGTAGGCTATCAACGAGACCTTCTGGATTGCGTGGGACCGTGTTACTAACCAGCTGAAAGACTGTAATGTGCCCTGCGAGGTCTTGTCGGTCAGCTTGAGCGGGAAGAACATAAAGACGCGCACGGATGGACTCGCTCAGATCACGCTGTATTTTCAACCCCGGGTGATGCGAAGCGAAGAGCTCCATCTGTACCCTGTATTATCGTTGTTGGCCGAGATTGGCGGCTACGTGGGGCTATTGTTGGGCTATTCGTTACTACACGCTGCCAGCTCGATCAGTTCATTCCTCGAGACAAAAATCCGATTGTTGGAGCAACGCCAATGAACTTCGAACGTAAACCGAATTCAATTCCTAGATCATGATCACTGATACGGAGATTCAGCATCAACCCAATCGAAACACGTCTATTTTTTTTCTTGTGGCGTTACTTTGAGAAAAAACACTTCAAGAATAAAAACATTTTTCTTAGTTTGTTTTTTTGTTCATGCCACTCTAAAACACAATGTGTAAAAAAAAGAGTAGAGGCGACGAAGAAAGAGTAAAAACAATAGTTATATGGAATACTGCACAAAGTTAGTGGGTGTCTGCTCCAAGTAAGTCTTTCCTGTAGAAAGCAAAGTCCCGCAAAAATATTACAAGATTAGCTCTTTATCTCCAGTCGAGCTCAAAGGGCTCATTTGAAAATTTACATCCATAAAGAACCTGCACCAAAATTATAATGAAATCGAATAATATATTATTTGTAACATTTGCATTTACTTGCAAGTCCCCAAGAGAAATAGAAGGGGTTTTCAACGACCTGCGTTGCTTTTGAAGTTTCCGGGCAACCCTGCACGGCGTTAAGTTGAGGTGGAGAAGTCATTTTTAAGTTCCAAAGGCATTTGAGACCATTCTAGAGAAAATGCCCGCAAATGAAACAGAGTTCTGTTAATTAGGCCACGTGCCTAAAATTGATTTAATGTCGCTTATAACTAACTTTAAGAACAGTTAATGTTTTCCTTTTTACCTATTCCTAAGTTAGTCTTATAGCAATCTGCAACTTAAAACTTGAC
The DNA here is from genome assembly GCA_010645155.1 of Tigriopus japonicus. Classification (NCBI taxonomy): domain Eukaryota; kingdom Metazoa; phylum Arthropoda; class Copepoda; order Harpacticoida; family Harpacticidae; genus Tigriopus; species Tigriopus japonicus. The sequence continues at coordinate 10,331,747 of CM021316.1, read as the reverse complement.
AAAATTATTTAAGATCTTATCTCAATGTCAGATTGCGTCCTTAGAGAAAAAGTTCAAAAATAACCATTAAAATTTGAATTCCAATACTTTGGACCATTGCCATGTGCCTGACAATTAGTTTTATTAATGTGCGTTTAAGCAGGTTTAAGCGACATCACTTTTCAGCTTGTGACCTAACTAACGAAACCCCTATCATATTTACGGAATTGTCTCTTGAATTCGTGGTCTCAGGCCTATAGTGTCGAGCGTCTTTGGACCTTTCTCCAGCTCAATTAATTATGTGCCCGATTTCCATCCCTATATAAGGGATTCTATAATAATCCTACAACCTTTTCCTGTCAAATTCGTTTGGTAATCATGTGGCTTAATCATTTCGAAACGGCAGTTCTCGTCACTTGCAGTGCTTTCAGATTTTTAGACATTCATTGCAAGTCTTTGCTGGAAACTCTGAAATTTGGAAGGCGCGATTCTCTTCTCGGGAAGAAAGAAATTTAATTGTTTATTGGAATTGTCTTGCAATGAAATATCTAGCTACAAGTTTCACTCGATTCTATCAGAGTTTACACATTTAACCCAGATTGATCTTGTAAACCTGGTACTCAGGCTGTGATATGCGATGTATCAAACCAAATCACAACACGAGGACCAGACTCTTTGCCGAACAATCTTTTGAATAATAGATACTCCAGGGAACGACGAGTTCAGATCAAGTTCATGGCCAGAGTGTCAAAACTAGTCATGTGTGGAAATTAACAACCACAACTAGTTGCACCCCGGTCACGAACTTGCTCATACAGAGTCTTGACGAATGACCAACTTGCTTCGTAGAATAAAAGTATTTCCAATCATGGGTGTTTCTCGACGGGAAGTTGAAATGATACTAAAAATACATTCATCTTTCCCCAATATATCAACGGCCTTGGGTGCTCCTTGACCAAACTGAGCAAACTAGTTTTCGCGCAGAAACAGAACAAGCTCACCAGCATGCCATAGATAGCAACAAATATGGCTAGATTGGATTGAAATGACCAACTCTTTTTATTTGTACATCTAATTCTAGGGTGAAGCTAACTTAGCAAACACCACAGTAGCTTCGCAGATGACAATGAAAAGATACAAAGTTAGAGTTATATTTTACACTAATTGTAAATCACACACAGTTGTTGCTGTTTATGAATCTATAAAATTGACACTGATGTACTACTCGATCCGAAAATAGCCGTTGACCATCACGATGACCCTTCTCCCATGAATAGCTGGGTGGGTAGGTGGACCCACCTTCCTCCACCAAACATGATTTTGGCTAGATTTTGACTGAGACACCCAACTGTGAGCCAACTACCCTTTCAGCTCAGCCAATCTTGGCCCATTCGCCTCCCTTGTGACCACTCCACCCTCACAATCCACCACCCACATCTCACGATCATCCAGAAATTTCGTGTTCAATACTCAAATTCTGGTGAGACCGACAAATGTCATTGCAATATTTGTCTGAATAATATTTAATAATGAACAAAACACATTTGTTGTAGGCATGGGTTGTGTTGTAACACTTGTTTTTTCTTTTAGAATTATCCACAGGCGATCGGACGACTCATGCTCAATCTCGTGACAAAAATCTTGGGGAAAAGACCCGGTCAATCTAGTATAAAGCCGTTGGTCAACTTAGCATAACCTAAATATAGCCGCTCTATCTTCTCTCCCGGTCAACTTGGTCTGTCAGGGTGAGCGTACTCTCTACGGTTTTACTGAAAATTGTTAGCGTGAAGATATTTTTGGAATGAATTTGTGGAGTCAGTCGTTTGAGAGAATTGCAATCGTCAAGTCTTCCAATATATTCAGCGTATATTCTAGACTACAATTAGATGAATTTCGCCTGGTAGAAGCTATTATTTAATCTCTTCACCGGGCGTGTAATTCATCTCCTTGAGAGTCTATAAAACTACGATTGATGCTTTAGCTTTTCAAGGTAAGTCCAGTTTGTGAAGGAGATTACTGATTTCCAATTCAATTCGTGACTTTACACGAATTTCTTTCCTTCGTCTTCCTGTACGTCAAAGAACCATTCTTGTCGGGTTAAACTGTACGTTGGTCAACACGAGTGCTTGAATAAATGGCATTCTGCAGTTGGTCTTTAGCGTTCTAACATGGGTTCGAGCAAAATCTTCAAGAACATATTGGGTTTTGAAGATTTTACAACTTCATCAGATCTAGCGACGACTTTTAGGTCTCTTTTAATAGAGACATTGGGCACGGCTTTATTGGTGTTTGTTGGATGTGGATCAACATTGAACTTTGTTACCACTACTGATATTGTGCAAATCAGTCTTTCGTTTGGGTTCATAACTTTTGCCAGTGTTCAATGGGGTTTCTCCATTAGTGGAGCCCACATGAATCCAGCCATCACGCTAGGAACTTTTTTGACAGCAAGAATCGGGCTTCTGAAAGGTCTGTTATACATAGGAAGCCAGTGTTTTGGAGCGATAGGTGAGAATGGACTCGGTAGATCAAATTCCCCAACCATATTTTACCGATTCTTGTTGCAGGAGGTTCATATTTATTACAAATGCTCACTCCAAAGTACCATCACGGCAATTTGGGCACCACCTACCTCTTTCCAGGCGGCATTGACCCCTCGTGCCAATCCGGAGATTGCATTGTTGGCAATGTCGAGCCATTGCAAGGCTTTGGCATCGAACTGATAGCAACCTTGGTCCTCGTTTTGGTCTACCTTTCGTCCTCGGATCCTCTCAAATCTGAGGAAGAGACTACGAATATCCCTCTAGCATTGGGATTTGCTATGGCCGGAGTTCATTTAATGGCATTGCCTTACACGGGTTGTGGGGTGAACCCAGCCCGATCTTTGGGACCCGCTTTGATGGCCAAGCAATGGGACAATCATTGGGTGTATTGGGCTGGACCCATGGCCGGTGGAGCCTTGGCTGCATTCCTTTACCGATTTGGGTTCTCGTCTTTTCGACGTCATCAGCACCATCATTATGATGTAACTGCCACCGACCCAATGAAAATGCACAACGTGAATTAAAATGTCTATTCTGAACATTGAAACTCTCTTTTAACCTATGACTAATACCGGTGAATGTCTTTTAGTTCTGGGGAACCAATAAATTCCACCTACATCTACACATGGCTCGCTCTCTTTTCAATCTTTAAAGGAACTTAAGCTTTGTTTTAGATAGGCTCATACCTTGATACTTACATGTGCATTGAAGATTTGGAATGGAAGATATCTCAGATTGACGCGATTGACGAAAAGTTTCTTCGGTTCTTTAGAATTTCACCCAAGGTGACTAAGAAGGACCTACAGTAAAAACAATTATTTGTTGACGTTGACTCGTTTGAGAGGTTAGCACGGATTTAAAGATCTATTGGGGGAAAATAACGTCAATGCAATTTGGGTTTAATAGTCTTTTTGTCATCCATGCTTTTCCCTCAATTCCAAGACGTTGAACTTGATTTCTTTGGTCTACTGATTTTTCATCACCCTTTGTGAAACGAGTGGAAGATGTCTCGTCAGTGAAGTTACAACAGCAGACAGTTTTAATCAAGCTTACGTGACTGTGAATGTGTCGTATAAAACGTAATTTACCACTTCAAAGTAGTTTTCACCGCTGGATTAACCGCCCCAATCTCATCCATTCCATCAAAACTTGTCAGAATCTCGCTCTTCATGGGTGTGAGTCGTTAGCTTCATAACCATAACCATACACCACACAGACGCTAAAAGACAGATCATATCATAGAGGACCTACACGAAAGCGTCATGGCTTCAGCCTCGCCTTTGACATCAAATGGCAGCAGTAACGCCCAGGACAGCTCCAATCTAGCCTCTTCCAGCCATGAGGGTCAATCCACGCCCCCGCCCAATCACGATAAACCACCCCCTACCCCTCCCGATCCGGCTAATGACGACGCGAATCCCGCCTCGGATTTTGAGTGCAATATTTGTTTAGACGTGGCCAAAGATGCGGTCATCTCTTTATGCGGTCATTTATTCTGCTGGCCCTGTCTACATCAATGGTTAGAAACACGACCTCAAAAGCAAATCTGTCCGGTCTGTAAGGCGGGGATTAGTAAGAAGAAAGTCATCCCATTGTATGGACGAGGCAATGCCGATCAAAAGGACCCGCGAGAAAAGGTTCCACCACGGCCAAAAGGTCAAAGACCCGAGCCGGAGACGCAGAATCCGGGAGCAAGCTTTTTCGCGCCTTTTGGAGGACTGAATGGGGGCGGAGCTCAGATGTCATTGGGAATTGGGGCGTTTCCATTCGGCTTCTTCTTCTCCAGCTTCAATTTGGGCGGTGATGTGGGACGTGCCGGACCCAACCATGGCGCCCCTGGATCGGCACATCACCAAGAGGAGGTTTTCTTGAACAAGGTGTTTCTGGTCATGGCCATGGCCTTCATCTTTTGGCTCCTGATTGCATGAATGTTGAATCCGAAGGCGCTGCCTGTCCAGTTTTGTGATACATTTTTCAAGAATTGTTGGTTTTGAGAGAGAAATCGAAGAAAAGGATAATCTTGATAATGATACTAATAATAATAAACAACAACATGATGATTTTTTGTGAATGTGTCGTTGAAATTCTCTATGTCATAGCCGTTACATTGCATTTTTCCAGATTTTCAACCATGTTGCAGGTGCTCTCCCGAAGAATCAGTTGGATTCCAACCACTCTCAGAGTCGTCACGAATCAACCAAACTTTCGCACTTTCAGCCTTGGCAATCCTTTCAAAGATAGGTAGGATCAAACTTCCTTGGCTTGCGTCCATATTTTCCAAATAAATGCTAACCTTTAATCATCCAATTCTAGTGACGGCGGTCGACCTCCCATTCACATTGAAAACCCTCAGAGTGAGCCCACTATTCCCATGTACCAAGATTCTCCCAATGAGCCCATCCATGAGAAACGAGCTCGATTAGTGTACCAATCACGCAAACGTGGTATCCTTGAGAATGGATTGCTCTTGGCCAGTTTCGCGGATAAACACTTGTCCAATTTTGATGCCGAGCAATTGTCTTTGTACGACCGATTGATCAATTTGCCCTCCAACGATTGGGAGATCTTCTATTGGGCCACGCAAGTCAAACCCGTGCCCGAAGAATTCGACAACGAGATCATGACTCTCCTCATCAACCATGCTAAAAACGAAAATCGCGAGAGCCGAATCAGCCAACCCAACCTGAAATAACAAGTCCCATCAAATTAAATTTAGTATTCCGACCAGAACACGCTGTGCTTCAAGATGAGTGTGATTGATGTGTTTGCAACCAACTATACCGTGATTGATTGGGAGCTTCAAGAGCTCTGGATCAAAGGTCTGAGCACGAGTGAAGCTGTGACTGTGATGCGAGAACGCGGTGTGCTCAATGAATACCCGGGACTCACGCAAGACTTGCTAGTGTCTGATATTAATGACAACTTTAGATTGTTCTCCATGCTGGAACAAACCTTGCTCTCCGTGGGCAAGCTCTCCGAGCAACTTCTCCACCAAATGGATGCCAAGACCCAAACCAAGTTCATGGAGAGCTATTACAGTCTAGATCCGGTGTTATCTCGAGAATTGGTCGGCAAGAAACTCAGTTCCAGGCTCAGAAAGGACTTGGACGAGATAGCTGAAAAGACGGGAGTGCACTTGAAGTCTTGCCGGAGACAGTTTGACAATATCAAGCGCGTGTTTAAGGCCATGGAAGATGCTCCCGGAGATTTCGTGAGCAACATTGAGAAGAGCTTTTGCATCAGTCGGAACTTGGCCGAACAATATGGTACCCTCGTGTTCATTGTCACGTTCCGATTCGAGTTGAACAAGAAGAAGTTGAACTACCTCTCCTTCAACGCCATCAAAAACGTGAGTCTTCGGATCATGGAGAATTGGCTGGAAAACGATGACGACAACGAGCCCGCTTTGGACAAGGACTTTTTCAATTCGCTCAAGGATCTGAAGGTGCTACTTGACAAGGACAAAGAGCATCGTGCTCTGGTTTGCACCCATCTCAAGGATCGCGTGTCTCCCAAGTGTTTGACCGAGATCGAATCCAACTTTAAGAGCCTCACCCGCAATGTGGTGAATGTGGCTCAAGGTTTAGTGAGCTCCAAGGAGGCCAAGGATTTTTTTGTCTACTTGGTGGAGAAGTTTGCCGATCCCTTGAAGCAAATGCAATTGGACAAGACTGAAGTCAAAATTGTGTTTCTGACCTACAACGAGTGCTTGAAAGAGAACCCCTTGGGTTTAGACTTTAGTGTAAGAGCCATCTTGGACAAATTCATGACCACATTGATGCCATGCATTTTGGCTGTCCTCTGAAATACATCAATTTAAATCCGTCGGATACATTACCGAGTTCGTTTTGCCGATTTTTGGATCTTGCTTTTGAAATCAAAATATCAACTTTTAGTAGGATGGATTAGCGCTGCTAATCGATCGATACTTGAAAATGACTGAAACCAAATCCTGCTACATTAAGTTATCACATAGATAGAGAAAACGAAAGAAGCATCCAACACTGCATAGCTATGATAATTGCTCATATATTTCAAAAACAACTCCCGGATGGAATTCTGCAATCTACACAACGTACTAAGACAAGGAAAGGCTAAACGTCATTATCTTATCATCGGATCTGACCTTTAACCTTGATTGCAAAAATTGCTATAATGATCGATAAGTCTTGTTATTATTGCAAGAGAGAGGACGGACAGCCTTTGTCGAGTCATTTGCCAAAACTAAAACCGAAGACATTGTAAACCCTCGAAATGGGTCCTCCCTTCAAATACACTCCGGGTTGTGAAACCAAGACCAGCAAGGCCGGAACTCTGAGTCCAAAACAAAGGGAGTTCTACGAAAAGAACGGCTTTCTCGTGATCCCTAAACTCATTCCCGACGATTTGATTGATGCTTGTCATCGCCAGTTCCTCGATGTCATCGATGGCCGCATTCCCAAGGGTACAGTAGCTATGATTTTTTAATATTTGCTAGAAAATTATCGTGAAGACGGGCAAGCTTGAAAGGGAAATTTTTTTAAAGTAATGTTTAAGATAAAAGGGCACACCAACACCATGTCATGGTTGATGAAGGAGTATTGGTAGTATCTATTGTCAGTGGAGGATAAAAGTGCTTGAGCAGGGCATAACAGCACAATCATTATTACTCAAAATGTCCATGGTTTGTTCCACAGAGTATAGCTTTTGGTGACTTTGTTGTGCGGTCAACATTGTTATTTTCACAAACAAAACTCATCTTCCTCCCTCTCGCTATGATATTTCATGCAAAACTGTCTAAGCAGGAACCACAGTACTTCAGGACGAATTTCAAAAATACACACTAGGTCCAATCATTGTACTGAAATGTGAGGTTTTTGCAACAAATGTATTGTTCCGTTTAATTTTCATTGTACTAATCGGACCCAGTGTGTATTTTGAAAGTAATCCTGGCTTGAGCCATCCTTGGTCTAAGTCGACGTCACAGGCCGCATATTTTCTATGGTCAAAAAGATTATCAATTGCAAATGTCACTGTGCTTGGTAGGTTTGATTGCAAGGAGAGGTTTCTCGAGTTATTGTTTTATAATCACTTTACTGATGGTAAATGGGTTACTTTGTCAAGGCTTAGTTGTTGTTGTTGTTGCTGTTGATTTCGTAATTTTAAGATCTTCCACAAGTAAAGGTCCGTCCAATGAATTTGGTTCCCTTAACCCTGATTCCAATTTTAGATTGGAGATGAATTTCAAAAAAGATCTGTTGAAACAGACCAATCCTAACTATGATTTCTTTTTACCCCGGGTAGAATATTTGTGTCGTCCTCATAAAACAAAACCTATTTTAGTGAACCCTCCAAGACCAATGTGTTTGAAATTTCATTTCTTGATCTTTCTAAATTAAACGAAATGGCAACTAAATTCATAATTCAACACTTTACAAAAAAACGATGCTCCAATGTTTTCAAATCTTGAGCCAAATAATTGCCTGAATAAACTTTGGATTATTTTGAACAGGGGGAATTACCATGATGAAGGACATTTCCCTGAGGGGAAAGTCCGGCTACACGAATGAGCGCGTGGTGAATAAAATTCAGGATTGGGTTTGGGACGATGTCTTTTCCAAGTACATCCTCTACCCACAACTCTTGGATTATGTGGAGAACTTCACTGGACCCAACATCATGGCCATGCACACCATGCTCATCAACAAACCTCCAGATTCAGGAAAACTCACCTCGCGACACCCGTGGCATCAGGTAAAAAAAATGACCAAGTGTTCTTTACAATAAAATACTCGGACCATAATCTTTTCAACAAGCCAATAGCCAACATCCGTAAACCCCGAAAGTACGTGAATTCTCTCGAAAGCTCTTGCTTACAAATGAAAACAACTTAGGTGACGAACAATAAATGGCTTTCAAAACGACCACAAGTGATGGTGCTTGAAAGCTTTGAAAATTAAACTAATGGGGCAATGGAACAGCTCGTAGGGCCGCTTAGGTGTAAAATCAAGATTGCCTTTCATTCGAACTCTCTAAAGGGGAAGTCATCTAAAACTTCTCACTCATACTTTAGAATGGTTTTGCCGCACATTCTGCACTATTCCCCGCTCTGATAGGCGGTATAATTTAAAATAAAGAATATCCTTTCCTGCAAGATTGTAATGGATGCCTAGCGGAGGGCTCCTCGGTGTGACCGAGCAACTAACAAAGCTTTTTTACACTTCAGGATTTGCACTACTTTCCGTTTCGTCCAGCCGATCAAATTGTGGCTGCTTGGACCGCCATGGAGCACATTGATGGAAACAATGGTTGCCTGGTAGCCTTTCCAGGTAGGAACTTTGTCCATTTGAGGTCATAGCACCCTTACTTAACCTTAGTGTTGATATCTAATAATGTCCACTCCAATGCGCCTTTTTGTAGGCACACATCGTGAGGAGACTCTTTACCAACACGAATACCCAGAATGGGAGGACGGCGTGAATAAAATGTATCACGGCGTCCGTGGAATGGACAATAAACCCAAGGTGGAGCTTCACATGGAGAAGGGTGACACTGTGTTCTTTCACCCTCTTATGGTCCATGGATCTGGTAAGGCTCCTCACCTCTCATTAGCATTAGTGCCATGAATAGCCTGATATTGTGCGCATATCTCTGTATCTCCTTCTGATTAGGCCCTAACAAGACGGCCAATTTCCGCAAGGCCATTTCTTGCCATTTTGCCTCCAGCGATTGTTACTACATTGACGTCCGTGGAACCAGCCAGCAATCCATCGCCGATGAGGTCCAGGCCATCACCCAAAAACGCGGTCTCACCGACCTCACTTTCCAAGACATTTGGCACATGCGATCGCGTTGTGTGCGAGGTCTCCAGGGCAAGCTCTAACAGGCGTTCTCAGACAACTTGACCGGATTTCAGACACGAAGCAGTGCCCAACTCAGAGTTGGGCATTCGCATGACCATTACCATGATTAGTTTTGTACACCCTCGCCCTGCATAATACTATATGACAGAGAAAGGAACATGTTGTTTTCTTAAGAATGACAGGCTTGTTTTCCCTGATGATCCCTCAAGAAGGGGGACGAGGTGTTGTTTGTCTTAGCCATGTAGATCATTTGGCTGTCTTGTATTGGATGGTTTGCCAACGATCACCCAAAAGGGAATCATTATCCCTCAATACACATATTCACGTCGTTATCATGTCATCTACAAAGAATTATGCACGAGCGTCTGAAGTGGTCTACTACGTAGTAGTTTTGAATATTCAACCATTTAATGTAGTGGTTGTATTTTTATCAACTTTGAACGTCTATATTAGTTCTTCAAGACTATGTATTACATGATATGACCGAATCTGAATGTGTGCGTGAGGTTTACAAGTTCGTTTGAATGGCTGGACTAGTTGGTGCACTGTCAGGGTGACTGGAAATGATCAATTTCGGCTTGGGCGCCAAAGGAGGTTTGGGCTTGGCACCCAATGAAGGAGGCTTTGGTGGTGTGGGTGGAGGAGGACCTTTCTTGGCCAATATAGAGTTAGAGGCAATTGGAGACTCAGACGAATGGCCGTTGATTGATTGGGAGGAATCCGATTCGTCTACTTCATCGACAGTGGTGATTTCTGAAATGAATCGAAACGCAAATGACGATATTAGTCCGAGAAGGGTGCAGTTCTTCAAAGCAATATCATGGCCTCCTATCCAAGGGAAGGTGAAGGTCATACGCGATATCCAATTTATTTCTATATATTCCGGTTTTCGACAATGTAAACACGTTTTTTGTTTTTTTGTTAGTACCTAGGGGATTCAAGCGAGCAATTTTTTGGCAAAGTTTTATAATGACAATTGCTGCAACAAAGGCTTGAGCTATCGACCCCCAAATCTTGCTCGTGTATAAACTGTCTATCAACTTGGACTATTTTTTAACAGTTGTTCGAAAATGGATCGGTCCTTGGTGTCATATTCAAAAGGGTAATTGGCCCTCAAAAGATTGGCTATGCTCGAAAACCTTGTATCCATGACATTTTTCTCACTTTCTTATTTTTGCTTTTAACTCCAAAATTGTGTCAGGTTTGATTGAGGTCTGGAGAACGAATCTGAACGAAATGTTTACTTCGTCTGGCTGGATTGACGATCATAGCAATTCCTTACCGAGCTAAAAGACTTACCTACTACTACTACTACACACATGTCGGGGGAAACTCGACGCTTTTTAGCCAGCCAGCTAGCTAGCCCCTTGGACAATCAAGAAAATTGACTGCTACGATCCCACTTACCTCTTTCCAACTCAGCACAAATCTTCTGAAATTTGTCCAACTCTTGATCCAGGAATGCCCATGACTCGGCTAAACTGGCCATGCCTGGACTGGAATTCATATTGACATCGGACTCGGAGAGCGATGGCTTTTCTTTGGTGACAGTCTCATGATTGTCACTGACACCCGTCAATGATAATCGTTCCTCAGACATACTGAGAGGGAAATATTTTGGGACACGTCCTCAACTTATCACCGGAAGTTCCGAAACAGATCACTGGCCTCCCCTCGTTATGAGAAAAATAATAATAGTAATAATAGTAGAGCACTCACACAGACGGAGAAACGAAGTGAGCCCGGCGAAGATTGATGAATGGGGCACAAAATTTGTCTCGTCCACCAGTAACAACTGATGAACTCTTTTTCACTGGAGACATGTACTCAATTCCGTGGTGAAGTTGTTGGTATGACGGGGGTCACAAGTAGCAGGGAGCTCTAATTTTGCGGTAAAAGTGTAATATTCAGGCCAGAGGAGGACTTATGCAGGATCAGGTTCCACTAGATTCGCGTAGATCCGCCCGACATATTAGTTATTGCTCACTAGGCTCATTTTGGAAACCCAATAGTGAGGATATCAAGCCACTTTTATTGCTTAGGCACTCTTTCCGTTACACAGGAAGCTTGAATCCTGTTTGCTTCCAGAAGGTTGGGCGGTAATCGAATCATTGCTCTTACTGATAAGGCGATCCTCGTCACTTTAAATTGAGGGACATCAGAATAATCTTGCCATCCGTATGCTCGGTATGAGTGTAGAACATGTCCACTATTATGAATCCTCTTTTTTCGCCGAATGTCAACCCTGATATTGACTGACACATTCAACGATCGAGGCAGGCTTCTTAACACTTGGATCGTTCAATTTGGATCACTGACTTGAAGGACGGATTCATGAATATGAGCAAAAAACTGGAAGCCGTTCCCTAAAGCTCTTTGGCGACGAGTGACGATGATGATGTGGAAGAAGAAGCGAAGAAGAAAACAATGATGGACTTGGCGTTGGAGATGATGATGAAATTGGCCCCGGCTCGCTCTCTCTTCTCACAGTTGGAAACTCTCCTGCTTGCTCGTCTCCGAGCTTTGGCGATCGAGGAGACATTTTGGCGGACACCTACAATACTACCTCTCTGTCGTCCTTCTCAAGGCTTCCCGGTAACTTGGCTGGCAGGCTCACTTTCCAGTTATCTCTCTTCCAGGGTCCTCTGTATGAATGGGGGGCCTTCGTGGAGGGCCTTTCCGCGATTCCCCCGTCCGATTTTTGCGGGGCCTCCGTTCTTCCCCCTTTCAGTTTTGACTCGTGTCTCATCCGATCTTCTTGGATTAAAGAGGACCTAGTACTTAAATAGAGGCGAGCTTTATCAGCCCTCGTGTCCGTTTCTTGGGTAATGCTCACTCGAGAAAAGAGACCGAGAGGCTTTGGCAAATGTCTTTTGTTCTCGGTGGACCAATATTGGTTTAGTTTTGGGTTACTTGTTGCCGGATTTTTTTTCTGCGCTTAGTCAACTCTTTTCAAACCATCCAACTGGAATGGCGCATTAAGAAAATCTATTGTTAAAAAAATATACATAGAGATCAATCTCAAAGTGGAGTATAATTTGGGCAAAAACAATTATTTTCTTTCTACGTAAAGGAATGGATGGCTTACTGCTTTCATGAATAATTAGCATGGAGTTGGTTCCAGCAAGAAAACCTAGAAACGAGTAGTGAGTGAGTGAGTGAGTGTATGTACACAAGGACTTTTTGATCTTGAGGATCTTGTCAACAAAGAGCTTCTTGACTTGGAGACAAAGCCGTCTTTGGCGTAATAAGGGCTCATTGAAATTGTAGAAGACAAAGATGAGATTGATTTGCATTTGTAAACATAGCCCACACCAAGAATTTGAACATGGTGAAACGACACGACGTGCCGTTTATTGTGCCATTGAAAAAGAACCGTAAAATGAATGATGAAAAATTGGCTGACCATGGTTTAAATTCTCATAAGCTTAGGTGCTGGTGTAAATTGTTCTTCTTTATTAACTCATTTTGGTCAGAGTCGGACAAAATACAGTCATGTTGTTAGCCAAACATTATCTTAATTCAGAACTATGCAGCATTCACTAATGTATCTCAGTTCAAGCCCTCTTCTGATTAAAAGCAAAATTAAGCTCTAGTAATCCCGATATTTTCAATGCAATTTGTTTGCTTAAAAGAGCTTTTTTCTTTTACGAAATCGGACGTGACAAGGTTTCTAAAATAGATATCTTTGCATCTTCAGTTCAATGGGTTCCCACCTCGCCATAATGTTTACGCACAAAATGTCATTTTGAAGCAAATTTAATGCCCTTTTTTAAATTTTGAGCTTGGCTACGGAATTATAAGTGAAAAAAAAACACTTATATTTATGTATGACTCTCTCCTCTACTCTAATTTATTATGCACAATCAAGGAGCCTATCAAATTAGATAACGTGTGGAATGGGTCTAGGAATTTGCTGCTAAACACTTTCATGTGCATCCTGTGCCTTTGTTTGCATTATAATTTTTATACATTGCATTTTAAGCCATTCAAGTTTTTCATCATCCTCCATTTTAAGTTTCTGTCTAACGGAGAAGGAACTCGTAGGATAAGATATAAAAAAACAAGATCAGATCCACGAGATGCCTTCAAAATGAAAATGCGTTACCTTTTCTATGCTAGAATTTTTCATTTTTAGTTTTAAACGCATCAAATTTCTTTTTTTAAATTACTTCCATTAGATTGTCATGTGCCAGTATGAATCTACTTTCAGGGGGAGTAATTGAGCAAACAAACCATTCGGCTAAGGAACGTGTTGACAAATTATTCCTTCTTTGTTTCTTTTAAACTGAACAATATGCAACCTCTACGTACAGAAATGATCAGTTCCTGGAAAGTTGTTCATTGGAAACTTCCATTAGGTTTGTTCTGCTTCGCATTAGAATCTAATATCAAAGCGAGAAATCACATTCTCCGACGAAACGAAGAGCGCACTTGGAACCAACGCTTTAAACGGGGTTGCATTTGATCCTCAAAAGTACACCCTCGAATCCCCCACCGATGAAGACACAGTCCTGGGACGCCACAAATGGGTCCATTTGGGATTGGGAAAAGAGTGCACGTCGGACGCATGTTCATTTATCGGAAAACTGTGTCGCTTATGAACCTCGCCATTCTCCAATCATACATGATCAAACCCTTGTTCCATACTTTCAACCGCCGCCTAACCTCGACATTTCGGAGCTAGCCTTGGCTGAATGCCATTGTGAACGTGTGACGGACTATGCCAACGAATGAGATACATGTGCTGTCAGCGCTGCTCTAGCTGTTGTTGTACATGGCGTTCTCAACCTTCTCGTGGCAACCAAAAGGGACCGACCAAGTTAGTTCCCCTCCTTTTTCCATTCACCCCCAACCAACCCCCTTCGCTTGGTTGTCCCTCCGCAAAGGCATGGTGGCTAGCTAATACATACATATCAATGCCAATAGTAAGTATAATCACCATTTTCGACAGTCAATGTGAAAGTCGACATGTATCCATCTAGTTCATCCTAATTCATTATTGAGCCATGAAGGTTTATGGTGTGGTCCAAAAGAAAACCATTCCTTCCTGAAACGTTCCAATCAGTTTGTTTTCTCTTTACTTCCACTTGCATGGTGCATTGGTGCGGTCAATAATTTTGGATCTTTCACCAAGAACTTTTGATCTCAGAGTGTTTCAAAATAGGATATATCCAATCAAACCCAAAACCAAAGCAAGCTTGTGCGCCGATATTTCCGCAAATCACTTGGTGAGTATTTGGAAATGCCAAGAAATTTCTCGATAAACGAAAAATCATTAACAGAATAGTTGAATACCATTGCGAGAAGAAAGTATTGCAATTTTTTTTGCAAGTACCTACAGTTTTTGGCCACAAAAGGAGTCACGTTCATGTAAAGTTTTCCATTAACTGGTTTATAAACATTTCATTAGTGTATTTTCCTAGTCCCTTGCAAGCTAAACTGATTCAGGCACGTGATTTTCTTTTATAAACATTTTCCTTTTAACTATTGTGGGAAAAATATCCTGAACATTTTCGAACCCTAATGGTGGTTTTATTAGATATTTGAATTATTTTTTTCCATTTTTTGTGTCAAAAACAGATTTGATCATTGATTTTTAGCGTAAAAAATATGATCATTATAGCTCTGCTTTTTTTTATTTTATTTTGCTGTGGAGCAGAAATCCCAGACGTTTCAAGGACTAAGGTCAGCTGACGTAACAATCAGCTGACTCATCGTTGTGAAACGTCTGGGATTTCTACTCCACAGCAAAAAAAAAAATCCCGGTTATGATGACTATGAATTATGAATTGTTTATTAAAACACTACAATTTTCATAGGGAGGAACATTTTGATCCAAAACCTTAAATCTTTTTATTTGGAAATACTGCAAGCACGTGGCATCTTTGAAATACAGTTTTCAAGATTATCATAAAAGGTTTTATGAACACAAAATCTCGTCTTCGTGTGAATTTTCAGAAAATGCCTCCAATCCATTATTTATACCATAGCACATTACAATGCTGTCATTTGATACAAAATCACTGTCGGTAATTTTATTATCGTACAGTATGTGATAAAAACAACTCATGTGGAGAGTTCTATACAAACGTTTCCCCTCGTTTGGGACCTTTCACATTTATTTGAGTTGCAACAAAAAATATTTAGATTATCTTCGGGACCATCAGATATTTGCAAATTATAAATTACACGATATTTACAAAAGCTTCAATTTTCGTCCAAAATTACAAAATTGGTAGATTTTCAAAAAAGTTCTGGGGAAATTGCTTGTTCTCTTCAGAATAATCTCGAAATAGGATGGCAAAATCAAAGGAAGAAAAGAAGTAGACAGGATTTATTACAGTTGTAACAGTATGTATTTAGTTTATCAGCTATTCTAAGATGATGGGTCGCAAAGGAAAAGGTCAGTTTTCATTGCAATTACTGAGAAGAGGGTTAGTAACATAACTAATAAATCCAATTTTATTACATTCATTCTTAAAACAATTATAAGCATACTACTTTTTTTGGGACTGATTTTAACCAAAATTGGTGACTCTGGCTATCGCAAGACATTCTTAACCATTCCTCTAGGAGTTGGACATCAAAGAGTTGTCATGGGATAAGGTTTGAATCAAATACAAAAACTTGTTCGTTTCACCCTCCAACAACTGGTTTGACTGATTACTAAAATGACCTCAATTGAGATGAGACTAAAGGGTGGCCTGCTTCTCAGCAATCTACTAATCATATCCCTCTGAACTGTGAGGTAAGCGGTAATGCATATGCCCTATAAGATTGACGTTCCCAAAATTATACGCACGTGGAAATAATAGGCCATTAACCCATCATTTTGTCATTTTCAAAGACCTCAATCCAATTGAGTTGTTCCCATTTCCTCTTTTAACATTTCGAAAATGAATCCTCGAAGCTTTGGCTTGGCCAGAATCGGAACCACTCAGGCGTGTGCGTCCATGGATTGGAGAAATGTGCTCTTGTGCCTTCGTTTGTAATCCATGGCTAAAAGACCGTTTGTTCTAACGTAGACTAATCGTCTTTTGTTTCTTGTTACTTTCGGTGGACTCGAACATTGGTTCCAGTAGTCGGTCATTTTCGTCCAAAGTAGAAGATTTGGGATTTAAATTGATCCACAAAGGGGCTCATTTATTCATGTTTTTGTACATGTCGAGGACTTTACTGTATAATTAGAAAAGGAATTCAAGAGTACGCACTGCCAACTAATAAGAGCAATTGATTTTTTTGACAAAAGGTGATGATCGGAAGGACGAATTGTTTCTTTTTTTATCACAGCCTACAATTTGGGCACACACGCTCGTATGTAGATGGCACCAAGAAGGTTGATAGCTCCGTAAACGATAAAGGTAATACCTTGTCCCCAAACACCACTCAGATCGCTGAAGGACTTGGCATTGGCAAAAGTGAAGATACCGCCCATTGTCGTCAGAAAAGACATGCCGATGGGTCTGAAAAGATGGTGATTCACTTGTGAATTCACGATGATGGCAAGTTTTATCAGATGGGCCTAGCTGCCATTAATTTGTACATGGCAACACATGTAAGCCTTTTAAGTACAAAGTAGTACCTCATAGGTGGCGGCAACATTTCGGCCAACATAGGAAACCCAATAGATCCATAACCGAAGCTGAAGATCAGAATATGAATCACCAGGAGCGTAGTTGGAAGCCAGAGATCCAATCCCACGTGAGTGAATGCACTCCCTGTAATCAAAAATAACTTAGCGACCTTGATCTCAAATCATGCACCAGGAGAGGGGGGAGGGGTGGAATGATTTCGATATTCGGTGATGAAACTGATCCGTGGCTCACTTTTGATAAGCCCCACTGACTAACCAATAATCATCGTTGGGGCCCCGGAGTCAGTGCTCACCTTTTTTGGCTTCAAAGAGGACTCCCAGTGCGAAGAAGGCCAAAGAGGTGCCTAAAGCTGACACGATCAGCAAGTTCTTGCGTTGAAAATGTTGAACCAAGTACACACCAAAAACCACGCCCAGGAGTCCGGCCAAAGCCACAAAGGCTGCTGCTACTAAGGCTGAGTCCAGTGAGTGCCAAAAAGATCTAAGAAAGGTGTGAGTGAAACGGCTCAAATTAATCAAAATAAAGAAGTAACGATTGGATCCCGGTTTGAGGCCTGAAGAACGCTTCAACAAGGAAAAACAAAAACGATTCAGAAATTCACTCTCCCGTTGAGAGCTCATTTGTTGGGCTAAAAGAGGACGATGCATGCATCTCTTACTTGTTGGACTGAAAATTGATGTACTTGGCGTCTGATTGGAGAATTGAAGCCGCATAGAAACAAATGACATTGTATCCGGCAAATTGATAGAAAAGCATAAAAATCAAAGCTTGGAGTAATTTGAGCGCCGATTTGCATTTGTGAGTTCCTTGGAATGATTCGCTCTCCACATCATCAGACACCTGAGAACCCTGGACAGGAATGAAAGAGAAAAAGCCCGATGGGTTGCACGTGACCTTCTTGGTTAAAGTTCCGTGTCAAAAGCTTTGTAAATCTTACTTGGTTCAGAAAATATTGAACTGAAGGATGGAAATGGATTCCAAATAGTTGGATATAGACATTAAGGGCCTGAGAAGATTGGCCCTTTGACAAATGGTACTGAGGGGCTTCAGGGACCCAAGCAATGAGTCCTACCACAAATGGTGCAGCCATGACCAATGAAGTGAAGGCCAGTTGTCGCCAAGTGAGAAACACTCCCAAAACATTGATGAGCAAGGTTCCACTGTAGCCCATTACAGCTAAGAGTACTCCAACTACGGCTCTTTGTTTTTGGTTGATGCACATTTCCAATGTGTAGACAATGATTATACAGTTACAACTGCCCTACAAGACAAAAAAGTATGTGATGAGAAGCTTGAAATGTCTCTTGGCCAAACAAAAATACGTTTACCTGACAAATTCCACACACAAAACGCCCTAGAAAAATCCAGTTAGCATTTGGAGCAAGGTAGATGAGCCCAAATCCCGAAATGTAGGTAGAACAATGCAGGATTAAGGTGGCCCATTTGCGGCCCAGGTACCTCATCAGAATGCCAGAGAGAATTGTACCCACGGGATAGCCCAAACCAGCTAAACTAGACACCCAGGATAGTTCTTGATCATTTAAGACCAAATCATCTGCAGATTTGTTGCTTTGCATTAGAACCAATGCTGGGCTTGTAAAACCATTAATGGTGCCATTGAAAATCATGCCATACAACAGAATTGCAAGAGTCACCACCCAATAACGTTGAGGTCTGCCAAGGTTCAGTTCCAAATCTTTGAATTCATTTGGCAATAGAGCCTCGGTTTGCAACACTTTGCAGTTGTCCAAAGGTAGGAAACCATTTTCGGGGAAATCACCAAACCTCGTACTTTTATCACTGGCACACTCCTTCTCTTTTGAGCCCATTCTGATTGCAGGGTGCCACAAACTCGGACACCTTGACGGGAGTAATAAATACGCAGTTTAAAGATCTTCAAGATGTTTTGCACGTCTTTCGTTCGAGGTCTGAAGGAACACAAGTCTCAGAAAGCTTCCGTCGTAGGCCTCCTCATCTGAGCAACGACCTCCCAACAAAGACACTTGCGACAGAGCGACGAATGGCCCAGCTTGTTGATTACGTACATGGATGAAGGCCTGACTTTCCTTCTACACAAAGCGTCAAGTTGATGATGTTCAGAGAGCTTCAAGATACTTCCGTGGGAACAATAAAAACAGACGGCGAGAAATTGGAAACATTCGAACGGGCACTCAGTTCCAAACTGGAAGAAACACTTATTCTCTGTTTTTTTTTAATGTTACATGATCATCTGGGGGGGTTTCATAATTCATACCCTCAGCAACTGCCGTGAGCGTCAGAGATCAAGTTTTGCCAGACTCGCAATTATCAGCAATGATCAGACGGAGGATGACTGCCTAAATAAGGGTTCTCTTTCTTTTAAATTTCAGTTTCCAATTCTAGGCAAGCAAGGGTCAAAGCAGACATTTCACCCTCTTTTCCTCAAGTGTTCAAGTCAAACGACAGATCCATCAATTGTGAACTGGATGCCGCGTCAAATTGGAACACATGTGAGTGCCATGCAAAGACGATTCCTGGATCCAGCTCCAAATCCTTCGAATCAGTTCAAGTTTGGCACACGGGGTACCTTAACCATGCTCAAGAATGAACCAAACCATGAGGAAATGCGTCAATTGACCGAACCAGATGTTGAAATGGGCATGGTGTGCCCAATCGAGGCCCAAGAAATGAGAGGCAAAACAAGGCATGTGGACAAAGAGCCGACTAATAGGCTAAATGACCCCTTAGTCGAAACAAAAAATGATAACTTGGTAAGAAGGAGTTCCCACAATGGCTCAAAGTTTTTGATTCGAAAATTCTCTGTTAGCTCATACAAGAAGGTTGGGATCGGCAGTATTCAAATGAAAACATTTTTCGAATTCCACAACATATCTCTTTCGCGCTTATAATCTGATTTAGAGCTTTACCTATTTGAGATGATTCGATGGGTACAATCTACCGATCAATTCGTGTTTTTCACCCCCTAGACTGGAGAGAAAAAACCCTCGGAGAAAGAAAGTACCGAACTGAAATCTCCGAAGACCGACAGGGAGGAAGAAAAAGAGGTCCTTCTCCGAGCTCACATTGATCCTCAGGTCAAGTCTCCGGCCTCATCTCCACGCAAACCCAAGGACCGTCCTCTTTCGAGTGTCACTGACTACAGTGCTTCCATCAAGACATTTCAGACCATTCCATCCTCCGCAATTAATGAGAAATTCGATGTTCCAAACGCCAAGTAAGGATTAATCTAATGGATTCATTTCGTTCAAGCGCTGGTTGTTATTTTAATAATGTCATAGTAGATGAGTCCTTAATCCCAATTCAATGGGAAAACCCGGGTACATCTTTTTGCTCCATTAGAGTAGAAATCTTGAAATTAGAGCGAATTTTGCGAGTAGGAGTCATGTCTACGGTTAAAACACAAGGCAGAATTTAAATAAGACTTGTATATAAACAGGATAAAAGACATGGACTAGAAAGAAGAAAAAGAAAAGTTGAGCATAATTAATATGCTATAAATTCATCGTAAATATCGTAAATTTAGCACGATAAATAATAATAATTGGGGTTAGGACTAGAGATGTTCTGTGAAAATGAGGGAATTGAAGAGGTAGCTAATTGACAAAGAATATACAAACGTAAAATTTGCCACAGCAAAGTGAGGGATTTTTTTTATTGCGAAGGAGAGGACTAGTTGGATTGAAAAAATCCTTTGTTCAACCTAAAGCCTTACTCTAAATAAAGGCTTTAACTCTACCTAGTTCATCCTTGTGCGATTGTGTGACATTGTGAGCGCAAAAAAATCGTGTAGCATATTTTTTATCCGAGCGGTTACTCCAAAAAGCTTTCAAGACCACAATTTGCCTGTTTCCATGATCTAAATCCAAAGCTAGAACATTTTTTTTTTACATTTTGTTTGAGCATAAAAAACCTGACGAGGCTTTTTTGTCCAATCGGAACCCATTATTGCTTCGGAACGCGGATGGGCATGAAATCGAAGGCAAAAATAACATCCTCTCTCTTTGGCGTTTGGGTGTTACTTTTTATGGCCATAACTGATCCACTGCAGATGTCTCTTGTCTTCGTCGAGTACGAGTTTGAAGTGTCCCTTGTCACAGAGAATCGTCACATTCCCGATGAACTTGAGCACACAGATACGTAGTACGTCAATATAATTTTTACCCGAGAGAACTTGATCAAAGAACGTTTCAGGTTTCTGATGAGTATGGATGTATTTCCATGGCGCCTTAAAAGTTGAGATAGTAATTTGTCATGCATCGAAAAGCAGCAAAACATATTTTATAGTGATATCTTAACGGAAATACATGAGTACTGTTTCCACATACTTAGTGATTTGAAGGATGAAGATTTCAAAGCCATTTTTTGACAAAAATGGCTGTATGGCAAAAATTTGAATTGTACAGTTCAAAATGCTATTATAGTACTGTACATATTTCACCCAAGAAGGCATCTGAAAACTCCTTCATTGTTAATTGATTCAGTTTCCGAAATGACAGTAAATCAAATTCTTCCTTCTTTGGTCATTGCAATTTGTCTGTCAGCGGTAAGTGAATAGAGGCCACTTTACTCACATTTTTGGCTGATATTTTCGTGGTTCATTTGCTTCATCGCCTAGCTGCTTCCAACCAATCTAACCAATTGTTTTCAATGTCAGTGAGATTTCCCAAACTGAATTGGCTGGGGTATAAGGAAAGGCGGTGAAGCAATTAATCGGAAAAGCCACGAAAATGTCTGCTTTTATTTCCGCTTCAAATGCTAGCAGTTGAAGCCAACTAGGAACTCAATCTTGAGAAAGAATTAGTGAGTTCTATCTCCAAGAGCAGATCTATTTTAGAAAAAACCAGCAGAAAACAACTCGATAGAAAGGATCTACTATGGTATGAGAAAAGAAGGCATTCCATCATCCCCTCTCACAAAAGGCGAAAAACAATGCCCTCAATAGGCCCAAACAAAACAATTAAATCGAGAGTTGAGTTATACCACCTGCCGATGCCCGATCGAGAAGCTTGCTCCTCATTCTCAATGATCCACAACGTGGCTGGAATGCTCCGCATCCTTGTTCCCTAAAAATCCTCCTGATTTTGGCATCACCAACCAGCCCTTTAATGGAACAAGATTGCTAGAGAGACCTGCTAGCTCACGTGTACTGCATGGTTGATCAGCGTACTCCTCGATTTCTTGACGTAGTGATGAATCGACGACTTTTGATGAGCCAAACTAGGAAGCGCCCGTTCCGCCCATCCCTTCAGGGACCCGTCCGAAGAAACGTCGTTTGGGTCTGAACCTCGTTCATTCGACGGCATGGCTTTAGAGAGCTTTTTTCCGCTGATCAACAGGGGATTGGATTCATCTGCCGGAAGTTGAACTGTCAGTCCATTTATGAGCTTGCTTCTAGTTTTGGACTTGGTTTTCATTTTCTCCGATTTGAAGTCCGAATTGAGATTGACATTTTTACCCCTCAACCCGCTCGTTAAACTCGATCATACATTGTTTGCCCAAAGGATGGATTCAGAGCGAAGTAAAACAAGATTTATGATACCTTTTACGGGCAAAATCAATCAATGGACACGATGTAGAAGATAAGGTCGAACCCCAACCAAAAAAAAGATAACAAAATGGGCTACAAAAAAGTGAGCCTTGGCTTTTAACCAACAGGTTTCGTTGGCTTCGGGCTAATCGAGCTGATTTTGACGAAATCACTTCTTTGTTAATGAAATAACCGTAAAAATTCATTGATAGTCCAAAAAATGTTTCGCCAAGATTTCAAGTCTAGTTCTTTTTGTTGTTGTTGGAAATTTAACAGATTGAGTTTGACAATGATAACAACGATTGGACCAAAAGAAAATCCGCTCAAAAGAGTCCCATGAATTCATTACTAAATTGTAAAATGATTTGTTATTGTATGGAGATAGGTAGTTTCCACGAAATTTCGCCAAAATTCTTCGTGGTTTCGAGGTTCCACCATTAATGCCTTCATATGCATACAAGATTATCAACGTAAATGACGCTAACAATTTCATTAATGGCACGAGTAATTGTAATTATGTTCGACAAATTATGTAATTGGAAATTGACCATTGATTCGTTCTAAAGAATAATTGATTCATTTTTCAATGAATCCACCTCTGGCCCGAACCACGACAGTCGTCCTTGCCAATTTCCTCTCATATCTTACAAAGGTTTTGCTTCAGAAATTCGCCACTAATCACTGGCTTTTTGCAATTCTTGTCTCTTGAACACTGATATTGGCGAAATCCATTGGATTCAAATTGGGCAAGTTGTGAAACCTTGCTTCAGTAATTTGTGAAATTGTCCTCATTGAGTAGTTGACACCCTTCTCAATGACAGCGAGGGTCAAGGTTAATCAGGAGGTCTGCATGGCGATGTTATGAGACATCGTACTTCCTTGGGTACCTGAGAACTACGGAGACTCTCTTTTGACTTTCCTCAACGATGGGGTATCCTCCATTGTGGATCATAGTGGATCAAGAGTTCTGTGCCGACAATTTTGTGGATTTCTAAGTTAATTAAGTGAATCCCACTTATGGAAAAATGTCCAAAAACTCCATAGCAGAAATTTCTTGAAATATCCTGGCAAAACCTATTTGATTGCAAAAAATAAGGCTCATAATTCAAGATAGAGGGGCCAAATTCGTCGTTACTTAACCTAGAGTAAAAAGAAGGCATGTGGTAAATATTTTGTCTATTTTATAGTTTTTCAACATTTTTATTTTCACGGTTTACTACATTTTTTCACGAAAATGGAGCCCCTACATTTCAAAGAAGTGGTAATGGGGCCCTACATCGAAAAAATCAAGACTCATTGCTATGCAGCATAAACAACTAAAGAAGTGTTCTCCTTTTACGCAAGCTTTCCAAATTGTTCTTATGTTTTGGGTTCCCATGTTCTTGGTCAAGTTCATTAACAAGTTGTCGTATGGCGTCTCCTTTGGGTAATGGCCTCTCGTCAAGACGTCATTAATGAATTATTACTTGTACTCCAGTGACCACTAACGAAATAAACCAAGCCACAGCTCATTTGTCAGTTCCTTGGCATCTCAAAATCTACTTCTTCATTTCCAGCAAGTTGCATGGCACAAAATACCATAACACAATTAACTAAGATATCTCAGCAACATTGAAGTATCAAAAAATGGCTCGTGTCTTTGGAATGATGGTCCAAAGAGTTATTATAATTGATCACTCACTCACCCTGTATTACGTTCTAGTACATCCATGCATATCAATGCGTTTAAGCGTTGACGAAGGCCGACCAGTCGTCTCATTTCCAAGAATGGGGATCAAGTTGATGTAAATGGATGGCGCATCCCGTTTAGGGGAGAATGATTCAAGACAGACAAGGCTTCAATATGTAGTGTCTAAAGCCTTGTATTCGACTGAATCGGATGACCCAGGGAACAGAGCGAGGATGTAAATACATGTTTTTTAAGTCAAAGAGTTGGCAAAGGCCTTCATTACTTGTATCTCGTCATCATTCAAGTGATAGTGCGTTGATGATTTGATAGGTCTGCATTGTAAGGAAGTAAAGGAAGATGTCTTTCCTTGGCAAAGAGAAGCCCTGCCTGACATTCTATTTCGCCCAAAACGGAAGAGCATTGGTCGCAATGGATGGAGAGAAGGAGAGAGATTGCTCCACTTTGATGGTTTCAAAATCATCAAAACCAAACCACCAACTTTGAGGTCTGAGATTGATATGAGATGTTTGGTCAATGGTCTTTGCAAAGACACCAAAGACAATCTAATCTCAATCAAGGGCTATCATCTTTATGTTCGTGCATAAATTCTGGTGTTTGTGCCATTTCAAGCCATGCTTGGAGCCAGCAAAGCGAAGAGATAAGTTGTGCAAGCGGTACGTAAAGTCACGTCCACTCAGTTCGTTCCTTCCTCTCGCTTAGATCCAAGGTCATACAGAGACCGACCCACCGACCGACCGACCGACCGACCGACCGAGTGAGTGAGCGAGGATTGAAGGACGGAACTTCGCTGCATGGAAGTTAAGCCAAGACACACCACTCACTCTTCACTCTCATTCTGTCCCTCTGGCCCTTTGGTGTTGCTCGCAGCCTCGAGGGCCTATAGAGGCCACTGAAGTGGAACAAGTCCAGACAGACTTGGGCTCAGAAAGAGAATAGGAAAGAGCGCGGATGTCAGTGGGGACTCCTTCCAATGGAGGAGTTGAGGTTGGGCGCCAGCCCACAAAATTATACGAAGGCTGTGCATCCTATCTCTCTCTCTCTCTCTCTCCGGCTACTAACAAGCACGTACACGCCTTGGTGCATCTCGAGATTCGGGAGCATGGAAGAAGGTCAGAAGAAGAAGACCCCCTTCTTGGGCTTCTTTTTGCATCTGTTGGGCTGGCTGGTGACTTTCGTGGCTCTTCACCCTTCGTCCTCTCTGCTTAGTTTTCATTTCTTCCTTGCAGAACAGTAGAGAAGAGAAGAGGGGAGGGGGCAGAAGGTGGAGCTCAAAAAGGCCAGCTTTTGCACACAAGGCCGTTCGTTCCTTACTGTCTCTCTGATCATCCACCGTCTTTGGGCTAAGGTTAGACGTCCCTCTCTTTCTCATTCTTCTCCGGGTACTAGTGTTGGTTTTACATGTACTATAAAACGAGCAAGAGGGAGCGCTGAGGATGTAACAGCCTTGCCC
Source organism: Tigriopus japonicus (assembly GCA_010645155.1). Classification (NCBI taxonomy): domain Eukaryota; kingdom Metazoa; phylum Arthropoda; class Copepoda; order Harpacticoida; family Harpacticidae; genus Tigriopus; species Tigriopus japonicus. Next base: position 10,306,118 of record CM021316.1, on the reverse strand, counting down.
TCGACCATTTCTTCTTCCAATGTGGAGCAAAGGACGAAGCAGACCGACCACGACGATCGAAGGACCTAGCGGATAGTCCGTAGACATGGGCTTGGTGGTCTAATGGAGCATTCCTACGGGACTCGAAGACGACCAGAGTACGTGAGGGGTTAGAGGAAGAAGGCTAAGAAAAAGGACGACGGCCTTGTGCTCGGGCGGACACGAAGGTACCTTATCAGTAGCACAATGTGGACGAACACTTCAAGCAAGCAGGGCGGAGAAGGCACTTGAATGCCGTTCCTTGGAAGAGCGAAGGCTGGGACTACTACAATTACTCCTGCTACTAGTACTCCTACCATCACCAATATTAGCAACACAACCGCTGCCGCTGCCTCTGCCTCTGCTTATACCATTACTGCTTCTTCTTCTGCTTTTACTTCTGTTACTCCTACTACTACTACTTTTGTTAGTAGGCATCTGTGAATCGTGAATAATATATCCACCTTTGAAGAAGTTGTTGTGTTCAAAGTGAGGGGTGGGTGGATCAGTAGTGCCAACTGTTTTGGAAAAGAGCTTTTCTTCCCCCGAGATCATTCATGTGGGTGCACTATCGCTTGGGTGACTTGTTCTGTTTGGTGGATCACTTTGGGACAAATTTACTGTGGCGTACGGAGCATGGTGGTTCTCACCGTGTGAATTGGATGCTCAAATGAAGGCCTGGACCCGAGCTCAGCACCAACACGAGCGTGACGCAGGACTCTATCATCACCATCAGGCCGAAGCGGATCTAATTTCCAGCTACTTGAGTTCTCAGCAGCAATACCATTCTCAAGGGGGTTCCGGCGTGGTTTCAAGTCGAACTGACCACCACACCCAAGCCACAGGTGTGCCCTACGGTGTCCCCATCCCCCCACCTCTACTTCCAGACGACGAGGAATCGCCTTTGCCTCCCCCTCGGAGTTCCAGCTCAAACCAAGCTCACGGATCTCGAAGTCGGGGGAAACGATCCCGACACTCAGGAACGGCTTCAGGGAGTGCCCACCATCACGAAAACCCAGTGTCAACGGGACGAACTCATAAGGAGATCCATTATCCCAAGTACGACACCTACTCAGATTATCCCACTTCCAAGTATTCGAGAGAACAATGTCAATATACCACTAAATATGGCGAGGATTGCCATTACACTTCCAAATACCCAAGTGGGGGTAAGGAGCAATCTTGTTCCTACGGTAACAAGACTTGGCCCAAACTTCAATGCCAGGATGATCCTGGGCAGCAATACAGTCAAGATGACCAAAATATCCAGTATATGCAAGAGCTGGAGGAAAATGCAAGGTTGATCCAACAACAGCAGCAAGAGCAGTCTTTAGCGGCCAAATACGCACAAGTGAGCAAAAAGAAACAGCACCATCAACAACAACAACACGGTCAGTCTCAACACGATACCACGCGCCATTACGCGGATAAGCACGGTTACTATCCTGACCAGCAACTACAGTCTTCCTATTCTGCCGGTAGATCCAATCGGGATCGATCGCCAGATCCCAGAACCCTTGAACGGGAGCGAGACCGTGAACGAGCTTATCATAGTCAGGAACAAGCTCAAGCAGCCAAAGCCGCTCAGGAGGTAGTGCAGTGCACAAAGACTGACCCCAGTGATCAAGATCACCGGTACCTCGAATCCACATCAGCTGAGGCTCGGGAAAAGGCTCTCACCAAGCAAGTGACTCTAACCACACCAAAAGAACCGGGTGTGGCAAGTGAAGGTGCTTCCAAAGAATCCAAACCTTCGAGTGCTCAAGTTGCTTCCAGTGAGACTGTGACAACTAGCGTGGCAGGAACATCGGCTATAACTCAGTCCGCACCTGGACCGCAACCTTCTTCCGCCGGTACCACTGGAACCTCCACTGCCATGGAAACCTTCCGACCCCAAGGCACCAGTACCACCGGGCGAACCACTGGTGGCGAGATGCATCTCCAACAAGAGCAAATACAATATGTTGATAACGATTGCTGCCAAGTAGCTGTAGCACCTTCCGGTCAGATGGCTAATGACCCCGGTGCCCACACAGACAACCAAATGGCCGTGGCCACGTTGAAACGATCCAAGATGAAACCCAACACTGGCACGGCCTCTCAATACAACACTTTGGAAAGAAACATGGCGGAAGTGGCGGAAAGGAACCGCCAATCTGAACGACAACTTCAAAGTGCAGCTGCCACGCTTGAACGCAATGCTCGGGGTAGAAGTTACGAAAATTCGTGTGACACATGCGATGCACCCTTGACACCGGCCAGTTTGGCAGGCATAGATCATCGAGAGCTTGAGCATCGACCTCTAACTCGGTCCGTTACTCGGGCTACCATGTATGACGAACCACCTGAAAAGTAAGCTCCATAGGAGACAGGGCACACTCCATTTGTAGCCACTATCAAGAAGCACTTGCTTCAATTTTGGGGACCAATAGGATTTGGGAAGGGGGATCAAGAAGCCAGAAAGGGAGAGGAGAAGGAGGAGGACGGGGAGAGGAAGGAAGTAGGGCGATTAACGCAGAAACGGGGAAAGCAGGCCAATTGGGAGAAGACAGAGACAGTTCGGAATGGCTTGAAATTCTGATATGTCGATCAACTTGGTTAAAAACGTGGAAATTGACTTTTCTCTTTCTCTCTCTTTTAATTTCACAGAACTTCCTTGTTCATCGTGTGTTCAGGTCTCTACGCATTGTTACTGATCGTTATTTGCGCCACTTTTCTCACTTCTGAGATTGCTACTCACAGCATTCCATTGCACTACTTCGAGGTAAGTTCATTCCGTTCCATTTTTCACCTTTAGCTAATCCTTCTTTCCTCATGCTTGATATATATTATCATTATTATGATTACTATTTGTCCTTTCAAAGCAAATGAGGCATTGAGGTATTTATGCATGACACCTGAGAGGTGAAGAATTATTCACACATTACCGTGTCCAACAAATGTTTACGCGCAAGACCTGGCAGATTATCACCTCCTTTCCTTGTACTCTATTGAGCACCTGACAGCTTATGCGCGGTGAATATTAATAGAATGTCCTACGTTTAACCTAACGAGGACATCCCTAAGCAAACCTCACATTTAACCAAGAAACGGGAATGTCACCTTATGGATCTCTGCTTATTGCCATAATTTGGAGCTAAAATCTTCACCTTTCGTGTCATAAAGTCTGGTTCATGAAAACCAACTTCATTGGACGTTCCATTTACTAACATTTCTTCTCGCCTTGCCTTCCAGGGATTTTTTACTTACCTCTACATAGCTTCCTTGCTGTTCCTACTCTATGTGTTCTGCTATCTTCTTCATGAAGCATCCTGTTGTGGGAGTGGACCACCACGACCCGGAACCACCATTCGAAATGCATATTTCCATGTGAGTATACAGAGATTTAGAGTACCTTTCTAAAAAGAGCTTTTCAGTTTGCTTGGGATATGATTTGATATTTTTATTTCTTTTTTCATTACATTTCCTTCAGTTATTCAGTTTTGGAAGTTACTCGGTGAACTTACCACTGTTGGACTCTTCCTTGGACATTAGAAGAGTCTCCTTGGATTCTTGGGTATTTCTCAATGTTATGTCTAGTTCCAAGACCTTTTTTGTCTCACATGCACAACCATTAGAATCCCGAAAGAAAGCAATGCATTCCTGTTATGTGGCTTCGTTCATAATGTCCATTTTTGTTGTTGTTTCTTTCATATCCTTGCTTCAAAGTTCTCGGGGTTTCGTTAATGGAGAAGCTTCCCTCCACTTTGCTTAGAAAAGTTCGGAAAGTTACTTCTAAAGTCTTTTTGAGCCCAGAAACGCCAGGTTTCAATCACATGATAGGATTTGATTGTGGTTAGATTCAGAGCCCCAATAATCATTCCCAAATAGCTCGAACAGAGCGGCATATTGTAATGGTTTGATTGTGGGCTGAATTTCTTTATAGAAGCTCAGCAACCTCAAATTAGAGCTCAACATCTATTGAAATGAGTGCCAAAATCGAGGGCCATTTCTTAAAATTGATAGCGCTTCGTGTGTTAAAGTCAATTGAGCTAAGCTTCTTAACAATTTTAGCCCAAAACAAATTGAAAGACGTTGGTTTTCAGTTCATTTCTACACTGAACAGGAAAGCAGCGGTCAGTGACAAAATTATAGGTCGGATGTTAAATCTACGCTTTCAAATTGCTCGAGCAAACTAAAGTATAGTCATAATAGCCATGATGAAGTGTAATCCCAGAATTTAAGCTCCTCTTTAAACGCAATGTACTGAAACTGTTAACGAGAGCATGGCTATATTTACTAAACTTTCTTACACTCGATCAATTTTGATCAGTGCAATTAACAAGTGATCTAAAAAAAGTTAGAATGTAAAGAAATGTATCAACTGTCCATGTCTTGTGGTCCGAGAATTGCGAAGTTCAGTTTATTTGTCCGATGGGGAATTTTTTTGTGTGCAGGAAATGAGTCAAGACATATTATAATGAATTTGATTTACTCTTTTTTCAAACTCCTTTGGTGTTTAAAAAAAGATTTAACGAATGGTATAGTTCACTTCTTTAACAATCATGCTTTTATTTACATTTGGGCAATGTCGTCTTCAACTTTATCTATTTCTTTGTGTTTCCTTCTTCTTGCACACAAATAACTGCCAAATGGAGTAGTAGTGGAGTAGTTCCTTGCTAACCTCTGATTTTGAAACAGGGCCTTCTAAACCAAGATAAGAGAATTGGTTTTGATCCCTTTTGTGATTTGTTTTAGAATCTTCCTCGAGATGCTCTCCCGGATGGAAGTCCAATTCGTGAGAAACTGGCCACTTTGCGCAGACCCAAGAAATATAAGACCTCGGAGAATGACTACAGTCACGGAAGCTTCTTCCTCAGAGTTGGTGGGATTGGTAAGTAACTCAATGGGTCATTTGTCAACCTCATGGAGTCCTCGCAAACTATTGGACTGGAAACTCTACTAACTAATGTCGCTACAATGCGACCTTACTCCATGGCGCATTCAAGTGAATCAAGGGGCAAAAATAATTGATTCCACTTTCCTGAAGGTGTCTTCTACCCCTCCAAAACAGTTGATGTTTGGGAGGGGTTCTTCAACACACCAACAGCTGTTGAACAAGGACCCTTTTTCGTGTCCTCAAATCATAAAAGAAAGTATAGGACGCGCCAAGTCTCTATCAGATTACTAGCTAACAAGTTGCTCTTGGAAAAACGCTTAGGATTTCTTTGGTTTTTGTCATTCCTTGAGAAACCTTCCGCTCATTTTTTTAGCGTTTGAAGTTCCTCATGTCCGTCTAGATACATCGACCGACATTGTAAGATCAATCATTTTGAGAGGAAAAGTAAAGTCGAAATGTTTGAACAACAGAGGGAGAGGAAAGCGCGACATTTAAGCATGATATACCCAGTTTTGATTGAATGCATTCCCCCGAACCATTTGTATTGGATGTGTAATTTTATGATAATTCCAATAAATGTCGCTTTATAACTAAATTGAGATATAAAGATACATAGAGTATCATTTCTTGAAAAAGAATCGGTGCCATTGAGTACAACTAAGGACCGTAAAAGCTACATTCATACCGCAAACGACGTCTATGTTCCTGACAACTTAAAACACCACAAGTAGAGGAATGGTTCTAAAGCGCTTGGAGGACCGATTTAAGAGTATGTATATGCCTTTGAAGTAAACCTTCCAATGTGCGCAAACCTTGAGCTAAAATGGCAAGAATAAAAAACTCAGAAAAGGTCATAAATACATGCATCTACCATAAAGTCTTTAGGGTTACCCAATCAGGGTCAGGCAATCATGTCCATTTCAGACACCCTGTGCGGGGGTAAGTGATCAAATGTGCGACTAATCCATGTGAGAAGGATGTGCCCTGATTGAAGCGAACCAAACGCGTTGTTTTGGGTCAAAAGAGGGAGGGAGATTGCTCAAAGCGGACAAAGAAATGGTCAGAGGGATTGGCAGATACAAGAAGGATCGCACCAAATTTGGTCCATCGATTATTCTGCTTTCATTGGTACCCGACGACAATGTACAGAACTCAATTTCTTGTAACTAGATCGAAATAGTTACCTAGCAATAAATGTTGCAAGGAGTAAAGTCTTTGCCGATCTCGAGGTGAGATCAAGTATGGGTATAGCTTTGACCCTTTAGCCCACTTGGGATCGTGAATGGAACACGGTCCCAATCTGTGGCTACTGGCAAATCAAAGTTGCACGAGGCCACATTCGCTTGAGCTCTTTCTTTCTTCAGTTTGGCACGTACTGTACACTATAGTAGTTCAGTCAGTCAGATGGGCGGAAGGATCCAAGTTTCTTTTCCCCTTTAAGTAAAGAGAATGAGCAAATGAGGAGCCACACGATGCGAGATAAGCTTTCATAAATTATGAAAGACCCTACCAAACCCTCGACTAATAACTTTACCCTTTGTTCTCTAGCTTTCGGGTTGGGTTGTATGATTTACAACGGAATGGAATTGGGCAATTTCTTCGAAATCCCATGGAACTCGCCGTGCTATCAAGTTTTGCGAGGAATCAACCCAATCTTGCAAATGGTGTTTACCTTCAGCCAAATGTACTTTGTCTTCATGAATGCCAGGGTAAAGAAAGCATCTGAACACATCGATGTCATCCAAATGTCAAGTCAATTCCTATTTATCGCTTCAGTTGAACATTCACAAGTTCAAGTTCGTGTCGCGCTTTGGATTGTCCCATGTTGTGGCCACGGATATTTGCATCTGGATCCGAACTTTGGTCAAGGAGTGCAACAAGGACATTGCCATGTATAGATCAAGACACGGACACGGAGTCTCCGAGGATTTTATGGTGTTGGGTAAGTTTTCGGCCAATTCAGTTCCACAAAGTGTCACATTTCAATATATTTATGTATTTTACATGAATACAAAGTTTAATAACCAATCAATTTAGATCATAGGAGCATTCTGAATTGGAACTTTTTATTTATTAGGACGCCTATGGGGGGTGAAGATAACTCAAAGCACATTTTAAGGCTTAAGATGGAACAATTTTTTTGACGGAAAATAGGCAACTTCTATTCGGAGCCAATCAATAATAGATAACACACGAGAGAAAAGTTTAAAATACAAAAGCTTGAAAAATCATTTAGAACAGGTTATGACTGAACATTTCCGGGAACATGTAGTGAAAGTTTGCTTGCGACTGCTCGCCTATTTACTGAACGAAAGTTACTCCATTGACTTCTATAACTAATCTATGAAATTACTCCCGCTCAAAACGTGCCTGTCACTCATGACGGGTGCAAAAATAGCTGCTGGAATACATGAAGGAGAACATTGAACTTCAAAATAGAACATAGCATATACGGAATTAAGAAGCCCTTGAATAGAGATATCCCACACTTTTTCCTTTGCACAATGTTTGTTAGTGTACATTCTCATGTTCAATTAACCTTTCAATAACCGTCCACAATTCCTTCCTTCTTGTCCCGTCGCTATTCTTCGGACTAACAGAGGGCTACAACTCGCTTCGTCGAAAGTTCGGCCCGGACTCTTTCTGGGTTAACGGTCCCTACCACGCCATTATGAGCGCCATCACGCCGCCGGATTTCTCGGGCGATTCCCCGTTCTCCTCGCTCTTTGGCAATGGCGAGGTCTCCGGTCCTCTGGATGCCACTAACATGATCACCCGCTCACCCCAAACTGCTCAACTCATTCAAGCGGTCCAACCGGCTGTGGAGCAATTGCGCAGGGCCACGGCCTCACCTTTCGACAATCTCGTGGGCGTTATGTCCAACGGGCAAGGCGGGGGAGGTGGGGTGGGACTGGGGGGTGGAAGCATGGGTGGACCGGGTGGGCCTGGAATGAACCCGCGAGGCATGGGCATGCCCTTTTATGGCACACCAACCGGTTAGTACATCGTCAAAAAAAGCGTTCCGGTTCTTACTACTGGATTAGCAAGCGAGGTGTTTCCTGATTTTGTGTTCTTTTGCCTTTTTCAAAACCAAAGCACGTTCGTTTTCTTTGGAAGTTTGTCTTTCATCATCTTTCCACCCACTGCCTTTAGAACCCTTGGAAGTGCCTTGAACTGGTCCCATTTTCTTTAACTGAGCCAACAAAAACAGTCTTGAATGAACTCATTTCTGATGTGATATTTTTCTGTCCTCAGACGATCCCAACGCCTTCAGTCACGGCGTGATCCACTTAGCTCATAATTTCACTTGTGGACGCACCGATTTCATGGGGGAAATCATCACCACCACGTCTCCATACTTGTTCCCGTTCGTCATTGAGTATAGCTTCATTGCCGCTGCAGTATTATTTGCCATGTGGAAGAACATCGGTCGCAATCCCAGGTACAGAAACACCTCGAAACATGTGCCTGGTTTCATTCAAAATGATACCGACTTTGGCCTGATGCCGATCTTCGACTTACCCTAGAACTACCACGTTCTAGGGTATCATTACTTGGCAATCCCTACTCTTAATGGATTTGAAGAACCAACCTTTGGTGGCTAGGAGTGATCATGTCATCAAGACAAAAATAAATAATGTTAAGAAAGTGATGCTATCCTTATTTGCCTAGATTCTGGGGTGAGGAGGATGATCACATAAGTGTGGCCTCCAAAAAGATGACCAACTACTCAAAAACAGATTGCATCGGGGCCAGCAAAGGATTGTTCTTTGGACTTCTCACCCTCATCTGTGGACTCATTTGCTTGATCCTCTTCTTTGTACTTATTGATCATAATAACAGCCAGGTAAGCTCAGCATCCATGATTGTCAAAGAACGTTTCAATGACATGTATTCATTGTTCCAGGTGTCTCAATTGGCCGTGTTCCTGGCGGATTCGTCTCACTGTGTTATACTCATTGTGGCTATCTTGGCAACATTACTTGGATTTTTGAGGTACTCACCGGTCGGTTCTTTCATCGTTTCACCATTTGCTTAATATCTCCATGTCTCCCTCGAATATAGGGTTCAAAAGCTGAAGTTCCATGGTGAGGATCAATCCATGTTGAGCAACATCTTACTCTTCATGTCTGGAGCCGGAATCTTTGCCTACTCGATGTTCAACGTCATTGCTGGTGGACTTGGTCGACACACCGATATGAAAAACATCTTGGTGTTCGGTACAGGTGCCATCAGTGTGGCTCAGGTGAGCTTTTTCTACATATTTTATTGAAAGTTTCTTCATTATACTAACTCTATTTCGGGTTCGTTAGGTTATTCTGCAATTGTTGTTTATTACGGATGCCCAGAGGAGACGCATCTCGACGAGTTCTCAAAATGCCAATAAACCTGGTCGTCAAGTGGTGACCTTCTTGCTGATTTGCAATGTCACCATGTGGGTCATCTACACGTTCGAAGTCAAAAAAGTGGACCATAGTCCAGTGCAGGTACTGAATTGGGCACAAATTTGAATTACTTTGAGCCCTACAACCTTAAAATGATTGCCCTGGTTTCAGTTGGAATTCTTCGGATTTTACGCTTGGACGGTGATTCAGAAGACGTGTTTGCCCTTGTGCATCTTTTTCCGTTTCTATTCCACCGTGATCTTGGCCGAGGTCTGGAAGAACTCATACAAGGCCAAATTGTGCGACTAAACTCAAAACATCATATTAAACCTTGTACACCGAATTCGACGGGAGCATGCCCCACCCATCACCCACTTTTAAATGAACACCCCTTCTCCACGTGTGTGTTTTCCTAAATCTCTTTTCAGCCCTTGGTTTGACAAGAGTGTGACTAAAATGGAATCTTCAGAATTCGTCCGCACGCCAAAAAAAAACCAAAAACAAATCTGATGCGATGCACAGCAATGCAAATAACAATAACTAGTCGACCCAATAGTGTCAATAGATTATGCCATCATATTTACCCATCACTCACTTCAATTGCATGATGATCTGGTTCAAAATCAAGCCATTCATTCCCGCGAAACCCCGTTCCATTGTTGTTCAATGCCGATTTTGCAAATCTCACTCAACACCGACCAAACAAAGAAGGCCAGTTTTCTTCCCGCATTTCTTGGAGCAATTTCATCCACTGCCAAACTTCAAGCCCACAAACACATCATCCCTCTCTTTCATCATACGATTATTGTGAATAGATTGACCTCTTCTGAGTAGTTCTACCATCCCTATCATTGTCAAGTCACCTTTCCGTTGCAATTTTTGCCCGTCAGACTAGAATGTTGTGTGGATGAATGAATCAATGATTCTGTATGTAAAGTAAGTTAATGAATATTGAATTGATTAGCCTCATGTCAGTGGTAATTGGTAGGAGAACAAATTGTCACGCTTGTTTTGTAAATGAGCTAAAATCCCCCAGAAAAAATGTGGATCGCGATATGAAAAAGGGAGTGTTTCACACAAATGGAAAAACGATATTTGAACATCCAAACGATCCCTTTTTACCCCTGTTGTAAAATTCTCCCCTTGTTGTATAGAAGATATCTCTAATTCAGTAGGCAGCGGTTAAATTACCGCGAAAAACTCACAATGCTATTACAAATGCTAAAAAATTGATTGATAGTGATGGAAAATCAAAAATCTTCTCCTTTCTTTGATAATAAAAACTCGTCAACATAAATGAGGTTCAATGGTAATAATGTAATGGATATTGCGGTAAAAAAGTGTCAGAAAATATGCATTTCATAGTAAGTATGGGACAGTGAAAGGAAAAAAAAAAGATTATTTGACAGGCAGATCTGGTGGATTAAGGAATGCTCTTGAAATACCTTGATGAAGATTTGTGTTTAGAGAATGTTTCTGGAATGTTTTGAGAATACTCTTGTCTGTCGAGAAAGGATACAACTGTGTTAGGTGGGAGCCGTCCATTGAGAATCAAATCCATATTCGGAGTCGCTATCATCCGATTTGGCATTTGGTAGTTCCCCTGTTTGCTCCTCGACAACTGTGGATTTTGAAGGAGAAACGTCTGCAATGGGTGTAGGTCCACTGATCACTGGTTGAGGCTTGCCATAGTCAATTGATCTTTTGGATTTGCGTTTCTTGATCGGTCCGAATTTGGGAGGAGGCATCTTCATTCCATCCGAATCACCGCTATGAACACCATTTTCTCCTTTGTTGGTGAAATAGTTATTGAAGGCCTCGGTGGTCTTTTTAACCTTGACTGAGAGCGAGCCGAATTTCAAAATTCCTGGGTTCTTCTCCGCAGCCTTTGAATTGAAAAATCAAGATTAGGATGCTAAAAGTTGGATCCAAGGTCAAAAGATAACCATTAATTGCTTGCTCACCTGTCTTCGATTTCGTCGCCTGTCTTTGAGTTGTCTGAACGTATCATTTGATAGAGAGAGGCCCATGGTTTGCTCATTGGCCATCATATACTGACGCGGGGTTTTGCCCGAATTATCTCGGATCTTGGGATCGCCTTCAAAGGATTTAATCAAGATATCGAACACCTCCTGATGGCCAAATTGACAAGCCAAATGTAGAGGTGTGTACCCTCCGTTAGATTTAGCATTGGGATTGACCTTGTAGTTTCCAGCCAACAATTTCACCATATCAAGGTCGCCGTGTTTGGCCGCCCAATGTAAGGCCGTAAATCCCGAGGTGAAATCCCGATGTTTGGCCAATCGTGGATCTTCCCGGAGCAGCTTCATCATGGCATGAAATTCCCCCTGAGCAGAACGGACCATCCACGTTTTAGAATTCTGATCAATGGTGGTGATCGAGGCCGAATCGTCACTTCGATCATCCCGATGTATGGACGAAGATCGACGGCTACTCAATTGTTCAGTGGCCCGAGAATTACGACGCTTGACTGCATTGCCAATGGACGAGGAACTCGATTTGCGGATCGGATAGTGACCTGCTTGGCCATTTAGGTCAATTTCGGAGGCCATGCGGTTGAATGTCTTGGTTCGCTCTTTGACACTGATCTTTTCTTGAGGGCCTGTAGCCCCTAAGGACGGAACACCGGACATATCTTCAGAGGCGAGATTGGGCATGGATTTGGCCCCCAAGGATCCACTACTCACTTCCCCGGGATGGCCATGACCTCCATCATCCGGGGATGAGTTCTCTTTGTCCTCACTGGACGACGTTTGACGCGAGAAGTTTCCATTGGAAGTGGTTACAGATGACTGGGAACTCCGACGGCTTGATGCATGGCTAGATGGAACACTGGATTGTGGAATAGGAGGCGGAGGTTGGGACCGAGAGGGTAAGGGTGGTGGTGGGGGAGTGTCCTCCTTCAATTTAGGTGGAGGTGGGGGTGGAGCCCTTTGCATTGACGAGGTCGATGACTGTCGCGATATTCCCTCGGGATGCATCGAAGAGGTCGAGGATTGTCTGGATATCCCCTCCGGATGACCATTCCGACGAGGTATGGGTGGAGCGTGAGGGTCGCTAGAGGGTTGGTAATCCATTACCAAAGACGAAGGTCCTCGTCCTCCCGCCATCCCCCCATTCAAAGGGATGGGTGGTGACGTTTGATAGTGGGATGGAAAGCCATTGGTCCTGGTTCCATATTGTGACGATGAAGGACCCATGGGCAGACCATAATCTGAAGGGGGTGGTGCCATCTGACGAATCACTGAGGACGGTGGAGGCAAGGGTGGAGATCGATAGTTGGAAGACACTGGCGGGGGTCGATAAGGGGGTGGAACTCGAGGCATGTCGCCCATTTGCGGCGAGCTATTTCCGTTAAGGGCAGCATAGCTGGACCTAGATGGGCCAAGACCCCCTGAAGACGACGAGGCATAGCTCGAGCGTTGGCTTTGAGGGTTATAATAATGAGATTGGCCATGACCCGCGATGGGTAAGCCCAAATCCGAGGGAGTGGGCAAGCCATAATCGGTGGGAGGTGGTACTAAAGGCGGGGGACGAAAAGGCAAAGCACTGGACAAAGGCGTTGGCGGCAGAACCCGCCGTGTGGGATTGGCATAGGTGGCCACATTTTGCGAGGACATGGTCTGATATCCGGCCATGACCTCATCCAGCAATGTAGGGCTACTAGAAGGAAGGCTAGGTGGTTGACTGAGAGGCGGGGGTGGAGGTGGAGCCGGTGGCAAGTCTTCGTCATCTTCGAAATGCGGATAGAACTTCTTCTTCAACACCAAGTATTTCTCACCTTGTTCTTGTTTGATCGTGGCGAGGGTGTTGACGTATTCCTTGAATTTCTGCCGAGCTTGTTCTTTCTCCGAAGGATGCGTCAGCCACGCTTTGAAGTACTTGACTAACTCGTGGTTCGTCACACGACCATCTTGGGCCAACATGTACTGACGCACGGATTCGAGCGTGAATTCCGTGGGGCCTGACATTCTCTTTGATCAAGTCCAGTCAGGCCTCTAGCACTTTCACACACAAGTTATCACTGTCTTTTAATCACGGAAACAAGGCGTTCAATACACATAGGTGGGTTTCTCCTAGACTTCAAAGTCTCGTCTACCCTCGGGACTCATGGATTGGTCCAATGAGTAGGGAAGTCCCGCCTCATAGGATGCGGCAGGCGGACAATGGATGGCCTGCATCTCCACATCGGACATCATGGGGGGAGCTGAGGCCGGGTCCAGCTCATCCTCGTGTGGATAAGGCAGAACATTGTTTTCCTAGAAATCAACAGTGGATTTCCGTTCGTCAGCTACGCAATTCGGTAAACAAAACGGCTAAGTTTGTTCTGGAGTGACTTACCATACTGTCGGTGAAGTAGGTGTGCAAATCCCTTTCGGGCAGAGGGTCCATTCGAGCTCGGCACAATTTCCCGGCCAAAGACACCACCACGACCACTAGGCACAAGGCCAACGAAAGCACCAAGGCCAAATACGGCCAGTAGATCAAGAACATAGTGGGTGATTGATTAAGTGCCGATTGAGTCTACGTAGACAGACTTAGATGAGGATGGGAGTTTGGTCCTTGGGAGGGCTGGTGAACAAGGGTAAGGTCATGCGGTTGCCTGTATGACGATTCTTCCAATATTTGGACCACGGGGAACACTGGCAAAAGTATAAGTTTACCAAGAAAACAACCAGGGCAATGAAGGTGCAGAAGAAGATGCCCACGTAGAAACCGGTGTAATCAGAGTAGAGACGGGATTGATTGTAACTCGGATTGTAATCGAACTCGGGGCCTTCGACGGCGCTCTTATAGAATTGGAAGTTGAAATACCCACTCGTGGAGTTACCCATGGTGAGTAGAACGGAAAGGCTTGAACAGGGGCCGAAGATGCGGTCGCATTGATAGAGATCAGCAATAATACGATACCTGAAGGAAAAAAAGTAATCATTCATGATAAAGACTATGATAATTTTTTTCATGATAAAAGCTCATGATAATGATTGGTACATTTTTGAATTTGGTATTGATATCAAGTTAGGTGTTAAAGAAGCGCCACCTTTAATAGCTCCTGATGAACGTAGGTATGTCTTACTTTTATGACAAGATTGTCAGCCGGATTAGTAATCTTCTTCAATATTTAAGATCTTGTTCTTGTGCTTTCCAAATCAATCCACTGATGTTGATCCAGAATGGAAAGTGGCAGTGTCGATGGAGAGAAGTTCTACCTGTGGATTATTATACGCCACAAACTTCACCAGCGCCTCCTTCAGTGAGTATAGAGTATGCTACCTTAGTCTCTTTCCTTCAACATAGTACATAGCCCAAGCTACCAGCCTCGATCTGCCCGGTTCGATCGCTCTGAGCTTCTGAGACCGGCCCCAAAGCTCTGAATTCTTTCACCCGACACGACCGGATTCCACGATGGCCAACCTAGTCTCCAGCAGATCGAGTGCCACACCTGGGAATCAAGTTCCTCCGATGTCTGTCCCGGGTTGTGAGGAGGGCATCATGAGGTTGGGTGAACAAGTGGCGACGATGATCATCTACCTGCCAAACGGCCAATCTCGAAGAACCGACGACACGAATGTGAAAGAGAAGATCCTTTCCAAAGGGATTGTTGGGAGCTAACAGGACTAGACATACTGGATGGAACTACTTGCAATTATCTGACCGACTTTGTAGCGGAGATGCCAAGAGTTTTTCGTCCGACAACGTTTGTTTGCACATGGCTTGGAATCGAATTTCTGAACAAATTCATCACATTGCCACCATTACCGCTTCTTTTTCCATCGAATCAAAAATGCTCCAACTGTGCATTTAATTTGACTAGACTTGATTTCGTTGTCAAAACAAAAGATGCTTGATATAATGATATATTAATTAATGTCAAATGAGACTTGTGACAAAATGAACCATGAAGGCAGCTCTTTCTCACAATTGCGTGAATTTTAGGTCATTTCAAATTATTAAGCATTTTACCAAAAAGAAGGCAAAGAGCTTGTAATAGTATTGGTTTCAACTTGATACTAAAGCCACCAAAAACAAGTGCTACTGGTTTTAAAAGCAAAGCAAAATCGTAAGTGAAAGGTAGTTTATAGATTAGGTCAGACTTTTAGGAACGTGGGGAACAGTATTCACCCAACCTCGATATATTTTGTTTAAGCTTCGCGACACACGGTAAAAGAAGTGTGATCTTGCGTTTGTTGATGATTTTCTTAACATAAATAATGGATTAGTGTTTTTGGGTTAGTGTTTTCTAAATCAAATGAGATTTGGAGGCTAATTGATTGGAATATTTTTTGGCATTACATCATGTGTTCAAAAATTGGAAGTATTTATCGTAAATTTGATTTTAAAAAATCACTAACTGCACTTCTGAAGTCATGTGCTTTTTATGCGCATTGATTTTTGTGGAAACGGTAATTTCAAATAGGTTTCATTTCGTTTAAGGCATTTTGGATCCGTAAGAATAGTTAATGGTATTGTTTCTGTAATATCCAGGCAGTAACAACTCGTCCGCCGGACACTTTGATTGACTAATATCTACCCTCGGGCTTTTAAGAGAAAAATAGGAGTATTCAAAAAAGAACTCGAGCCCAAAATCTGTCAAAAATTAGGTTAGGCTAGTGATGTGGGAGTAAATATTAACCCTTAAACCCTAACCCAATAGTAAAATAATGTGAAGAGTGAGAATAGAGAAGAAGAAGAGAAGAGAATAACAGGAATACAAAAAAAGTTATGAATTTCTTTGGGTCGATTTTTGAGGGGAAGATTTTGAAAATATATTTAGAAGAATACTTGGACAGAGTAGAAATAACCAGGCTCGATCATAATCTCACTACTTGAAAAAATCTTTCTTCAAAGATGTTCTTGAGTTATTCCACTCTACCCGGCAATGATTCCATATGCCTGAACCATGCTGCCGAATCCGCTCAAGAACTGACCTATAGTCATCCCAAGTGTTATTCCGTTTTTAGTTGGAAAAAATATCATTTTTTCCTTGCACTTTCAATTCCTGGACAGCGAGTTTAAATGAGTATGTCGGTATTTCACAGAGCGTTTAAAAGGCATTAGAAAATAACGAAAACATTTGTTAAGCAGTAACAAAAGACTGTTAGTCATTTCAATATCTGGCTTGGAATGTAGGATTTTGTGCAAATTAAAGTGCTTTTTTATTACCGCTACAAGATATATATAAGATACAATATGAAGAATAAGATACATATTCAAGATGCGGTTGAACAATCGACTTGTACAGAGTTAGCATTGTAATACTATCTCTGGACTTGAAAGTGCAATAGATCCAACCACACGTTTGAAATGCCTTCCCCACTTTCAACTGGATATGCTCAGCGAACTTTCCTTCATCTTGGATGACAACTCCTAAATCCTTCACAGATGACACCTGCTCATTATCACAACCTCCATTGTCTTTGAGTGGAACATCTAGGTTTGACGGCTAATGAATGTCTTTATGCGGAATTTCATTCCATTTAAAGCCACTCTCACAAGCGCAGACTCTCTCCAAGTCATCAACTAGTCTTTTGGGGTCCTGACCACTCCTTCCACAAACTAATTTTGCATCAATGCTATAAGAAAAAATATTAGCTTTTGTACTACAGGGTCGGCGGTCCAAGTGTAGATTTTGACATTTTTAGTACATAACCAGCGTCTGTTTCAGATCTAATTGAGGCTCATAGATTTGTTTGCTTGGTAAATCCTCAAAAGTTAGACATGCCGGAATACCAAAGAGTCCATTCCAACCAGGGTGGGCATTTGATTTTTGGACATTTTGTCCACCCCTGTCCAAAAGGTGTCCAAAAGTGTCCAAAAATAAGGCTGTCCAAAAATAGGAGTGTCCAAAAGTGTCCAAAAATAATAATTCGAAAAATAATGGTTAAAAACATTTTTAGAATAACATTCTACAAACTTTCTCTCCAAAATAAACGTCACTTGACGAAATCTAAGCAAGAATAAGTCAATTCAGCATAAGAAACTTACACTTAATACATTAAATGAGCCATTAACTTGAAGGCCAAACTGGACATTTGAACTTTCCACTCTTTTCATTTGACCACCGAGCATCGTTCAAAATGTGGGAAAGAATGATCGACTGAAGGAATGAACGAACAAACGAATGTGAGACTAGGACTACTAATAACACGCTCACACCACACTTCATGTTAAACATAGTATGCGAGTACATTTTAAAGCTAATTGTGTCTTGATTTGTGACAAGGGAAGGTTACTTAGTATTTTGATTTATATTCCAAAGTTTATCATTGTTGCAAGTGTTTCCCATCCAAGAGGCAAGAAGTCTTTTGACCTGACTGTCCAAAAAATGTTAACTATAAGAAAGCACACTCAAACTGATATCAGATTGCAATGTGGATATTATAATGCTTTTGCCAAAGAATTAAAGCAGTGTTGTTTTACTATTAAAAAAGACGTAACTTGTTTACAGATGAGGAAATAAAATGTAAATCTTGAAACATTTTGAACAGTTACACACATTTTACCATATTGTATAAACAAAACATTTATTTTTTTAACAAGGTATTAACATGTTATCATGGCAAAGTTTATTTCTCCGAGTAATGTTCCCATTAATAGAACTGTTTTTGTTTAAGTACACAAACATGCATTCTTTAGAATTCAATTACTTATGTAGTGTAACTGGTTTTTCGTCTGATTTGTACAACTTTCTTTTACGTTTGTTGGACTTTTGGACACTTATGGACATCTTTTGGGGATTTTTGGACACCCTCTGGGAATTTTTGGACACCTTCTGGGTATTTTTGGACACTTTTGGACACTTTTGGACACTTTTGGACACTTTTGGACACTTTTGGACACTTTTGGACACTTTTGGACACTAGGGTGTCCAAAATGCTCTCGATGTCGAAAAATGCCCACCCTGATTCCAACCCAAAATTCTGCCTTTCTCTCCTTGAGGGACAAATGCAAGGCACTGTGCCAATTGTTCCAATTACTTCATCGATGTCATGATCTCATTCACACCCAAGAGCTTTAACAGGAAAATGTATAACACAACTTCTACTCCTCAATACATTGGATTTCTTTGACTGAAAATTTTAAAAAAATCTATCAAAAACTACAAAACTTATGATGGTCCTAAGGGGTCTAAACTTGGACCGCCGACCTTGTAAACTTCTGAAGACGAGCAATAATGAGAATAGAAAGGAGCGGACCAAA
This sequence comes from Tigriopus japonicus, assembly GCA_010645155.1. NCBI lineage: Eukaryota > Metazoa > Arthropoda > Copepoda > Harpacticoida > Harpacticidae > Tigriopus > Tigriopus japonicus. The sequence continues at coordinate 10,287,614 of CM021316.1, read as the reverse complement.
AATCGAGCGTTGAGGAACACCTGTGTTGACTTCATGCATGCCACCAATTAATGATCCTTCAACGCAGAGTTGGGCTTTAAAGAAAAAAAATGAGTCAACGCCATCCCGAGGCCAAGTTGCGGGTGCTTTTGTTAAATCTCTTGGCCTTAATTTGTGATCACTCTGCAAGACATTTTGATTTTTGAACACAATAACATCGTACCTGAGCTCTAAAAGACTCGAAATATGAAGAAAAATTAACTTTATGATGGAAGGTGCAATTATGACATGTTTAAGTTGATGATATCTCTGAAATCAGGATACTTTGCCAATGCTGAAGAGTTGTCTTTCTCCTTCTAGAAGGTCTGAAATTGATCACTCCGTGTTGATCAACACTTACAGGAGTATAGAGAGGCCATTGTTGTCATTCTGTCTGCCTTGTTTGTAGCTGATACTGGCCAAAGTTACCCATAAGTTGCGTGAAAAGGCAACTATTTCCGAAAAATATCGTGAAATACTTGCCCAAACAAGTGGAAGATCATAGTACAAATGAAAGTGCGCAAGACATACTTTCAATGCCAAATCCTATAATTGCATGAACTTATGCCTGTGAATCAAATTATCATCTTCATTGAGCACCTTGGTATAATTTGGGAGAAGCAAACCATAGGCAAGAGGTCACATGTCAAAAACTAAAAGTTTTTCAAAAATTTCCCTTCAACGAATACGTTTGTTTGGGCAAGTTTCAACTAGTCGCTGATGATAAACGGCCCTTGCTGCCCACAATGAAATTTCACTACCAGCATGCTCTAGTATCTCCACTCTATAGACCTCTATGGATCAACCGGACCCACAGAGTTGACAGGACCTTTTGCCTTCTCCCAATTCTCTTTTCTCTTGCTCCTCAATGCAGAGTGTGACTGATTTTGAAGTTAAAGTTGACTTTTTAGATTTGTAATAACTTCAAAATGAGGTAAAACTCATGATGTTCTTAGAAGCTGAAACTATTTCTTCACACAATAATTAACAACTTCCAGTTGACTTACCAATGACAAATCATAGGGGATGCATGAGAGGCATCCAAACATAGCAAAGTGAAGAGCAGTTTTAAGGAATTTCTCTACATCTGCACTCCAGACGATGCGATTTTTGCCACTTGACGTCGCTTTTTTTGCGAGAATCTTTTGCTGTTTCAAGTCCGATCTGGGCTGGTCATTTATCACTTATTTTCATCAACCGTTTGCCGTAAACCAAGCCAGATTAAACCAACCGTTGGAGAAAAGGAATGATCTAGGCCCAGAGGAAAAAAACCGTGTGTCTGCATTGACACATACACTTTAAGGAATAGAGTTTTGATTCCTTCCAATATCGTGGCTCATTCTTCAAGCGTTCACCTCTTTTTTAAACACTTTTATGCCTTTTGTAGTTCACTTGAGTACCCACTATGCTTGAATACTTTAGAAATATCTCCAATCTTTATTATGCAATTTGATCTGATAGCTTAAGATGTTTGCACGGTCATTTACATACATCACGTATCCCAGAATGTTGTGTGGACTTTCCAACTCTGCAGGAAAAGAACCAGTAAAACGCTTTTGTTGTATGCTCATTTGTTTCAAATGGATGCGTTTGGTCGTTGGAGAAGCTAATTCGGAGTTGCCCAGGCGAGAAAGGGTTTTTCGTCTTTAGCTCAAGACTGATGGTTTTGTGTTCGGGAAAAAGCAAAACCTTGAAAATGAGCGTCGACCTTCTGAAATGGGTTACGTTGACAATTGGCTTAAATATGTTAGTTGAAAAAACATGATGAAATTTTACATAAATTGAACCTTTTGGAATATTGCATTTTCTGCTAGGAGCTAAAATTTTCGGGAAAACAAAGGTTGTTTTTTTTTGCATTGAGCAAAACCTGAGATTGAAAACTGATTGAACGCTACCAATACTTAACAATTTCTCTGCTAAACTCATTATGAATGCCCACGTTGGATTGAGGCTCAAAGGTGACCTAAGAAGGAATAAATTACAAAAATGCAACTTCTATACTGTATTTATATCGAGTGATTCATAAGAAACGGAACAACAAACCATAGCCGTAACTAGGAAAGGGTCCTAACGGTTAATATTATGAAAATTGTAAAAATCAACCTTTTACAGTATTCATAATATTAACCGGGAATATTAGGGACAATGCTTTATCCAACTCTTCAAGACAAGTGTTTTTCAAATCATACGTGATGAAGTAGAGGTTCATAAATGGTTTCAATAACAAGTTATATATAATCTAGGTTTAGCTGTTCCCTTTCTTTTGAAAAACCCGGTACAAGTTAGGCATCCTGCATTTCAAAAACGACATTGATTGGGCCTGACTTGGCCTGCGTGAAGCACTCGAGAAGTTAACCTTCATATCATTTTTCAAAATATCGTGACAAAAATCGAGTGATCGAGTCAGCCGTCTTGAATTATTAGATATCGTATCCATCGAATGAGTGGTATGAGTGAGAAAAGTCCGTTCTTTTCGTCTTCCCCCCGGACTTCGCCCAAAGTGGTTTGGACATTTCTCGGGCACGGTTGACCGGTTTCAGGGGTTTTTGCCCTCTCAAGAACGATTCATTTGAGAGAGTTTCAATCAGTCCCAAACTGGGATCGTTGAAGTTGAAATGGGATCCTGAGAAGCCATCAATCAGCTCAGGGGACAACATTTGATTCGAAAGAAAGATATCATTTATCATCGTGCAAGCAATGTGCGTGATGGTCAAAATATCACACGATCGAAATTTCCCGGAAGCATTTACTCATCAATGCACCAAAATCCCCCGTTGATGAAACAAATGCGACCGACTAGCCACTAACGATAATTCGTTTATCCTTGGGAAAACTTAAATTCCACTCTCGCAAACGTTTTCTGGCCAAAAGTGGCCTTTACGTACAAATTGAGACTCATCTTGATAGGATCAAGTGTGGATCAAAGACTCAGGCCAAGTTAGTGCTACCCGAGATTCACCTCAAGACCCCAAGACTTTGAGAGGAGCAGCCCAAATAAAACTACCCATTTTCATCTCCCCCGCCACCTGGGATCAAGAATCATGACGGACTGACCCGTCTCATTTCGAGTACGAACTAATCCGACCCATCACCTAGAGACCGCTAGAGACACACACATGTGCTTTCCATCAGGGAGACATTGAAAGCCGAGTGAACTAGGTGCAAAACGAAACTCAAACTTTGGGGCCAAGAGAAGAGCGCACGCACCCACGCTCACATCCTGTTCTACTTCTCCTCAGATGATCTTCCGAGAATCGCAGTAGAAGTGGAGCCGGGAGAACTCGTCGGCCCAAGCAAGGTTTGTTCCCCGAAAGCACCGCCCTCAGCTGGATGGACGTACCCAGAGGGCTAACAGAGAAGTGCCACTCCAATACAGTCAGTGGAGATTGGTATGAACACATTTCATTGATCCAACAGCAAGGGTGTCAAGTGACATGATTCATCATACATTGCTCTTGTTCAACCAAAGCAGTTGAATGAGCAATTTTGCCACTGACTCCCTAAAAACGAAAGTTCGGGTTATATAACCTATACTTATAAGAAATAAATATAGTATAATATATTAGAACTCAGGTTATGCAACTTAGCATGTTCAATGTCAAATCCCATTGAACACGCAGTACAGGCTTGGTGACTTAAGAATATTTTCGGAGTGTCATTTCTCTGTCAGCCCTTTAGACGTACCTATAGTTGAAACTGAGCTTGACGAGTGAATCACCGAAGCTTCGTATTCGAGAAGAAATACACGTCTCAAGTGAACGAACGTAGATGGGCTTAAACGGGTATTAGGGATCTGATATTTCGGTTTTACCATCTAAAAACAAGTGTTCTTCTTTTGAGAGTTGATTTTTAAAACAAAAGGTTGAACGACATTCAAAGCAATTTGTCAATGGTGTATTAGGTATTTCTATCCCGTAGTTTTTATTGATTGGAAAGTTGTGAGAAATCAGATCGATATTCGCAAATAATGTGTCAAGTCACTTTGTTTTGAACAAGATATTTTTGTGTTGATCTGCTTGTGCTCAATACCTCTTATCTTTTTTTGGCTTCTGATCAAGTTGGATTTTTTCTAAATTCGCAAACCGCTTGACTCGTGTCCGAACAATCCCTAAAACGCCAATCCCACAAATGAAGTGCACCTTTTTGGAGACTGTCTGCATGGAGTGTTCTGTTGTTCTCGCGGGGGGACGGATGGATCGTTGTTCTTTAGAAGAGGGATCGTTTGCATTTCAAGGAAAAAGGAAGCACTTTCCATGTTTCGCAGAATCGCAAATTGAAAGCGGAAAAGAATTTTTTTTGATCCAATTAGTGGCTTAAGATTTTGATCAAGTCCACTTGAATTTGGAGTAGATGATATACTCAAAAACTACTTAGCGTTTTGGCGATAGAAATGGTCCGCACCTCTTCTTGATCTCCCAAATTCTACCAATTTTTCAACAAACTCTTCAAGCAGTTCAAGAGTTTGAGCCCTCACCTTCTGAAAAGACCGCGCAAGACCCTCCAACCAGGTCTCACCCAAAGTTCAATCCAAAACCAGCAGCACCTTCGGCCAAATGACCATAACGTCGTCGGCGAAGACACCGAATGGAAAAGTGGACGACGACGTTCCACGATCTCTCTCTCTCTCTCTTTGTGGACAGCCCTCGTCCAGGACAAAGTTTGTCCCCTTGAGACTCTCTACAACAGTCTTAATGACCGACTTACGTGGTTTACTCTTCAAATAGAGTCTTCCTTTCAATTCAGATGAGATCTGAACCCGGCGTTCAACGATCGCATCGCTTTCTTCACCGAGCGAATGGCGAAGTCCAAGAGCTCAAGGGAGAACAAGAGCGGCAAGAGAGAGGGCACACCACACGTACCCTATGTACGACATACGTATTCATACGAGGGCAGTCCCAAGAACTTGAACCTGCAGTTGCCCGTGTCTTCTTCACATGTTAAGGAAAGATCGGACCGAGAGAGTCTTTCAGTTAGTCCATATTCCTCTACGAGTGAGCAAGCGAGGTGTTTTGTTCCACCTCTCTCGAAATTAGAAAGACATCTCAACGGCTTCATTGGAGACGTGATCCCGTCTGAAATTGTGTCATAAGTGGCAGTCCTCTGAAAAGTGCATAAAAAGCATTGCATTATCTTCGACGTATCAGGTTACGAGACGAGAGTGGTGAAGCAATCCAATTGTTTAAGTTTTTCCTAGATCGTTCGTGAGTCCGTAACAACTCGCCATTTGACAATAACCTCAAGACAGTGAGCGCCAAGTCCGTCCAAATCGTATCTTCTCGTCGAAATTCTTTCAAAGAGCTCAATGATCCAAAACAATGCTTGAAATATGCACCAGTTCCACCAGTCCCACATCAACTCACAGTCACTGAGCTCGTTGTAGAGTGTTCCTGTTCTTGTCGTCGTTCCTTGGCCCTCATTCTCAAACAATGAACTGGATTGCCGTAATTAGCAGTGTCTTATTCCTTGTGCTATTGGTGAATAGCGGCTTGGTCAATACCTTGCCCCAAAAACGAGAAACCCAAGACTCCTCACTACCTCGATCCGCCAGTCTCGTGTCCATGATTGGTCGGGACGAAAATGATCCAAAGCCCAAACCCAGTGCTCCGTTTTTTACCAACCCTGATCGTCTGGACAGACAAATACTCCGAACTGTGCATTTGGAAGAGCCGGTAAGTTAGAAAACTTTAATGGGATCACAAATATGTCCATCCTTGATTAGCACTCTTGCCATTTCGAGAGCTCATATTACCTTAATGACTTAATGTTAAAAGATGAAATCTCAAATACATGTAAGTGGAGCACATTAGTATTCCTATTCTTTTTCAATTTTGATTTGGTGGAATGTTTTGTCCTGTCCTTGACTCCTATCAATACAATACAGTACAGATCAACTGCTAACCACATTAGCAACTACTCTCAGAACATCTTTAAAGCTGTAATCAAAGCTATTGAATGTGCGTGTAAGTCCCCTTTATTAGGTGTGGTGTTATTGCAACTTTAACGCCATGTTAACAATATAGCCTTGACAAAGTGTCCCATTAAACCAAAGCAATGTTTAGGTGCGTCCATTGAAAATATTCAGAGTATGATTTTGGGCGTTTGTCGCTATTGAGTTGACTACAGTGAAACGAATCATTCGATTGTTCTCAAAATACTGTTTCCGAGATATTTCGGAGTTTGGGCGCATTGTAAAAGCTGCAATTTAGGGAATTAGTACATCATTTGAAGTAAAACATGCTTGAAAAATAAGTGTCAAAGAAGAATGGAAAGATACTATCAAAAAAGATGGTTTTTGATGTGCTCATAGCAAACACATCTAAAATGCAAGATAAGCTAAATACTACAAAATCACCTTGTGAGTCCACTAGAATGCTTTGAGGCTAGATAATTCAACCAGCACCCGAAAAAAACGGTCCTCAGAGTACAGTTGAAAGATGAATTTTCTATTGTGGGTAACAATTAGGTTATTATGGGATGTCATCGGAGCAAGGATTTCCGTGAAATTGTTTCATTTACAATATGACGGACAGAATCAAAATTGCAAGTCCAAATCCCTTTAAACCAAATTTAATCTTAAAATTTGCTCTTCATGTAAAAAACACAGTTATTGTAATTTCAAAGCTCAAATTGGGCATTGAAATATTTACCTTTAAAATACGCGTAGCATTGTTGGCAATCGCTAGGCATAAAAAAGACATTGGTGAATCGATGTTTTCTGATTTTTCTGATGGAATTTTAATGGAAAAATAGAATTACCTAAGTGTTTGGCAAGCTTGGTAACATATGATTGTTGAAAAGAGTCTAATTAAAGAAAGTTCTCCTTACGAAATACAATAAACAAAACCCTTTTTCATAATGAGAATTTTGTTTTCCAAACGACGTCCCTCAACAGTTTTCCCATTTTTCGGTTCCTTCTCAATGACAAAAGAAGGATTTCTCATTTCATAGGCATCCAAGAATCAAGCAGATCCTTCTTTTGTCAATAATGCGCAAAACAATTCATTTGTCTTGGTCCAACCATAATCTTTGAAACCTCATTCACATTGAAAATTTTCCTTTTTTGTTCCGTTGTGCCCCTTGTACTCGATATTCATGCTGCGAGAGATTGGACAGAATCCAAGGCGAAAAGACCGCAAACAGACATTCGCTGCAAATTTTATTTCCTTTCCCCGCGAAATCGACGGGAAATGCACTCTTAAGTTTGCCCTCGGAACGAATGACAAGACAACAACCTCATTCAACGAGACTCTTATCCGAATTATGAGATGGCAGAGTTGGGCTTGACATCCCGTTAACTTGTTCCAAGTTCCGAGATCCATGCGAGAATCGTTGAGGAAACAGTAGTCTATGTAGAGTTGGCTTGGCGATTGGCAATCTTTCCACCTGACTTCGTTATTGTAGTATTCTGTCCGAAATGCTCTAGTTTGTATTCTTTTCTATCTCTGTCCAAGCAGGTTAATTGACACGTGGAACATTCTTCACATAGCGTTTCCCCCTACGAATGTTCCTTTTTTTTCTTGTTTCCCCCTGTCTTGAGTTGAAGTCAAGTAGCATTAACATAAGCCCATTTGAAAAGGGAAACAATGGCATTTGTGACTGATTCTTTATGACTTTGCGATAATCTTACCTTAACAAATGCGATGCAAGAGCAAAGCCAAAGATATGGTTTAGGTTTAAACGCGAAGTGGCTTGTTTTCTGATGATAACGCAATTTCTTGGGCAACGAAAGTCTTTTTCAAAGAAGACTCGGGGTTAAGTTTCTAGTAGAGTTTATTATGTATTTGTGACCATGAATAGAAATATCTCGTCACATTTGGATTGTCTTCGTGGGAAGATGAAAATAAGATTGAGTGGGCAATCATACGATTGGTCAGTTTTATGCCACAAGTAGCTGATTGCTAAGAAAAGAAATAACGGAATTCTTTAGAATTTTAGGCAATTAGAAGATCCTAAGAATCCAAAGGATGATGGATATGCACTTCAGAAGAAGTGTTTGTTTCAATATATTTTGCGGAGCTTTCTCTTTCCCATGATTCCTTTCCAAACAGATCTGATGCAGAATAGACGAATTTTCAAAATGTATGGCTTAAACTCGGCCATTTCTTTTGTCGAACGAGTTATACGAGGGAATGCAGGAATTTGCTGAGGATGATTCTTTGGTCTTATGATCTTTGACTGAATTGAATTGTCCAGATTGCTTCAGTTTTTTTCAAGGAGATTCTGGGAACTTCCAAAACATGGAATATCTATTTTTTCAATGGCTGGCTTTTATGTCTTTTGTAGCAACCCTGCCAAAACAATTTCGCTTAACCAGACTTAATATCATCAAATGATATTTTGACGTTGCTCCAGCTTTTAAAGGACGCTTCGTCATCCGGATGTTAATTCAATCGAAACCAGGCAATATAGGAAATTGTAAGAACTCCTTGATCTAAGTTTGAAATACTAGGAGTAGGTATGTACAGTATGTAGTATGTGTATGTAATTGATCGGGGACTTGGCCGAGAATGTTTATTACTGATGATGTTGAGCTCGTTGAGCCTTCTACGCAAATCCATGATGAAGCAAATTGCACACCTACACCAAGTATACACCCTCGCTCACACACTTACACACTCTATAAAACGGGACTAATTTCGGCCAGGAGCGACAGAGCAGACTGGCCATCGGCCATTTCTGTAAACGATTCTTGTTGAACGTGCTGCACTGAAAGTGCAATGAAAGCACTGAAGGTGCTTTCGTTGGCCTTCCCTACACACATGAACAGCACATTCATTCACTCACTCAAAGGAAGGATGAGTCTGTTTTTTCCATGGCCTCAAGGTAAAAGTCAACGTTGTTGGAAAACACTCATTTTTTGTATTCCGGGAAATTAAATATGCCCTGATGCCGTTGACGGTAATCAAACTCACGTTTGCCCACTGTTTATACCTTTGGCCAAGATTCCTGAAGCCACTTCTCAGATGAGGTTCGAAAAGGTTTTGAGTTTTTTCTTGGACGTAGAGATTTTGCGACGCATTAATCCACCGGTCATTTGATATTCTATGGCGAGAATTTGCCTGAATCTGACTTATTTTCATTTCTCTTTCTTCTTCATCTTTAGACGTCGTTGAAATGTGAGGCTGATGGTCATCCGACACCCAAGATCCAATGGTTCAAAAATGGGAAACCCATCGACGATGTGATCAGACCCAATCAGTCACCGTACAAAGTTCGGGACGAGGCCTGGCAATTGAAGATCCCCAACTTCATGTCCTTTGACGTAGGCTTTTACCAATGCCAAGTGTCCAACGAATTGGGCGTGATCTCACACCATTTCCGGTTAGAACCCAAACAAACCCTGCATAAGATTCCGCTCTTGGTCGAGAGCTCACCCAATCAGACAGTCATGGTGGGGATGCCAATGGAATTATCGTGTGTGTTCAATTCCGACATGTCCTACGTCCTCTATTGGTTTCGCCCCATCACCCAAATCCGGGATTGGAGCAATATCGACCTCACGGACAAAAACAGCTTCAAGCCTGTGTCTAGTAATCAACACGTGTATATGGAGAAAAATACGCTCCATATTGACTACGTTCAGCCGTCGGATGCGGGATATTATTTTTGTGTCGCACAAACAAACGCTGGGATGACACATGGGATCCTGCATCTCAGCGTCCTGTCCGAGCAAGAAGCCATTCTGAATCAACCCAAGAATCTAACGGTGAGAGAGGGCGACACAGCTGTCTTCTCCTGTCAAACCCATATCGCTATGCACGAACATACGTCCTGGTTTCGGGTGTCTGACGGTCACAAGGTCGAGAAACTCGTCGAGGGGACCGAGGTACTCCAGTTTCCCAACGTCACGAAAGCTGATGCCGGAGAGTACGCTTGCGTCGTGGGTACCGATCATTCCGATCAAATCTGGACCACCGCGCATTTACAAGTCCTGGATGCCACCCTAATGGAGGCCACAGTCTCCCATCACGACTTCAACCGTCTGAGCGTAGTGGCTGGGTCTATCTTGGTGTTTGCGGTCTTGCTCATCGTCATCCTGATCCTAATGTACCGACGCTACCGCCAGGAACGCGTCCGCAAGCAACAAGCCATTGATCACGCCCGAAGTATCACCCAATGGACCAAAAAGGTCATCATTGAACGACAAGCCGCTCATTTCGATCCCGACGCTCCAATCATGGCGCCCGTGATCCGGATCGAGAAGCAAAGCTCCATAGTGAACACGGCCAACCGGTCGCGTTTGGGATCGGAGAACACCACCTTGACCACTGTCTCGGAATACGAGCTTCCCTTAGACAAGGAGTGGGAATTCGACAGGAAACACCTCCTACTGGGTCCCACGCTGGGGGAGGGAATGTTTGGAAAGGTAATTTGGCACTCGCAGGAGGACGAGGAGGGCAAAAGCGAAGGAGAAGGAGGATGACTTTTTGGATTTGTGATAACAATAATACGAGTTGTAATAACAACAACAACAGCAGCAACGGCAATCTCCACATGGCCGACGAGGATTCCTTGTCCCCTTGAACGATTTTATTGCATTGGAAGTGTTTATAGCCTGAGAAACCTTTTTTCCACGTACGCTAGGGGTGCTCAGTTTCGTCAGAATTGTTTAGGGTTAAGCGTAATCCAACTGGGGTTAAATTTCCCCGTGAAACAAATGAGTTGTCTTGTTCATTTTGAAGCTCTAACATGTCATCGAGGGCTGTTCCATTTTTCATGACCTCAAGGTTATTGTCCCGGGCTCAATTTTCACTCAACTTTTTTGCACCAAAGCTCAAGAACAAAATATTCTACGGCGAGACAAAAAAACAAAACATCATAGCCTCCGGAAGGACGTAAAGATTTTGTTACTTTGCTCTAAGGCAAAGCTTGCTGTGAGACGGAGATTGCAAAAATGCATTAAACCCAAAGGTGGTTATTTACTCGTAAATATTAAATCAAAACCAAGATCCAGGTTTTTTTGTATGTTGTAGGACTTTTTATAACCATAAACTGCATAACGTATTCGATTACTAAAAGCATATTCGTATCAATTACTGCAACGCTCTTCGAAAAGCAAACTTCAACGCCTTAGTACCAAAAGGAACGGCTCCCCTAATGGCATTAAATGTTGGTGCACAATGCCCATCACTGGCATCTGCTTTCGTGGATTGCCGATTGCTTGTTTAGAGTGATTTACATTTAAAGATACAATCCGTGAAAAGTTCGAAAATACGTTGGTCTGCCTAGAATGTTTTTGTTTGAGCTCCGTGTTTCATTTCTGAGCAAGAAACGTTTGTTTTTCCCCTCTCTCGTTCGCTCGTTGAAGGACAGACGAAAGTTTGTAGACCGCAATCTTGAAGAGCAATCATAACTGAATGTGGGCTCAAAGGCCATCAAAATGTGAAGTGAGAATGGACCAAACGACACTATTCTCCAATATAATTTTTTTTCTCTCTCTCTCTTCCGCCCTTGGAACGTAGGTCGTGGAAGCGGATGCTTTTAACATCGATGGCGATGGCACAACCAAGACCGTGGCCGTGAAAATGCTCAAAGAAGGCCACACCGACCAAGAGATGATCGACCTGGTCTCGGAAATGGACATGATGAAAATGATCGGACGCCACGACAACGTCATCAACATCATCAATCTTCTCGGGGTGTGCACTCAAGATGGTCCGCTGTACGTGATTGTCGAGTACGCCGAACACGGCAACCTTCGAGACTTCCTTCGCAAGTTTAATGAGGTCCACAATGATGGCTACGAACGGCCCAACTCCGCCTCCTCGCCCAATAGGCCGACGATCTCAGCTCGGCAACTCATCTCATTCGCTAGACAGGTGAGATGACGGCAAAGCGGGAAAGATAGCCTCACGGGCAGCAAGAGCTCAAATACGAGTAGCAGCACCACTTCATGATGGCCTCAAATGTCATGATCGGGTCCATAAAACATGTAAATGCGTCTCGTTCCAACGACCCCGAGTGGGTCTGCTACAGTTGAAATGCCCAACGTAGATCGGGAATGAAGGCGTAGAAAAAAGCAGAACAATGAAGGAGAGAGCAAGAGAGCAAATAAAAAGGTTTTTTGGGAGGAAAATCTACCACTTGCCTCTGTGCCAAGACTCATCCAGGTTTCAACGAAGAAGCGGAGTGGACTCTTTAGCAGTAGGAAATGTGGGCGATCACTCATTCGGAAGGTGAATTGAGGTTGGACACTGAAGTAAATAATGCCAGTCTTTGACAACTTGTTTATTATCTAGTGCCCACGAGCCAAATGAAGTTTGGCAAGACAAAGATTTGTTTATGAGTTATGAAATACGCAAGAGGGGAGGGAGGGGGGGAATCCCCACTTGAACCTTGTGTAACCGCCACGGCCTACATTGTAATTGAGGCCTGCTATGTCTACATTCATGATGTCACAAGCCCAGTGTGATATCTCTATCTAGTGATAATACGAGTGCGTGTTATCTTCCAGCCAGGGATCGATTTTTCCCCGTTCTCAATGAAGGGCGTCAATCGGTTCCAAGTCCTATCTGATGCACTAAGGCGCCCTTGGACGCTTGAACGACTTGATATTGATGGGGTTCCACTTCCTTTCAGGTTGCCAAAGGCATGGAATTCCTGGGTTCCAAGAAGTGCATTCACCGTGACTTGGCAGCTCGCAACATCCTTGTGGCCAAGGACCTGGTCGTGAAAATTGCCGATTTCGGCCTAGCCAGAGATGTGCATGCCCAAGACTACTACCGCAAAATGGGCGACGGACGTCTCCCTGTCAAATGGATGGCACCCGAGACGCTGTTCCAACGGCGATACACCACCCAATCCGACGTCTGGTCCTTTGGAATTCTTCTGTGGGAAATCATGACCTTGGGTGCCAGTCCATACCCTTCAGTCCCCTCCATTGAGAAGCTCTTCCAGCTTTTGCGAGAGGGCCATCGCATGGAATGCCCTTCCAATTGTCCCATCGACATCTACATCATAATGCGAGATTGTTGGAACGCGGACCCCGCCAGTCGGCCCACTTTTGCTCGTTTGACGGATGACTTTGATCGAATTCTCACTTACGCATCGCGGGACTATCTCGATATGGGATTTCCCTTGGAAAGCACCGTTCTATCTTCTTCCACGGAGACAATGGTAATAGGACAATCAGAAGGCAGTGGGTGCAGTAGCCATGGGTCGACGTCCCAATCCTCGTGTCCAGGGTTGACTGCGAGGTTTCCCCGTAGCTCCTCACCCATTCAATACTCATCCGCCGCAGGCTTGGGATACTACGGTCCTCACATCTATGGTAACTTGGCCAATAACCAAGGTTATCAAAATACCAATACCTGTACTCCCCGTCCTCCACCGTCATATACTCTCACCTCAACCTTGCCTAAAAGCGAGAATGAAAGCGTCCATTATACACCGCTCTTGGCGAGCGCAATGGCCTCAGAAGACGAGGCCGAGACCCAAATACAGGCCAATCAACAACCTCTTATTCTCAAGGACCTTTACATTAATCAAGCCCAATCGAATCCAATCCAGTATTGCAAGCCAATGAAGGTGGACTTTGATGGTCCGGATCGTGTGGATTCTTATCATACTTCCATTGACGACATGACATTAGATGAGTATCACGAGCAGTATGGGCAACATTTTGAGTCTAGTGCCCTATGAACTGAGATTTTCCGTTCCATCTACTCCCTTGTCAGTGTTAATTCTCTCTATTTGTTCATCAACGAATGAAAAAAGAGGCTGAAGTCACGCCCACAAAGATTCATACTGCACCAATCTATAGTTTCTAAATGTTAGCAGTATGGGCTACAGTTGATGGTGTATTCATTCATTACTATGTCCTCTGTGTTGTGCCAAATTTTGAACCTATTAGATTCTGAATAAAATATACTAAATGGTTGTGAAATGTACTCAGAGAAGTGTTTTTCAAATTCGTTTCTTACTAAAGATTACCTACCGTATTTCAGTTGAAAGTTGGAAAAGGCACAAAACCAATTATGTGCTTTATAAACTTTTGCAATGAAAAGCAAAAGACTTAATAAACAATCGAAAGTTAAAGACAAGTTTGACAAACCACAAAGAAAAATCGTCTGTCGTCAAAAAGTACATTTTAATAACATAAAACAGGATGTGAACTCTGGTTTAAGAATTGATTAGTTTCAAAGTTTCATAAAAAATATGGAATTATCACATTACTAAAGAACGAAAGAGTCTTTCATCACATAGCTGATGATATGTATCAAGAACAGATTATTGAGAGGCATCCCTTTCGCCTACCCTCTTCCACGAGAAATTCTACTGGAAGGCACATTTAAAGTGTGGGTGAGATATTTGGCTTCAAGGTGCCAACCCTTATACACGGTGCGGAAGAGAAAACTGCGCGTCTAGATGAAAAAAAAACTGAAACGGCTGTAACTTTTTAAATTTGCATTTAATTTAAGTTAAACTTCAAGGAGATTTAAAAACAACTAAATTAAACTATTTTTCAATATGGCCGCCATCACCCGCAACTATGTCCTCCAAACGGGCGCGGAAAAATCGCAGGTCTTCTTAATGGTCTCCGTTAACATGGCGTTTCACTCGCCTCGATGCCGCCCACGATGGCGGCAATCTCTTTTTGCGTCACTTAGAATCGAATATCCTTTGGTTATGGGCCTCCATTTTAAGTTGGTTTTGATGGATTATCCAGTTTCTGGTACCAAAAAAGTATTTGAAAGAGAAAGGTTTCGAAATTTTATTGTCAAAATTTCAGATGGAAAAAAAAACATTTTGACGGCTTAAAGACCTTCGCAGTTTTCTCTTCCGCACCCTGTACAAACGGAAGCCTGAATTACCTTTGAGGTTAAAAAATACAATAATACATTACTACTTATCTTTTCTGGAGGCACCTTTGCAAGTGTATTCTTCGAGTGTCAGGAAAACGTGTATTGTTGCTGTGTACATAATGCCGTTTGCACGGAAAGACTCTTTACGAAAAGCACCATTCATTTTATTGGAAATTTGGCATCCAAGGATCGTCCAATATTTCTGGTTTAGCAATATGAAACAAGGAAGAAAGAAGTCATCTTTTGAAGCACTTTTAAAGCGATCTAATCGAGCCATGTCAAGAGATCCTTTTTTTTAGGAAATCCCCCCGTCCATGTTTCCACCGAATCCTTGAAAATTCAACACAACTCTTCAATACGTCCAAAACACTCATGTTTGCAGGATTTAATAAGAAATCAGAAACCGACCTTGCTGCCGCAAAAGGTTAACGAGTGAATATGTGCTCCATTCGCTTTTCAAAACCAACTTTAATTAATGTTCAGTACTCGAGGCAGACTTTTAATTCTTGTTTTTTGTGGATCTGGTCCCGGCTTTTACTCACACAATGTTTGGTGGTTCCTTGAATGTAGCGCAGTTCATGGACTCTCCACCAGAATGCGTATGGTTGAGTTCATGAGTTCGATCAAAGGTCTTCCCCTGCTTTATGTCTCGAATGGCTCCTACCAAGTACTTTGTCAAAGAAGGACAAAAGCAGTCATCAAGGACATAAGGAATTCTGATTTCAGTCAAAAGATCGCGTCCATCTTTTTATTGATCAAGGGTTTGGAACTCACACAATTCTTGCTTCAATTTTCTACGCAATCGAACTAGGAAGTCAAAAGTTATCCACACAAACTGAATGGCTAGAACCTTTTGTTGCAAGATCTTGCAAGAAGAGGTCCAATGAGTTCACTTTCTTCTAATCTCCTCTTGCCTGAACTTAAAAAGAGGCATAACTTTTGACTCCCTCATTATAGAGACCCTAAGGTAGAGATGGGCTGGCAAAATCTATGAATGCCCGACCAACATGGATCGTCTGTGACGTTTTCCAACCATTGACTTCTATTAATATTAGACGGAGTGTAAGCCTAAAAATGTGTCTCCGGTCGCCAACTGTTGAGCAGACAAAAGTGCGGGAACATTTGAAATGAGTGACCAGGCAAATGACAACTATGAAATTGATGAATCAAAGGTGGAATTGAGTAACGGTTTTGGGTCATTTTTGCTATTGGTCACTTTCTCGGGAGAACCGAAGAGGTCACTAGGTGACCATACTTTGGATTTGAATACTTCAACTTGGTACTTTTTTGCCAATACATTGAATAAGTCATGGGTAGAAAGAACACAAATTTAAGCTTTTGCGTTATGAAGGGTTGGTTAATCTAATGCAAATATGGACAAAAACTAACTCGTGGCTTCAAGAACGAGTTAAAAAAAGTTGGTCTTGATTCACATGTTTGATCACACTAACTATCCGCTCAACAATTGTGATGGCGACATTTTCCTCATAAATTCAAGGTATTCCGCCCTGCATGCCAAATCAGCCAGACTAAAGCTTGCACGCTATCTAGTGATTATAATTGATCTAAGCTTCCAACATGAGGGAAACAAACGTTCAAGTTTAAGGGAAACCTTTTCTTAGCAGAAACACATCTACACTATTTAGCTCATTAGGTATCGCAGTTTGGGTACTGTAAATCCTCAAGCCTGTTGCAAATCTGTCTGCAGTATTTTTAAATGGTAAGGCAAAAAAAACGCAAAAGAAAGAAGAGTATATTTTGGTTGAATTCCTAGCCAGAATTACACCTTATATGACTAATAATTTAACATCATGTTATTAATTTTTGTTGCGTATTATAATACTACGTGTAATTTTGCCTCAAAAGGGAAGCAAATGAGAATCCTCTTGATTTTACGTTTTTGTGTCTAATTTCACTTCAACGAGATCAATAATTCTAATCCAGCATCTTGTTTTGTTAAGAAATTCAGAGTATTGATGGCCAGCAAGATGGCTAGTAAAAGTGAGTTAGCAAGCCATCTTTCTTTGGGTTGTCTTGGACTTCCTGACCATCAAATTTCAGAAGCTTCATCAAAAGTATACTTTTCTTCTTTGTTTCAAGACTAAAAAAAGCGTGAAGAAAAGAGGCTACTTTACTTTACTTTTGAGCTAGAATACACCTCTTGTGGACCAAAAGGAAATTTGTTGTCCATGAGTAGAGGTGCAGATTTCTGGCAAATAAAACATGCCTTTTAGGCCCAAAAAATGGCAAATAAAAACGTCCAAAATGGCAAATAAAATGGCAAATAGACAAAGAAAAATTACCGAAATATAGCAAAACTAGCCCTAAATTCGGAAAATGAGCATTATGTTTTCCCAACACTAAAATGGAATGCAAGTGTATGAGGATATAATAGAAAATATATTGATTCCGTTGAATAATAAATAAATCCTGAAAAAAACTATTTTGGCCAAAAACTTCTTTTGCCTATTTTTTTGCCAAAAAAAAACAATTTTTCTTTGATTTAGCCAAAAAACGACAAATTTTGCATTCAATTGCCCCAAAACCGACCAATTTTGTATTTATTTGCCCAAAAATGACAAATAAATACAAAAATGGCAAATAAATACAAAAATGGCAAATAAATACAAAAATGGCAAATAAATACAAAAAATGGCAAATAAATACAAAAATGGCAAATAAACTTTAAAAGGTAGCAAATAGCAAATAAACATGTTTTTGGGCATAAAATCTTTTTTGCCTGAAATCTGCACCCCTATCCATGAGACACATGTAGTACATGAAGCACGTGCTTCAGTAGTTCAAAGTCTGGCAAAACACGATACTTCCTTCACCGGATATTTATGTCCCAGATGGATGTCAACATTACGCACACCCGGTGATTCATTAATATTAGCCACTGGTGGACATAAATGCCATCGATCCTCCCTCGTCTTCGTATCAAATGGGATCGAGTCCATTTCTGTTCTGTTGGGACTTGGGACGCGTTTTGTGACGAATCGGCGCGGTTGTCAATGGACCAGACCGGTTTCAACCTCGGTTTTCGGTCTGTCCCCATCGCTAATGAATGCCGTTCCTTTTCGCCCCGAGTAATTTGTCTCCAATGCTCATTGCATTGCAGTCGAGCGAGTGATCATTCATGAAGCTGTTGTTGGAGTTCGTACGTGAAGACACATTGAACGTGTCTGGCTTACCAAAACACATGTGTGGGGTAACGTTAAACAGAATCACCGTGCTTCTGGAATCAAGAATGAATCTCCGAGGCTTGTCCAGGAGTATAAGGAGTAGTGCTATGCAAAGAAGTAGGTATCTCGGAGCCGGTATGAATGATAATAAAAATCAAAAGTAGTGCTGAGTGCTGACGAAGGGAAGACAATAGTAAAGATGTTCGTCACGGCATTTGTTTCAGCAGAGAACAACAGCCGAAGACAGGTCATGTCAATCTCTCCTTGTCATTCATAAAACGTTTTGCACTCGGACGGACAAACTGGACAATAAAGCTCGCTCTCCCGCCATTTTTACAACACGTTTCCGGACCCGCCTTCCAATGCCGCTCCCATTTCTTATTTTCTAGCGATTTGAAGTATTTGACAACGCCACCAACTTGCCCTAATCATTTGCTTGAGATCCTGGACTTATTTTTGAGAACAATTTTTTTAGACATCTGAATATCTTAAAGTTGTAGATGGTGTTTATGTGTACGACAAATAGTTTTCATTTTGGAAAGTTTGCAGGTAGTAAATATTAAGATGGGGAGATGGTTGTAGCGCAGTTGACTAACGCGCGACCGAGCTATTCTCGGATTCATGGGTTCGATCCCAGGTCTCCCCTCCCCAACCAAATCCCCCTCTGTCTAGTGGATATTCCGCCTCGAACGGCGCCTCGCGAACCCAGAATGGGCCCCATGACTAGATTACATTAATTGTATGTAAAATGAATATAAACATGTATATCCAATGAGAAAAATCTCGCAATAAACATTATATTATTATTATATTATTAAAGACTAATAACTTGGTGACAAAAAAATACTACATACTTATAATTTGATTCCTTTGGGTGGCATATTAACGTCTATAAGAGAAATCGATTGTGATTGGCAAAATACAGAGTCGCTTGTTAACATTTTAAAGTTATAGGTTCGAGTATACCAACCTAATTCAGGCTGGTTAACGATCTTCAAGTAAATTCATAGGTCATCAGTTGTGTTTGAAACGCAACAGTTGGGCTAACGGTCAACTCGAAAATCATTAATCTGACAGTTTAATCGAATTTGCTCTAAATAAATCAATTTCTGAGAGTAAACTGGAGGACGTTTTTTAGAATATATGTTTCATATACATAAACACCGTTTTCAAGGATGTTATATTATAGCGTAGTGAACGTCGGTGAATGATGTGGACACGATGAAGCTCAAATGCGGACTCCTTTATTAAGCGAAAAGGTATATACAGCGAGGCTGTTTAGGTATGATTCATACAGATTGTTACGAATAAGCACAATACATTACAAAGGATATCTCTGCCATTGGAATTTAGGACATATATGGCCTAGTTCAACCTTTTATTGTAGCATCAAATGGATGCTTAATATAGTTATGCAGAGTAAAGATTGAAATTTAAGTTGGACTAGATTTCTAGGAGAAGGAGACGTGGCGTCGTGGGTAGCGTAGTTTACTATACTGAGAGAGGTCTCAGCTTCAATTCTCCTCCCCGACCTTTCTCAAGGAAACTTTTAGACGCTAATTCACACCCACAGACGGAGAACCATTCTGATAGCGGACGTGAGATTGGATATCGGAAAAACTTTGGACGATGTGATGGCTGGCTTCGCTCCGACCCTAGCACTAACAATCAAAAAAACACCTTGTTCGTGAGCTGTTCCGTCTCAAATTTAATCATTTTACTACGGAACAATAATGAAGGAAGGCTCTTGTGACATGAACTCACCCCGGAGCGTAAGAGAGATTGAGAAATCGGTGTCCACCCTTGGTCACCGATTCAAAACATTCACCCTTGAAAAACGATCTCCGCCAATCTCCGTTGACAGTGGTCGTTGAGAGGTGAGTGAGTCAAGTCCAATTGGATAGAAACAAGAGCCACTTCCTGTGAACAAGATGAGCATCATCTTCCAGTCATGAATTTCGAGACCCAGTTATTTCCACATGTGGTGCCAGTTCGACGACTGGGGACAAAGAACAAAAAGCCAAATGGAGAGGAACGCTGGCCATGAATGAAGCACGTCTCTCTCATTTTGGTTGGATGAGATGCTGAGATTTGCCGATTCAAGTGGGGTATTGTGCTGTGTGCGGTTTTTGAAAGTATACATTAAGCTTTACATCGTATGCACAATTTATTTTTCCTGCTAACCTGACCGTATTTCATTCTCTAGTTTTAAATGGCTGTCTATCCAAAGATGTGCAGTCGTTAGTTTACAATGAAAGTTTGAGACCAACGCAATTTTTTGAAGGCCGACTGATTACTGATTATTTTTTTCCATATAAACGTGCCCTTCCGGTGACTTTTGATATATATTATCAGATATATCTATATATTTGTGTCATTCAAGGCAGGAATGGACAATTTTTTAAAAACTATTCCTGACCAACCCATTATTCAAGGGTTTTACAGATCCGCCAACAGTATGTCATTGGTAGATCAAATTTCATTTAAACTATAATTTTATCAACTATTCTATTCATTAACTCTCTTTACAGGGAATCCCATTCCTTGTAGCGGCATTAACCGCTACCCCGTGGTTTCGTTCTGGTCTCACGTCTCTATTGAATCACCGCCTCAAAGAATTCATCTTCAAATGTAACACGCTAACACCGCCTGATCCACTTTTGGCATTGGATGATCTTGATATTTATCTTATTTAAAACATCCTCGAATCCGAAAAGCTGAACCGATATTTACGACTTCGGCATAAATGGCTTCATTCCATTCTAATCAGTGAAACACAACTTGAATTTTCTTTACAAATTGCCGCAACCTTGTAAGTTAATTTTAGGAATTTGATTTTCAACTTTCAAGGCAACGGAATTTTGAAATAACCCTTAAACACTATAAGAGAGTAACTATGTAATTGTGGCATTTGTTGACGACAAAGTGAGGGCATTTTCCTTCCCACCAGGGATGGGGATTTCGTTAAATAATACATTCAGTTGGATTTCCCCCTTGCAAAACCTGAAATGCAAATTTTAACCTTCTCAATCTGATTCTTAGCCAAGAGGTTATTTTTGGACCAATCTTAATCCCCTTTTGTTTTAACTCTTAGCTTTGGGTTTCTAAAACACTAGTCTTGTGCATTTGATGATGAAAAGCACTTTGGTGAAAGTACCAGATTTTCTGAAATTAAGTCGTGTCATTGTCAAATTTACTATAAAGACAATTGAATACGGTGGTTTGGAGCTACATTTCTCTTGAATAAAAAAGTCTCTCACAATTCATATACAATAGAGACTTTCACAAGATTGCTTTGAAATCAACAAGAAAACTTCCAAGTGATTGCCGACGCTTGATCGAATACATTTTTTGCCTCTCATAAAGGTCACCAACCATTGATTCCTTTTGATGAACATTTTATGTAAAACTAAGGTTGTTTTCTTGATGACCCGCTTTGAAAACAAATATCACTGTCAATACAATTAATTCCCAGTCCCAAATCGAGAGCAGAAGATCGAGTGTGGTCGGTCACTTTTCATGGCGGCGATTCGGGTGAGTGGCCAAAGAGGTCAAAAGTTCCCGTTTCTGGTGTCTTGTCCCCGCTCTCTTGGGTTGTCGAGACAAGTCCAAGATCTCCGGTACACAATATTTTTCCCTTCAAAGAGCCGTGCCGACATTGTTCATGAATGAATTTAAAGCCCATCTGCCCTAAGACATGAAATTTGAAAGTGGTGATTCCGCGGAAAAGGTATTTGCCGGATCTAGGCCATTCATGATTTGCGTTGAAGGTCCAAAATCAAATCTATGGCACGAACTCGTCCTTCTTGTCGAAGGATTGTTATTGTACGGGTCTCAAATCTCCAATAAGGGCCGAAGGGAACTGCCCGAGTAGATCAATGCATTGTTTTGCTGATTTGGCCCTACACATAAGCAGGGTTCTGAATGTTGCCTGCGAACGAGCGATGGAGGTTTGGATTAGCCATTGAACTAACAACGCTCGAATATGGAAATTCCTTCGGAACCTGCTTTGGCTCTTCATTCTGTTGCTTGTCAAGAAAGGGCAAAAGATCAAAAACGCTCCTCGTCTTTCGTTCCCCCATCGACGTTGTATCTCGTTGAAAACGATGATTTACCCTTCGGAGGGAACGATTTCAATCTGGCACTCATTTAAAGGCTTTCGAGAAGAAGAGAGTTGCTCGAAATAGACAAGCATCTCAACCCTCGTTTTGGTCCGTTTGCCATTTCCTGCTTGCTTGCATTTTGAGACTGGCGTTGGTCTCAGTCACATCCGTTGTACTGAACGGTAAACTAATTTGCAAAATCTATCTACCCACAATACTTTGGCAGCTTAAAACGGCAGTATAAGCGTTTGACCAATCGAAGAATGAAATTCCGACTTAAAAGTTACTAATCTAAAAATTTTGCTCTTTAAAGAACGATAGATATCCAGACTGAAGGTGAACTGGACTTGTTACTCGTTAACATCCACAATTTGTTGAAAATGATTTTTTGAAACGTGTAGGTGTCGTCCAATATGCCTTGTGTAATGAAATCATAAGTTCGAACAGGATTGCAAAGAAATAAGACGTGAAATAACATCTGCTTGTAAGACATAAATCTTCATTTCAAGTTTATACATCATTCCGAAAATCGTCCATTTTGACAAGTTACTTGAATTAAATAGCGTAATCTATGGAAAATACTTTTTGACTGCAGTTC
Organism: Tigriopus japonicus; assembly: GCA_010645155.1. Lineage (NCBI taxonomy): Eukaryota > Metazoa > Arthropoda > Copepoda > Harpacticoida > Harpacticidae > Tigriopus > Tigriopus japonicus. The sequence continues at coordinate 10,264,906 of CM021316.1, read as the reverse complement.
CTTTGGGTGTTATTAATGTTGTTTTATGTCATGGAGCGTTGAAACACTTTAATCGTCAATTAATATTCAGCAATCTATTTCGAACTTTTCACTTTTACTCATAGTTTTTAAATATATTGTGTTCATCAAGGACGTAAGGGGTCTGATTTGACACCTCTGGTTACAGAACCTCTGGTAAAAAAGCTTTGTCGAGCTCAAAAGTCCCGCATTATTTTGTCTCCGTGGGAAATTGCGCAAAGTAGTGTCCAGAGGATAACGAAACCTTGAAATTCTCAAAGGAGTAAAATTTCGCCAAAATCGGTTACGAAGTGAGCGAGCTTTATTATTCTGTTTCGTAGGCCCTCGGTCATATTTTATTACCCTCTATCCAAGTTCGCAATGACTTTTTTACATAGAAAACTTGACCTTCAGAATTGACATGATTGGCTTAGTAAGTATGGGGTACCCCCCAGATACCCTCCTTCGAAAAGGGAAGCAAAAAGGAATCATTGCAGCATTGTATGATAAAGATTTATCTGACTCAATTCTGATGAAAGAAGCAGTAATAACAAAAATGATAACAAATTTATCTGACAACGCAACTTGCTTGCTGTGGCAAATAGTCCCACAATGAATCAAGTGAAACACCATTTGGTCTTTTTCTCGTTTTCAGTGTCCTTTCCAACTTCAATTTTGATCGGGTGTTGCAGCTGACATTTGGCAATGATATCTATCATGTAGTTGCGCGTATTCGAGGGTATCTTGCAGTTCTCCAACCGTATCGTGCGCGTCCTGACCACTTGCGGATATTTGTCATAAACGGCCTTCATTCCCTTGGCCAGTTGCATCCAACCTTCAACTCCAACCTCTATTTGACCGGAAAGGTCCACTTCCTCTAGATAGGGGATCAGTACCGAGAGATGCTCCATTCCGTCGGCATGAATCAACTTGCTGCTATTGGGCGTTCCCGAATCGATGACCGCGTTCAAGGACAAATGAGTCAACAGAGATTCGTTGGCGTTATTGGCATCGAGAAACGTGTTCTTAAAGTGAAGCCAGCCTTTGTGGGTGATTGGATTCCGGCCTATCCGGACAAATTTGATCTTGACCAAAGCGGGTGCAAGGATGGTTAGAATATCGTCATTGATGGCACAACCTGGCAATGAAATGGAACGAAGTGTCCGCCGAGAAAGGGGACAATGGGTAATTTTGGAAGCTAATTCTTTCCAAGAATCGTTTATGTTATCACTTTGAGTCTTGATGATGTCAAGAAAGTTGCGGTCATTAAATATGTCATCCAAGCACAATTTTTCCAAGTACGGAGCGAATGTGGCAATATTTGACAAAGCTTCTGCCGTCATGCTCGATCCCTTCAATTCTTCAAGAAGAATCTCACGACGGAATCTAAGAATGTCGTCATCAGTTTTAGTGATTTTCAATTCTAGCTTTTTGAGCCTGCACGTGGTTGAATCAATGATGGCTCTAGCCAACTGATTCCAACCGTAGGGTGTAAGCTTTTGTGATCCATTTAATGTGACCTTTTCAAATTTGATCATGAGAGGAGCCAGCTTTGTGAGCTTGTCATCCGAAATGTCACAGTTATCAAGGTTCAGAACCTTGAGTGGATATCGCTTTCGATTCAGAGAGAGGATCAACATGGCAAACACCTCAAATTCATCGGCGGTGTAGTCACACTTTCTGGACAAGTCGATCTTGCGAGTCTCCTCCAATTCTTTTTGAAGAGCCACCAAAGTTCGCTCTGGGTCTGAGTGAAAAATGATGGTCTCAGCATTATCAACCTCCGGAGGTAACTCCAGAGTGTTTTGACCCTCTTCTTCATCGGCAATGCCAACGGCCCGGAACCCGCTCTTCAAATTATAGATGAAGATCAGGACGGCAATGGGAATGGTCAGGATTAAGCCAACCACGAGTAAAACTATTATCAGAATGTTGATCACAATTACCAGAATCACCAACGGGAAGAACAGCAAGGACAAGATGAGATGGTTGGGCTTGAGCCGTTTAATATGCTCTTTGGGAGAAGAGAACCAAGACGTGTTCATATTTCGAGTCACGTCCGTGAAATTGTCCTCCAGATCTTGCCCGCGTCCTTTGATGGCCTCAATGATCCGATTTGGCAACACTATAAGAGTGGTCTCAATGTGCTTGAGCGAGCCCAGAATCCACGTGTTACGCGAAATGAACACGTACTTGAAGAACCGGGATTGTATTTGGTTATCCTTGTCCGTCGAGTTGGTAAATTCGCGGCGTTCGAGTTTCTTGCCGGTGAGAATTACGTTGTTCCATACGTGAAGACAAGTGTAATACAAGAGTTTCAATCCTAGGGCCACAAAGGAAAGTATCAAAATGACGGATATGAAAATAGGACGTCGTTTCTCGTCAATGAGGTCTTCGACATCAGAAGCAAATCCAAATGCTAAAAGCACAACATACTCAATGGAGTATAGCATATCGAACATGGTTTGCCTCAAGAACGTGGAAATGTGCAATCCAGGTCTTTGAGAGTCAATAAATTCGATCCGGTGTTGGGGGGTCTCCTGAGTGTCGCCAATTTCGACACGATGGAGTCTGGAGGGCGATCTCGTGGTCAAGTTTGGCCGTGAGACATCCACGGAGCTTGATTCATCGTCGTTTCTTTTCTTGGTAATCGGCATTTCATCGAATCGAATATAGTTGTGGAAGTAGATGCAAGCGAACGAGTTCATGATCACGTTGTGTAGGAATTTCAAGTACATGCCTTTCTTCCAGTAACTGATATCTTCTGAAAAAATTATATGGAGAATGGCTGACAAGGCCATGTGAATGCCAATGAATATCATCAGGGGATAAAACTTCCCCGGACCCCAATAAAGCGTGAACATCATAAACGCCAATAAACGGGCCACAACTTGGAGCAACATAAAGAAGCACATTACCACCCGGCTGCAAGGCGACACTGTTATATCCAAGAGCATGTTTTTTCTGACGGAATTGTATTCGCTGAAGCACCAGGCCAGGCTGACCATTGATACCCCGATGGAGAAAATCTGAGCCGTCTCAATACCTTTCAGAGCAAACTCGATTTGAAGTGTCCCGTCCTCTCCCACTGTGACGGAGTTGGCGAGACGTTGAATAATGCTGATAATGGAAGGAAAAATAATGTAGCCCTGAACCATGGGCTCAAACACGGCTTCGATGCAGACCTCAATAAGCTCGCCTCTGGAAGCGGCCAAATCAACGAACCGTTTCTCTTTTCGTCGAAGTACCCGTGTTGTCCCCTCACTAGCCTCGTACCGAGCATCCCGGTAGAACTTGCAAACTGCGGTGACGGGTTGCCAAAGTATGAGCGCCCAAATCGTGGCAACCCCATAAATCAACAAGTGGCAAAACGTGCTCAAGTACTCGGTACAAGAGCTCTTAGATTGCTTCAGATCATGCCAGAGTGTTTGGATCTTATTTCGGAGACCCGTGGGCTCGTATTCAGGGCGGAGTGTAAGGAATTCTGTCAGGTAAAAGATGAGTGGTATCAATAGGAAAGTGATGGTGTACCAAAATTGATTCTTCGAATCCAGGCAAGCTGCGAAAGCTTTCAGAGGAATCGGCGATTTGGCTTTCAGTGTCTCACACTCGTCTGCATGAATTTGCACGTGAGTTTGATTATTCATATTGGAGTAATACTCGACTACTAGGTAAGAATCCGAAAAAATGTCCGAGAACGCCAGTACAATATTCGGGGTAAGGGATGTGAGAAAAAGAATGGTCCAGATCCCGAAAATCTGGCAACAACCTTTGGGTTCTAATTGATGGAGTTCGTTAATGATCTCCGAGGCCGAAGCTGACGTCTCAAGTTGTTTGGACAAGCAGATTTCGGTCTTGATCATGTCTCGCCGATGACAGCCATATTCACGTTTCAAGACCAATGGCAAGGATTCTGATAAGCTCTCGCGGTTGACTTCAATCAGTGTCAACAAAGTCTGGCCAAGCTTGTTGGTGTTCAGTAAAACTGAGTGCGTAATAAAGTTAGTGGTCTGGTTGTTGGTCAGAACCTCTCGCAAAGCATCGTCCTTCATGAGTTTGGCCAATTCCATCAGAAAGTTGTTACCATCCTTGTCGTTGAGCATGAACAAGGAATTGAAATTCACTCCAATCTCACTGGAAAGGTCGATAATGCACTTCATAGTCCGACTTGTCAGCTCACACGAATTCGGGGTGGAGAGTTGTTGCATGAACCTGAGAATAGCATCGTTCATGTCTTTCTCATTTTTGGCGTAGGTCTTGATTATCTCGAAGAGGAGTCGTCGGGAAGGCTCGTAAGTGTTGCTGTTCCTCATGAGCAAGGTGAACAGCGTGTCTTTGGAAATGTTTTCCGTGGATAGTAGTTTTAAATACTGCTCGTGATCCATTCTTGGTTTCAAGAAAGTGAGGAATTCGAACATCATCTCCTCGATGCCCGAATCCGCCTTCGTGCTGGCCATGATTGGATTCCATCCCAGTTTATCTGGCAGCAAAAGAGCCTTGACCAATTGGCTCTCGACTCGTGTGTCCACCAGAAGGTTTTGGATGATCTCCAATTTACCCTCTTTGGCTAAGAGGTGAAGGATTGTCTCGCCGGTGTCTGGTGTGTGAGGTGTGAAATACTTGTTGGGATCCTTGGCCAAACCATCCATATACTCGTGGATCTCGCTGTCGGCTGCAAATAAAGTAATGATCACAAATTAGACACTTTTCCTGATAAAGACTAAAAAACTTTCCAAGGACTTGCCATCGGCTTTCCGCTTGGCCTTGGCCGTTATAGTCACGGGAAACTCCTCAAAAGGACTTATCATTTTGATAACTCTAACGTTTCAAGCCATACTGACTCAGGCTACCATGACTGTTTTACACTTTCACGATTAAGCGTAGCACCCCCATGTGTGAATGTATTCTTTCAGCAAGTATGATTTCTTTCCTCCTGTCAACTTTCCCATGATTCGCCTCGCGATTCGGACCGAGCCCTCGTTCCCCTTCCTTCCTTCCTTCTTTCATCCCTCCCGTTTCCACCCACGAATTCCCTTTCTGGACGAGGCCAATGGCTAGGCCTGCGGCCCTCTTTGCTCAGAATCGAATTGCTTTCATTTCATCTGAAGCCTGCTTCCAATGGAAATACACTCACTCTCCGATTGCTCATACTGTCCTAGTAGGCCTGTGTATGTGCGTGCATTTTTCTGGCCAGGCCCCTCCCTCCCTCTACTGTACGCTCGAACAATTCCAGCTAAACTCACTCGAAGGCTCGGAAGATGTCTTTGGAAGCCGAAATCATAGCAGGCCTGCGTGTAAGCTCTGATTGAAGTGGAAAGGCTATGAATGGCAAATGTCTGGGACACTCCCATTTGATTCTTTGTGTACGCTTTCACACCCAAAAAGATACGTTTGATTCTTTTGCTCCATTTAGAATACATCCATTTCTGTCGAGGTCAAATAAAAGTTTTTCTAAGTAGCCAAATCCTACCACAAGCTCAGACACGGTTTAAGAGTGCATCTGTAGCACAAAAACGTAGTGAAAGATGTGAAACTCGTGAGATTTTACTTTTACCTGATACAATTGACATTTGGCGTTTCAGATATGCCAACCTTTGAAATGAGGTCACAGCCATATGCTTCTTGTTTTCTCCTTTATGTTGGTCCATTTTCACTCCATACTTGAACTTGGCCTTTGCCAAACTATCTCGGCACTCAATCAAAAAGTTGTAGCGCTTCTTTCATTCTTCGTGAAAGTGAGGATATTGAAACTTGGTGTTCTGGCTTAGATGGTGAGCTCGTAACTGAAAGGACCAACTCCATGGGAACACATGAACCATTGGAAGGGAAGGTGCTGTTCATGGCAGTTTTTTACGTCTAGTTGAAGACCATGGAACAAGAAACTAATAGCACGAAACGCCGGCTTCCGGTGCCCCACAGATTATCACGCGACTCCCACTCAATCTATCTTGGCTTCCCAACTCAAAAACAACACTGTCGAAAAAGGTATATAGGAAATGCATACTGAGATCGAGATACTGAAATCGTTATGAAGAATACGAAATATTTCTCTACACTCGATCGAATAAATCCACAAAAAATGTTCACGAAGCTGCTCTTTGAGCTGGTTTGTTTTCCGTTGAAGTGAATTACTAGCCAACTCCGATTAGTGCTCTAGCAGACACTACTCGCTGATTTAATTAAAGTGAGTGAATTGATCAAGGTAGAAGTGCGTTGAGCCGATCCCCTGTATAAAAGTGGATTCACTAATTTGTAAGCTCAGATTCCAAAACATGGACCTGAGTACGGGTCTGATGTTTCAATCTTATTCTTCTAGTGAAATCTTGTATATGGATCAAGAGTGGACACACTCGCCGGAAAATTGGGTGTGGACCCATCATGAGACTGAACATGTTGACTTCATGAGTGATGATCAATCAATGGATTATCCTTCTTTTGGGAGTACCTCTACTCCCAATACCTCGCCTGTGAATCCGTCTGAAATTCCTAACTTCGAAGCTTGGGATAGGATCCAGAGGATATCTCGATTCCTCGATTGGGTGTCGCTAGAAGCCAAGCGCCAAAGTAATCGAGATCACGCACATCCTCCTCCAAAGCAACAAATAGAGCGCGTTGTAATCGCCGAGAAAGATCCCAATCTTCAGATCCAAGCCAAGTCCAATCAATCGAAACGAAGGGCAAGGAAGTCTGATGGGAATAATAACGCTGAGAAGAGGGACAAGAAGAATCAAAATGGCTCGTTCAAGAACAAGCTGAATGCTCAAATTCACGCTCCTTTCCACCATAATCCTAATCGACGAAAACAATGTGAGAAAGTATTTGTTCCCTTGATTTCAATCCCACCACCTCCACTTCCGTTCCGACCGAAAATTGTTCCGCCTGTGGATCCCACTTTTCTCAATGGGAAGAAAACCCTGTTCCAGAATTGGTTTCCAAACCTGAGCAAACCGCCACCAAACATGCGTTGAATTTTACCACATGAGATACGAATTTGATTTACCATTTACCATTGCTACATTGCATTTAATGCGTTTTTTAATACTTAGTATTAAACTTTTCCTCACTATCTGCTCTTGTGTTTTTGGCGTTGTTTGCTGTGGGGTTCTATATGATTTGCTCTTTCGCGAGCTCTTTTTTTTTTGGCTTTTTTCTCGCAGGTTCAAATTGTTTAGGTCTAAATGGGATCTATAGATAGAGGGTTAGAGTGCTGGAAAGTTTGTAGCGAATAAGGGTAACCAGAACCAAATTTGACTAATTGTGCTAATTGTTCGGATGAAACCAACTTCGTTCTCTATTTGTCCTCGATGAAAGTAAAAGTGTTGCTAAGATACTAGTTCCCTTCACTTTAATTATTTTAAAATTGCTGATGAAGCTATTTCGGTTGTTCTTCTCCATTTTCACTTACAATTAACTTGCCCATACATCCATACAAGGGAGTTTAGACTTGTACGTCATTTGTGTAAGACACATCTTCGGATTTGGAGACAAAATAATCTCTCCGCACGTCATATGATTTAATTCAAGACATTGCGTGCAATAAATTCTGTAATAGTTAAAGAGCGAGACAAAACTTTCAAACTCGATTCTTCCTAAACGTGATTATTGATTAATACAAATATCACATTATGTTTTCCTAACCCTTCTTCCATGAAACTTTTTTCCTATACCATTAAAATCAACTCGACCAGCTTTGACTTTTGTAGGTTGAACATCTCAGGCTAGCTACAGGTCTGCAGTTAAAAACGGACTTGATCTTTTCACTAATTTTATATTTGTAGGTGGTTATGATAGGTTAAATGACACCATGATTTGACCATGTATCAAGCTTTTTCTATTCATGACTGAGCGAGGCAATTCCATTCTTAGGGAACTACAGCTATCGTGGTCACAATTTTTGGTTATCTCTTGCCATGCAAAATAGATGATTGGTCGGCAACCTTCAAAGTTGAGTGTCAAGTTCCACCAAATTTGGTTTGGTGAATTCGGGGCCTACCATACAGATGGTGGCAAGGACATGGGCCCACAAATTAACGATCAAAGAAAGACCTCTGGCCAACAAGTACAGTACTATGGATGTCTCTCGGGCATATTTTTCGGAATTTACTCATTGCTCGTGGCGATCACCAACAATCACCCTTGGGCCCGCTTGTGGGCCGTGGGCCGCGGCCCACCGGTTGCCGACGCCTGATTTGAGGATGTCGGGCGTTGTATGATTGATTAGTAAGCCAAAGGAGTAGGACTTTCTGTGGCATCATAGGGTATCAAGGAAAGACTCTTGTGGTGGTACTTTCTTAGGTGATCATTCATAAAATGCTCGCAAGTGGTGGTCACGTAACATTTCTCGCAGGCATGGTTCTCTTTCATGTAACCGGTGCATGAAGTAGAATGGAAATGCTCATCAAACTGGTTGCGATCAGTCGTGGTAAAGGAACAACTTAAGCAATAAAATTCCCCGTTCTTCATCGAACGATTTGGACTGGGACACTTCTGACAAATGGCTTGCTTTTTACTGTGACGACGCTTCCTATGATTCTGCAAGCTTGAAGAATAGCTAAACTCCTTATCGCACACCTCGCATTTAAATAAACCTTGCTCGGTGTGAGTCTTCTGATGTTGTTTGAGCACCCCTGGCCATTTGAAGGTCATTCCACACGTGAAACATTGGTAGGGCCGGTCATCGCTATGGGTAGTCATATGGTCGCGAATGAGATAGGGACGGGTGGCCGTATAAGGGCACATGGGACACTTGAAAGGGGTGCCTTCTTTGATGTGCTTGAGACGATGTTGGTTGGCTGCACATTTTGAACCCGTAGTCTCGGGACATTGTTCACATTGGAATACCGCAATACTGGTGTGCGTCAACATGTGGGCCTTGGTGTCCGATAAAGAGCATTGCAACGGGCAATAAGGACATTGGAAGCCGTTACTATCTTGATGAACTTGAGCGTGGTCTTCCAAGCTTTTGGTGTACCCGAAATACGCTGGACAATATCCACATTGTAGCGGAGGATCCACTTGATGGTGACTCTTGAAATGCTCTAAAATACCATAATGGAAATGAGTGTTGTAATCACAGATGTCGCATTGAAACTCAAGCTCCCCTCCAGAGAGCTGTTGGTGTTTCCGCAACCTTGGATGGGCAATGAAGCCTTTACCACATTGGTCGCAGATAAAACCTTTCTCTTCGGTGTGAGTGGCTTCGTGTGTGGCCAATTTCTTGGCATTCTTGAACCCTTTGCCACAAACACCGCAAATGTTGGGTTCGTCACCAGCATTATGCTTTCGCATGTGACGCTCTAAAGAGGCTTTGGTGGTGGTTTTGAAATCGCAAGCACTACACGAATGTTTCAAGGCCTCTTGCTTGTGGAACTCGCGATGCTTTCGGATCTCTTCCTCGGTCTCAAAAACCTCTAAGCACTTGTAGCATTGGAGCTTGTTGGTCTTCTTCGTTCCCGCTGCTTTGACATGGTCTTTCCGATGAACAATCAAAGCGCACTTGGCTCCAAAGGATTTTCGACATTGCTCACACTCATACTGACCAGGTCTAGTGTGTGTAAGTAAATGGCTTTTAGCCTCGTCCAATGAGGACGAGAACGAGCAGAACTCACATTGAAAGTGATCCTTATCCAAGTGTTCTTCATTGTGTCGGTCCAAACTGGCAGTCTCACCAAAGAACAGGGGACAATGCATGCATTGAATAGGAATGGCACGATCGTGGCTTTTGAAGTGTTCCAAAATTCCATTCTGGTAATAGGTAGCATAGTCGCAAAAATCGCACGGATAGAGTAATTGACCTCCAGCTAACATCTGATGACTGATCATATTCTCTCTGGAGCGAAAGAATTTCCCACATTGGTCACATCGATGGCTCTGTGCCAATTTGTGCTTCCGTTCGTGTTCCTGCAAGTGACCTTTGGTTTTGTAAGATTTGATACAAACGCTACATTTATAAGGCCGATCCACCGAGTGGGACGCCACTTTGTGCCGTTCCATTACATATCGTTCCTTGGACTTGTAATCACATTGATCACATCGGTACGGGTACTCTTCGGTTTTATGACTCTTCCGATGTACGAAGAGAGCACATTTAGCCGTGAATTCATCATCGCATGCCGAGCACTTGAAGTACTCGGGTAGCAAATGCAATTTGGTGTGGTCTTTGCTCTCCTTTCCAACAGGTAAAGTCTTGTTGCATAACGGGCAAGAATATAAGTTCGCCAAGGCATGAGATTTTTCGTGCGCTTGAAAATTATCTTCATTTCCGAAGAAGAGGTGGCACGTGGAGCATTGGTTGAACTTGGTAACCCGACAAATTGTTTGCATGTGCTTCATTGTTTCTTTAATATAAGGGGAAGAGTCCCCACAGATATCACACACAAAATCGAAAGCAGCTTTCCTTAGCTTTTGATGGTACTGCAATTTGGCTTGACTAATGAATCGAACATCACACCACGGGCAAATATTATCACCACTTTCAACTTCATCTGGAGGAGGTGTTGGATCCCTGAGAGTCCTTTTGTACTTTCGTTTCTTGGGCGAGTATCGGATTTCACCGATAAGGTCTCCGCTCTCTGTTCTTGGTCTGGGAAACCTATCCGGATCCTTCACTTTGGCCAAGATCAAATGCTGAATGAGATGACTTTGGTACTCGTCCTCGTCTTGAGTGGAAAAATCACAATCCCCGCAAGGAAAGACACTAGGTGTATCCTGGCCATTAGACGCATCGGGATCATCTTTGATTGGCAGATCCTTGTGCTCACTCAAGTGGTCAGTGGCCTCGGTTTCCTTGTTGGTCGTAAAGAAACAATGGGAACACCTATAAATTGGAGTTCCAAAGTGGTTAGCCAGATGTTCTTGTAGGGATTTGAGGCTGGGAGCTCCAAATCCACAATAGGAACAATAATGAAGTTGCATACGCTTCAAATGAATCAATTGATGGAGGTTCAATGCCATCAAAGATGTTGAAAAGAATTGGCACTCAGGACATTTGTGTCCGCTCTCAATGTGAGGCTGTTTTTTGGGTTTCGACTTGTTAATCAAAGTTGGTTGATCATCCTCATGTTCTTCTTTAACATCCATATCTTCTTCGTCCGTCTCATCTGTCCCTTCAGAATGGTCATTGATCTCTTCCTTTAAGGATTTCATGTCCTCGTCTTCCTCGTCGTCTTCTTCTTCTTCTTCCTCCTCATCTTCGTCGGGACTAATTTCAGGATTGTAATCGGGATCGGACTCCAAATGTTCCATGGATCCATTATTGACAGCTGACATGGTTTCTTGAGTTTGTGGTTCTAAAGTTGCAACTTCTTGCAATGTTCTTGGCTTCTTCATCAGCCCATTGTCTGATCCATCCATATCCATCTCTGGGGCATCCATGTTTAACAGGATCAAGCAGTTTTCTCAATGTATGCGACACTTCAACCAAATTCCATGCTGATGATGGGAGATGCTTATGGTACACTATGCTTTTGTACTCTGTTCCCTCTTAGAGATTCCACATTCTGCACTTGAGCATAGGGTAACCATAAAAACAATGTCTCGGGCAAACACATTTCTTTCCAAACCAGTATTTTTATCTGCACTCTTGATACAATGCCCAGCCAATTAGCGGTAACTCAAAAGTCTCTAGTCACCTTAACTTCGAATCATAATTCGGCTGCCAAGAGTCTACTTAGTTACATCAGGATGGTTTGTCATTAATTTGGTTCGTGGTCACCCTCACAAAAAGAAAGGTAACTCCTCGCCCGACTGTTCCTGGCCGCCAGAATGTCGGGACAAGGCGCAACTCAAACTCAAGAACTTTGGGCAGGGTACAAGCAAGTGAGGGAGGGACTGAGAGTCCCACTCGCTAATCATGAACCGAGGCTTGGCAAGTCCGACATTCTTCGTGGAGCTCGTACCTCTCAGTAATATGTTTTCACGACATCTTAATTGTACTAGTACTAGGATTGTGGCATGGCATCTCTGAAGTAGTCTTTAGACTAATGGTTTGCAAAATGGTCCAAACTAAACAGGAGTACTAATACTCGTAAAATATTTTTCAAGGGTACAAACCTGGCATAGAGGCCATTTTCATCAGCTTTCCACGGACCCGAACGCTACCATTCCTGATGGTCGAACCCCGGTAACTGGAGTTCCGACTTCTTGATATGAGCGAATTCACTGAAAACATTAGATTTCGAACGTCAAGCTGAAATCTAAGAGTTTCCAGACCAAGAAATGACTTACCTTCTTCGGGGAAATGATCTATCGGTGACTGGGAGGCCTTTTGGGGCATGATGTCCTCTGAGATTTTTGAGTTCTTGGAGATGTTTGAATTCGTTGCACAGTTCTCTTGGTTCTCTTCCAAGTTTGAAGGAGCAAATTTGACGCCCTTTGAGGTTAAAGAATAAACCTGTTGAGGCTGGTTTCTTGAGTTCAACCTGGAGAATTCCTCTGAAACGAAGAGTAAAAGAGCACGATGACGAATATCACCATGAATGACAATCTGTGGATTCTGAGTCGATAGCAGTTATCTCTGCCAAGCGACCATGTTGTTTCAAATCAAAGCCAATGACTAAACACATGAGCGTAATGAGACAGCCATATTTGCTTTCAGATAACCGCTTTCCAGATGGCATTATCCTCAGACTGCCTTGAATTGAAATGTATTAATTCTATGACACTGGGGGAGAATCGAGAAGAGAGATACTTCAATATGTTTGGTCAACAAAGACACATCTGTGAATGAAACTCCAAGAATTCCTTAGAATCACAACTGCGGGGAGCCTACAAAAAAGGTCACAGAAAAAAGCTCACGGGTAAATAAGTCACAGTAAAAAGAGCACATCAAAAAAGGAGCAGGGTAAATCTGTCTCAGTAAAAATAATTGCGAAGTAAAAAGATCACGGTAAAAGCATGATGGAGGCTTGGAAGAGGACGAAACAGGAGGTGGAACCATTACATGATGGACCGCTCACACGAGCGAAAAAGAAAGGAAACATCCAAGAACCCAAGAAGACATCCTGGTGGGGAAAAATGATATCGACAAAAATAGTTGAAGCCTGGAACAAACTGCCTAGTGAAATCAGAATAGAGAGGAACTACAAGAAAGCCAAACAACTCATCATACACCATGTGAAAAAATAATTCTTTTCTACGGTGCCATTTTCAAAATTATATCTAGATTAATCTTATTTCACTTTATAACATTATTATTTTATCATACTATCACTTTCATATTATTTATTTAATTCTCTACCTGAAGCCCAATGGGCTCAGAAATAAGACCTGTCCAAGGGGCAGGGGAGCAACTAGTATTCAGTTACTAAATTCCCCATTGTACAAAATGCAAGTCCCGAAATACAAATACAAATACAAATACAAAGAGTCACAAGGCAAAAAAGGGCCTCCAAAAAGATCATAACGAAATGAAATTATTTGTTTCTATTTTCATTTAGTAAAACATAACTGAAGGAGAAGATATGAATCGATTTAATTGTAGGGTAGATAAATTATGCTTGAGTTATATGTAATGGCATATGATGGCTTATGTTTCGTGAAGAGGACACAGTTACATCAAGAGGGATGGACAAGTCGATGTTGATTTTACTAACATCTCAATCAAATTACCTTGACCTTGTGCCTTTTTGCTACCTGATTTTTTACCGTGACCTATTTCCCCCTTGGCCTATTTCCCCTTGGCCTTTTTTATTGTGCCCTAATTACCTACATTAAAAGGCAGAAAACGAAGAAAAGTGGAGTTAATGAAAAGGGCGCGGTAAGCGTTGGTCACAGTAAATTGGTCATTGTAAAAAAGTCACAAGGTGAAAAGACCCAGCTCCAAAGGCAGCCTCGGGAAAGATCACAAAAAACCCAATCTGTTCACGGGTAGTTATTTAGGGAAATTTTTAATTTCAATGGCATTCCATTTTCAGTGGTACCACACCATTGGCATAAGCCGTGGAAAGAAGGAAATGCATAAATTAAAATCTTCCCCCATGGAAAATGAGAGAAATGGCCTTTTTAGTTATGGCATGGTTTGAATCCATTTTCCTCCTTATCCAATCATGAGAAGGGTGTCTCCTTTGTAACACATTTTTGGGCCCCAATGTGTCCTTGATATGGAGCAAAGCTTAATTTCGATTTTGCACATCATAGACAATTTATTGATTTAGAAGGCTTTGTTTTTTGCTATGAGGAAAAGTTGAGAGATATGGGCTTCAATCTGCTATGATAACAATGATGAAGAGGAGCAAAATGTCCCTTGTGGATAGGGCTTCAAGTGCATTAATTTGCTTAGTTGTTGTTTGTTTTGATAATTCTAATGAAAGCCTTTCTGAGTTAAATTACAAAAACTAAACAACTATAAAGGAAGGCAGTTTATTCACGGTGGTCATGAAAAAAGACTTGGAATGGAAAATGTTGAGCAATGAACTCAAAATCACAACTGAACAACATGACTCATATTCACATAGTTTTGTTACAGAACTTTTAGGACAACCTTTCAGATGATTTTCATTGATGTGTTGGATACTGAGTGCACTGTGAAGATTTTTTATGCATGGAAATTGTTTGTACACATGGCACACTAGATGGGTTTGATGCCCGTGCTCTCTTTGATGTATAAGTGACATTTTGGCCACAGGCCTGTGATTTTGTCACTTTTTAAGCACACAATCAGCAAAAGAACTGATCAATGATCACATAGTTCAGGCTTCAATAACTTGGATTCTTCAAAATCCTTTGTTCTATGTTCTTCACTTGGTTATTAGTGCACTTTACTTCACGCAATTTTTTGTTGGCATGAAATACTTTGCCTAAAGTGGAAGGCCAACACAATATTGTTCATTTGGTGATTGCAGTCTTGATATGGAGGATTTCTTGCAAGAAAAAAGGGATTTGCAGAATGATATTCAGGATTGCACACAATGACACCTGATCAGCACATGATCAATGAGGAAATGACCAATCTAGCACAATAACATCATCTCAGATGTACCAAACTGATCCAAATTAATCACCAATAGATACAGGATGTAAAAGTCACTTTCACAAACTAAACAAACATGCTGTGCTTTGAATATCCTTGTCCTTTCTTGTGTTGAGGTAGTGATACTCATACATCAAATAAAACTCAAGTCAAGAAATTGGCCAAGGATCAGTTAATTACAAACATCAGTACAGTTACAGTGAAAGGTAATAATGTAAGGCCCTACATTCAGGAGATGCCCTTCTCATGATTTTAATCAAGGGGAAAAAGATTCAAAACACGTCATAACTAAAATGACAATTTCTGTCATATTCCATGGGGGAAGATTTTAATTTTTGCATTTTCTTCTTCCAAAGACTTAAGCCAATGGTGTGGTACCACTGAAAGTGGAATGCCATTGAAATTAAAAAAATCTGGAAATAACTACCCGTGTGTTCCTTGAATAAAGATTGTCCCACGGGACAAAAAATGGGTACTTTGATCTTTATCCTTTAAAGAATTGCAGCACTACTTTGAAATTCAAATAAAAACCTTTGAATCCCAATAGTTGATATGTTTGTGCAACTTTTATCTTCTCCGTAGAACCGCTTCTCTCTATCCGAATAACCAATTGAGATGTTCGGGCCATTTCATTTGGTTAGGCTACCCAAAAAATTGTCCGTTTGACCTTTTTCCAATATGCAGAAGCATCAAATTTTAATTTGAATGTGTTTTTCAATAAAGATTACATGTGCAAAGTTACTCCCTCTTTGCTTCTCTATTCCTCGTTATTTCATCTCAAACTTTGTGGTCTCTGTAAAAAAGATTAGTTATCTAAATCGCTCAGCAAAAAAAAGCCATTTTAAGGCTGTTCTCTTATGTCAGTGGTAAAGAATAGTAAAAGTAATCTTCAAAGATGTTGATCGATAAAAGTTTCGTTTTGCGTTTGCTATTGATGAATTTCCTTCACAAAGTATTGTTTAAGGTGTGAGAATATGAAGAGGAAATGCGGATATGGAAAAGTGGCTAAGCGATTCAGTGGATCGAAGACACGCAAATATCATCTTCCAACTAATCGCAATTGTCGTGAACCTCAATTGCAAGATCTTGAAAGTGGTTGGTTTCCCAATGCGTTCGAGACATCTCAGAGTTCTAACAAGTAAATCCGTCTCTGGCTTTCCTGACAGCTGATCAAGACTGATGTTATTACCATTTCCATGCTCGTTTTACCTGGAGATGGTTCACTGGGATTCGAACGAACGAGGCTACTGAATGATTAGAATATCCTCTCGTTTTGGCCGTGGATTCGATTCATCTTCGATCAGACTTTCATTTATCCCCCGGCTATTCTTAGTATTTATGATTCCGAGAGCAGAGCCCAACTGAACACCGTACAAATAAAAGTGCTCAACCCTGGAGCTAGACTTCCGTTATCATGTTTGATATTTGGTCGTAGTCAAGACAGCCAAAAGTTTAGGCGAAAATCGATCTGGACCACACCAGAAGGATTTTAGTCCCCAATCGAAACCTTAGGATGCATTTCCCACTCGATTTTTCGATGGAGCTTTTGGGGTTATCAAGGTAAATGTTTCCTTTTTGACCAAGCGATTAGCAAACAAAGAAAGAAACGGCATTGCAAAAAATGTAACTTTGTGTAACTTTGAAATAAGTAGCATTTTACGAGGGTGTGTCAAAAAGTTCTCAGACAAATGTCGTAGTTCTGCATTTTAAAACTCACTAGTCATTAACTCAATTTTTTATATGAACTCCAGTGTTGTCTATGCATTTTAAAAATATATGATTCCACCTTTGAATGCCTTCCAAATAGAAATGTGGAGGCTGCTTTTGGCACCATGGAATCACTTACTTTTCGCATCATCTAAAACGCAAACTGGGTACCTTTATGGTGTTCTCTGAATTCTGGAAGCAAAAAATGTCTGATTGAGTTAGGTTTGGACTAAAAAGGAGGATGTAGGAAATATTCCTACTGAAATTTTCTCAATTTAGTTCAATTTGAGATGCAATTATAAACTATATTAATCATGAACTCTCTTTACAGGGAATCCCATTCCTTGTAGCGGTTTTAAAAATCCGCCCCCCCCCCAAAAAAAAAAAAAAATTGTCTCTCGATGTTGACCTGACTAATAAGAGGACTGCAAGTTATCGAGGGACCACTAAGGACAGGCTTCAAGTGGTAAGAATTTGTGAATCTCTGTTCAGTTAAAAATATGTCATTGTCTGAGAACTTTTTGACTTACCCTCGTATGTTTTCATCGAACTTAAGTTGGAAATGATTTGACTTAATGATTAACTTTCTTCGCAGGGAATCCCATTTCTTCTAACGATAGAAAAAATTCGCAACCCAACAAAAAAAAAAAGATTCCTCTGTCCAGTTTTTTTCAATTCAAAGTCATGAAAGATGGACCTAAGGGATGAAAGAATTATTTTCCTTTCTTGTCATCTCTGTTTTACTTTAAGGAGATCTTTTTTTGTAGGTATTGCATTTTTGGAACAATTTTCATTCAAGTAGATATTTCAGCAAAAAATGTATTACTATTTTTAAAAGAAACATTGATAACATGAACAGAGATGCCTCCCATGTTCTGAATTAACTTTCGTTTATCAGCGAAAACTAGGCATGGATTTAAATTTAAAGAAATAAATGTTCATCGACCCAATTTGAAACACCAAGAATTGCTAATCTTGGATCTTAAATTGATGGGAGTGAGAATAAAGAGCGGATGATTAATGTTGACTAATAGTAAATTTTATCTAATACATGAAAAAGAGAAAATAGTCTATCAAAAAAGGAGAAAAGTAATTTCAAATTGCACATTGCACAAAAATTGCACAAAAAATGAACACCAGAAAACATTTGGCTTGAATCAGTCAAGTGTTTTAGCCATACCTGTATGCCAGTTTTGAACCGTTTTTAGTCGCCAAACACGAAAGTAAATTGAGGCATGTAGAAACACTAATGAATCTAATTTTCCCCGTCACTATTGATTGGATAACATGTGAGATACTCCGATAAACTAAAGCATCTTCATCGCTGGAGCCAGGAACCACTTAATTTCTCTGGACTGGGAGGCTAACGAAAAGCATCATCATTTCCAGTAGGAACAAATCAATTGCATTCTTTTACACATGAGACCTTGCATATGTTAATTAGGATACGTCTTTAATTTTCAGCTCAATCGAACGTCGGAGTCAAAAGTTATGGTGTCTCAAAATTCAGTGCAAATCCTACCGAGAATGAATGAATTAGCCCTGTTCTGGTAATTGTTTTACCACAAAAGGGCGAACGCATTCATTCTATGCTCTCTGCAGTACATAGGTTTAAGAAGGCAAAACTATTCATTCCGGCATTCGATTGACTAAAAAATTGAAAAATGTCGTCTACTGAATTCAAGCCAAGCCTTGAATACAAGGTCTCGTTTGCAGAAGAACACAATTGAATTAATCCTTCTGGAAATGATCATTCTCATCGGTAGCCTCTCACTCCAGAAATTCAGTGCTTCTTGCTAGAGCTCAATAATTGTCACGCTTGTACTTGGTTCATTCAACTAAAATACTGCGTAACAAACAAAAGGAAATATTTCAATTACAATATTAAGAGCATCGAGTCAAACAGAAGAAAGAGTCTCTGAGTAGCAATCTAAAAAGTAATCAATTCATCCAATCTTTCGTCTTTGGAGTGAGAAAAGTGGAAACATTCGTTGTCGTTGTGTGGAAATCAGGCTGGGTCTCACAATTTAATCATTGAAGATTGTTCTCACACGTCAACTCAATTCTCTTAATTGATTATCCTGCCAATCAAACACTCTGGGTTTTCCGAAAGGTCCTTACTCGTTTGAGGCTTTTTTTGAAAGATGGAAAGCCTCACTGACAAATTTCATCTAATAATTTGTCTTTCACTTCAACCTAGATTTTGTTAGTAGTTTTTTTCTGACAGGTTTTCTTCGAAAGCAAGATTTATTAGTTTGAGCCATAAACGCAACTATGCAAAGTAAAACCATCAGGCATTCTAAGCGCAAAAGCAGTATTTTGTGTTTTGGTCTACATTTAGCTTGGAAAACCTTTAAAAAAGTAGTGAAAAAAACAATAGTTGTGAACTAATCTCTGTACTCGGTAATAAACTAGAGGACATATCAGTTTTCAATTTCGTGATTCTGCGTTTCTGTTAAAATGAAATCTTGTATCATGTTTCGATGCAATCAAAAGTTGGGTTCAAAACGTAATCTTCTCAAAGTTCAAAATTAAAATAGGCCAATAAATGAAAGGCGGAAAAAACACCAAATCAGATCAATGTTTTGAGCTTTGAGAGGGCATTTTTCCTTTTGACTCAAAAATTTGATGAGACTGACTGTTTAAAAATGGTATCAAACCTCCCACAGGCCAAGTGTTTTAAGCTAATCAAACAAACCAATATTTCTAAAATAGTGTAGATTTTAATTCTCTTGACTAAGGTTGTCCTCCCAAATTTGCAGGGTGTGTCGTTTAAAATGGACAAAGCCAAAGAATGTGCGATAATGCTTCAATATTCTACAATATGTTTTCGTCGAATCTGTAAATGCTAATTTCATTCTAAAAAATCATGAAACCAAGTTTTTGCCATTTCCAACTCTTTCGCCCAATTAAGAAACATGTAGAAAACGCTAAATTTTAAATGTGCACACAACCCTTTTTCAAACCGTAAAATATTTTGTAGACTTTTCAATTTAACCAATTCAAAAGAGGAAAAAAGGAGGTAAGAAGCCATTTTTGAAAAGTGGACGATTTTTCCCCTTTTCATAATTGGTTATTGGAAATTTCATGATCAACAAATCATATCACCCTATTCATTTGGAAGCAATTCAAGCCAACAAGGACTTAGTAACTTTAAAGCAGTAGATGATGATTTGTTTAAATATTTGCGTTTTAGGTAGTTTTTACACAAATGTTAATGTTTTTCATTCGGAGCAAATGTTTTGCATTAAATTCAAAGCAAAAAAAAATCATGGCTGCATCTTGAAATGGTCTCATGGCTGTAGTGCTTAAAATCCGGCTAGGATTCGACTCGGCGAAAATGCTCTGACTCGGTTTTTAAGGTAAAAGAAATCGAAGCACTCGCATCAACCAATCAATCAATTTGCCTTACGGAAGCAGTTGGGACCAACTTCCAATGGGTTTGGGTCCTTTTTTGGTCTTTTTTCCAAAAAAGTAGCCAAGACCTCAAATCAGGACCAGATTCTCTTGAAGAAGATGGAACAGGGTATTTTTAGCCTCAATTGGGAGGTTAGGAGCCACGGAAAAAAACCATTTTTTTTCTTGCTCATCTAATTGGAGTGGGTCCAATCAAATGGATTTGTTCAGGGTAACTTTCCTCACTTTAGTTCGTCATGCGTTGCTATAGAATATGAAAGTGCTCGTTGGTGATCTAAGTTGAAAAAGTTAGAAATGGACAAACTTGGCCCTCCAATGAATCAGGAAAGGCATGACATTCAGCTCCACCATTGTTAAGTATATCTTGATTGATTCTCTGACTCAGCAAAATAAGTTTCCACCCTTGAGTTCTTGTTCTTGACCGAATTTTGCATTACAGGGGTGGGCGCCAAAATGGGTGCACTTATTTTGGTTGTTTGAATGACTAAAATCCGAATATTTATATTCTTCGTAAAAACTGGAAGCACCAATATTGGTGTTAGTTACAACCATAACTGTCATAAAGATAATCAGACATCTCAAACAAGAGACAAGATCGGTGTTCACGTGCTCAAACTGCCCAAAAATCCTGCCCATGCTGCTCTTCCTTACTTCTCCGGAAAAGCGTCTTTCGTGAATTCCCATCAAGAAATCACTACACAGTTGACTTAACATGTCTTTTTCATTGCGAATTGTGCTCATGGTTTAGTTTGGTTGATAATTTTGATCGAAAAAAAACATCTTGCTCAACCATTCCTCGTTAAACTCGCCGAATCCTTTTCGGAAAGCACCCCTTTTAGAAACAATACCGTAGGGCAGGGGTAGGCAACTGGTGGGCTGCGGCCCACATGCAGGCCCAAGAGCTATGGGGAAAGTCTAAAATAGTGGGCCTGCAAGGCATTCATAGTACTGTACTCGTGGGCCCAAAGCTCTTTGATCGTTAATTTGAGGGCCCCTGATAACTTGTAAACAAATTCTGGGCCTTGACCCAAAAGTGGTTGCCGCCCCCTGCCGTAGGTCATTGAATGGGATTGGGATTGTTGACGAGTTTGCTCAAAATGTGTGATTTGATTGGAAAAAAAACTTTTCAAATTGCTGTTAAAGATGCGATGAGTGTCAAGATTGTTAAATGATTGAAACCCTGCGCTTGTAAAAATGCCCAGCCCTGTAAAGTTGAACCATAAAAAGTTGATAAAGCTATGTTTTAAAGAAAAAATCCGAAGGGCTCTTGCATTTGCCACTCTCTCTTGACTTTAGAGTTTGACAAATATTTGCATCGGTTTTCCTTTAATCTGGAAATCCCTGACAAGCATAAAATGGGCTGGAGGTCCTTTCTTCCCCTTTTTTTTATTGAAGACCAAGATACCTCAAACTGTGGCTATCAATCCATCACCTTCAGTCGGTCTTGCATTTTCCTCACGCAGCCTTCGAAATGGCTCTAAAATTGGGTTTTAAGCCCTGGTTGAGGTTCCTCAACCCATCGAGCTTTTCGTCGACCATGTACAATACTATCAAGTTCAATACAAGCGAGGATGCACCTCTGCAGTATCACCATCCAGTACATCAATGATGTGCCATGTGAAGGAATGCACCAAATTCAGACGTCGAGGAGGGATATTAATGAACAACGGCCCGTTGGTGGGTCTGTTGGGTGCATTCCCGGTGAAATCATCAAGCCTGTCAAGGACATCCGACCACATTTGGCATTCTCTTCTTCAATATTAATGATCCACATAAAAGCGTTCGGTATTGTACTGTTGGACAAAGGACACGAGGTTTCCAGTTCCTTCATCCAACGAATGGTTTGCAAGACAAGTACATGCGTACAACGGCTTGAGAAGAAGAGGCCAAGAAGGTTTCATACCTGGATCATTTGGCGCATTGCCTGGACGGAAAGTGAGCTTGAGCTCCGGGTCCAGATCGTTTAGGGCCATTTCTTCCGTTTCCTCCCTAATAGTCCCACATGGATTGAGAGTCGTCCCATCATTTGGCACCCCACGTGCCTCATCCACTTGATCGACATCCTGTTCTAAATCGGTCTTGGACTCACGAAGGTCTGGATGAGGTGGTTTTTGCGGCATCTCCGTCACTTTGGCCGTCCTCACACGATTGGTGGCATTTTGTGGCACCAAACAACGAATCTGTTGGGACACCTTCACGAGCTCATCAGGTTCCAGAGTTTGAACTTCCACAGAGCAATATAACTCGGTGCTAAAGACACTCGTGGACTTCTTGGCACCTGAAATGAGGTCGATTCAAAATGCAAAGGCTCTATTTTTGACTCTTTTGAATTCACATTCCACAATGCACCACTTTCTCTCAGAGACGGGAACACTCAAAAAACCGAGGATTTTTGAAGATTCCTGGGGTTGCTTTTAAAACGGACCTGACGATTGAATCAATACATGAACGTTGGTTGGGGAAAAGTGCGATGGAATGAAAACATGGCCGGGGTTTTTTGTCGCACAAGTGTTCGTTGAGATTGAAGGGCGTGAAGCTGATCTAATTTGAATATGTTCTGCATTAGACTTGCAGGTGTCATGGAATATCAAGGCCATGAAATCGAGATTGATACACACCATTCCACAGATGATCATAATAAGGACTTTTTCGGGAGTGGATTTTTTTCAATCATTCATGAACGTGAGTCGCTAAAATTGTAATCAAATTTAAGAGTAGGCAAATTTACATTACGAAGAGGTCGCAAAATTTCATTGGCACGAAGAACATTTTCGGAGCATATTTTAAAACATTAAGGTATTTGCCTTTTTCTTCCGTTCGACGTGCCTCAATTTTATGAAGAATGAAGCTTTGTCGGTTCAATTATAACGTGGAATTTTGCAGCGTTCCGACTGACTGTGCAAAATTTGGGATTAGCTTCCCCAACATTGGAAGATAAAGGGAATGAATAGCTGTCAAGAACAGTCAAGTCCAAACAATCGAGTTTCAAGGCCATCAAGGCTATCGAAGTCTTCGTCTCAACTTTGAAGAGCAAAAGCAAACATGCCAAACCTACATAAGAGCGCGATCAAGCGAGAACTCAAAGAAATCGCGAAACTCTGCAGATTTTTTGATGTCCATTTCAAGCGTTTATAATTAGCTTTAGCCAGAACACGCCATTCGGTTCTCAGCTCTTTCTCCATGGCCAGGATTGTTAAGAAAGAGGGGCAAAACAAACAAATGGTCAGTCTTTTCCTTGCCTATCAAAACAGAAGTTCTTCCTGAGTTGTTGTTATTCGTCTTCAGCTTGTTTTGTCATTGACGAATGGAACAAGACCTCCTCGTGTGCATGCACAATATCAAGAAGGTAGTAAGTAGACTAGGTATTGTCTGGAAGCCATTCCCACCCAAGGCCTAGCAAAGGCTTTTTCCTGTCCCCAGGCCCTATAAAAGGTCTCTTCTGAGAGTCCAATGCAAATGGAAGATAGATGATAACAACCAAGTTAAGTACCAAGAGTCCTTTGTCTCTAAGTCTTCCAAAAAAAAAGAATAGGAACCATGCAAAAAGGAACAACCCAGCCAAGACAAGGCAGTTCCGGTTCCATGTCCTTCGATACGTGAAGAAATGGACACAATAAATCTGATTGGAAATGGAGGTGTTCAATCAAGGCATTGGCACGATTGAGTGACTCAGCAGCCATTTGTCATGGACCCAAACCACTTTGGCTGGGGTTTTGTGGTGAATCTGACTCTGTTCCCACTTACCAAACTGTTTGAGTCGTTGCCGATGGTTGGTCGATCGAGTCTTGGAAGTCTCTTGGATGTCCCTACCTTCACTTTCACCCATAATAGCACTCTCACCACTCGAACGAGGAATCATGATTCAGTCCGCTTGGTTGTTCATTCGCTGATCTTGACCGAGGCCCATTGCATTCGATTGTTTATCACAATCACAGTTGTGCGGATCCACTTTCCCTTGTCCGGTGCCCGAACCCGACAGGATCCGATTTCACCCCACATGATTTAATAACAGTCAACTCAAACCAAAAACGCCGACCGATGAGGTTGGAGGGCCCTGGGTCACGAAGTGATTGTTGACAATCGGTGGTGGTCGGATCCAAGAGGTCGCTCGCTAGGCGAGTAAGGCTCTTCAACTGGCAATGATATCCCCACCAGGAGAAAGGTTCTCTTGTTCTCCGTTGTTGTTGTTGTTGTTGTCTCCAGTTCTCATGCATGCCTCGCCCTCTTCTCCTTCTTGTTCTTCTTCATCACTCACTCACTCACTCGCTTACCCACTCACTCCGTCCCTGGTCTTGGTCACCAAGGTGGGGAGTCAGTCACAAGGCGTTGGTTGGTTCCACCCGTTCCTCTTCTTCTTCTTCTTCTCTTTCGTTCTTGTTCCAGTTCCATTAGCTTCCGCCTTTGAGCTTTGGTCTTCTCTCGTTTCTCTGCTCTTCGGCAAGTTTGCCTCCTGTTCTCGGCCAAAAAAATGACGATGCTCAATTTTGTGTTCCACAAGTTCGGGAGATTTATTCTCAGTGGTCCAATCTTGCGTTCTTTGTGTCATTGTTTTCGGTCTCACCAGGGAGGAACCATCATGGTCCATCGTAGGGGTCCAACTATACGTAACTAGGCAGATGTGACGGGATAAATGACCATGGGCTTGAGCTTCCAATATGGTCAACCATCTGGCTCTGAATTAGGTTGAATGACATGCATGGGCGGTTCAACTGTCTTGGGGGTGGCCTTTTAACTTGACCTTTGTCATTTACTAGAAGAAGCACTCGGTTCTGTTTAAAAGTTTTAAGGATAATGGCATTAAAGAACCACTCGGCAAAGAGCCTCAAAAAATGTCTTGAGGCTTTCTGGAACGTTTTATTCCACAAGGGGAAACAGATCTGCCAACCATAAAAAAATGAATACGTCACAAAATTCTTGGAACATTTATTTTCCTACTAATCGTAAAGCTTGCCATCCACTAATTCTTCAACATTGCATTCGGTTCCTATCATCGATTAACTCGTAAAGTTCAGCATAAACGAAACGAAAAAAAAGCTTGAACGAACATTCTTTTGGCAATTTTCCATGAACCCATGGGGAAAAGAGACCTAAAATCTAGGATCCAAGATCCCTGAAGAGGCTCTTAAGCAGGACAAAAAAGTATCATTAAGACCTGTGCCAACACTCGACGATCGGATAAGAACGTTTCCAAAAGGGCAATCGTCCGATCCAATGTACATTCTACCCACGTTTGCGATTTGGCCAAAAACGGTTGTTTCACTTTATTGTTGACGCTATTCACACAACATCCTCGATCCAATTCCATAGCGTCATGATCATCATGATCATGGTCATTATCATCTTGGCCAGGAAGCGGAAATGTCCTCACGAAATGGCGACATTTCGGCTGCAGGTGCATTTTCTGGAGACTTTGTACAGTAAGTGCTCATTTTACGTCTTCACATCAAAGCTCACTTACTGTATTTTGTGTCTCAAGCCATGTTTTAGATTATCACATTTCTTTTTATTGTTTTATGACTTTCCCGTGAACTTTTGGGATGTTGGAACTCCATTGGATTATAACCGTAGTAGATTCGGTTCCGTGCGAATTTTGGACACTTCCAAGCTCATTAAGGAGATGCAAATCAAATAGCAACGGTGAAATGTCATTTCCTTTAAAGCAGGAATTGGATGCAAACTCTTGGCGGAAAAGGTAACAACATTTACACATAACGGTGCATGTGGTGAATTTTTAGGGATAGCATGAAGATGAGGTTTCGCAACTTTTTTAGGTGGATCCCGGTTTTCAATCTCCCACCTTCTGTATAGAATGAAGCCACAGGAGGATGGATGTCTATGAGTAGCTTGGACAACTTTCCACCATTTCCAAACTTTTTGGTGCAAGATTACCAAGGCCGATAGACACAAGATATATAGAGAGGTCGTCTGTATTGTCGTCAGCCTCTCTAGATACGTCGTTGAAGAATGGGGAAGGGTATTAGAGGCAAAGCAAAAAAAGCAGCTAACTGTGAATGGGATGTGGAACCTATTTTCTATTTGGGTAAACACAGTCGATAAGAAAGAAATGGTCACGAATGTCTCCGCTTTGAGCTTGAGGCGTTTCTTTGTGGGAAGAATGCTACAAGGTATTTAATATGGGTGGGTGGGTGGTTAATATTTAAGAGGTTTCTTGGTTTTCTTGGTCCAGGTTTTAAAGTTTTGTCGTTGATTCGTCTTGGTCCCAACGAAGGCGGGCTTCATTGACCATTCTGATAGTTTTGCGAGTCATTTGATAGTACTTGTCGCTCAGTGAGGGGTGTTATTATCTGTTGAATGGCATCGTACGAGCAGGCGATTTTCTTTACAAAAGCATTCACGCTCTCGCTCTTTCACTTGTACACTACATTTTCTTTTGGTACAAAGCCATGCATCATGTCCTTAAAATTTAGACTTAGGCCCTTCTGTCGACATCTTTTGAGAGGTGAAACCTAAAATTAAATATCATTGAGTCAGAGCATTTACTTTCTGCCCAAACTCCGAATAAACCACCGCCAGGCAATTATATTTGTGAAATGAGTTTTCGTTACTGCCATTTTTGACTCTGAGCTTACCTCTCTTGCCTTTTGAAGAGCCTAGAAGTGATAAGCTTTCTGGCTCTAAAACTTAAAACAGGGCCAATGTCGCAACACTCTGCCAAAATCAAACTCGAAACGCACGTTACGGCAATCACCATTTTGTTTCGAAGCCTGTAAAAACTTCAAAACAGGAATTGCTTGTAATACAATAATCTTAATGGCCTGGTTCTTAACAACGGAAAAAATGTCAGGATTTGGCACGAGCGGGACAACTTTTTTTTACATATTTTAGTCCTAAGTTTGTGTTCTGGCATTGTTGCTTTAACCTCAAACGGATTTCTATCCTTGATTCCGGAACAATTTTACTCTCAGATTTTGAAAAACGCCGATTTTTACTAATATATTCACATTTTTGTTTTTGCTTCATAGAGTGGCTGAACTTCTGTTATGAGTACATTACAGTATAGTTTTGAAATAAAAATATATTTTAAAAGATCTCTACGCATTTGCTAATAAAAGTGCAATAAATGGCAAAAAGTGCAAAAAGACGTTATATCAACAAAAATCCTTTTCGCCTTTCGCGCGAAAAAGCGCGAAATTATTCATTATTCATCGCCATAAAGAAATACCTGAAAAGATTACCATGGCAGGAACTTGATTGCTTCTTAACATTACAAGAGTTCAAATAAAACCAAAAGACACTTGTGAATTGCAAATAAAATATTTTCAATAGTGATGGACCGAAAGGGCTCATAACTGAAACCGAAAGTTTCGGCCGAAAGAGGGCTTAACCGAAACCGAAACCGAAAGCAGCTGATAACAAAATTGTTCAAATGCAATTCGCCTTAAAAATTAGAATGCTCATGTGTTCGATGTTGGGTAATCGCAAATTTTGAAAAATCGGAAAACTTAAATTTCAGAGGTTTTTGGACCATTTTTTTTTATTTTGTTGTCAAACTCCATTTTACATAGTGCTTGTCTGCTTTCGGTTTCGGTAGGCATAACCGAAACCGAAACCGAAATTTCGGCCGTAATTTCGGCCGAAAGCGCTTTCGGTCCATCACTAATTTTCAAACCAACCTAAAAGAACCTATTAAGGTAACCGAAATCCAACGTTCCAGCTCAGATTTGGCAAATTCTCGTTTCGATGCGTTTTCCGGCTTGAAACAACCAAAATCACCATTGTGCCTGCGATCGGTCTTGTCCAGTCTACCGTCGTCCACTTTGGTTTGTCTTTTAATCTTTTCATTGTGGACAAAAACGTCCTGCATGAGGATGGATGTCTCTGTGGTGATGCGTCCGTCCGGCTGATCATCTGATCTTCTTGGTTCGTAGTACTTGACAAGCGTCGTTCACGAGTGGCTCGTCAGTTGCTTGGATTCTCTGACAGAGTGCACATCGCGTTCAACTTCATCATCATCATCCAATCGCTCCCTCAATTCACTGCCAAAAGTCTGCTCTATAGCATCCCCTTGGCCCACATGATCATGATTATTATCATCCGTCAGTCAGTACTTCGGTGCATCGTTCGTGCTTTATAGAGTGAGTGATCCTTAAAGGTGTACTTTTATTTCTGCCCTTTGACTCAACCACCGTCAGTCAATCAAGCTTATCCGAAGACCTCTCGATTGACCTGACTCATATATCCACTCATCAAGGTGTTATAGTTTCGCAAAAGAAAAAAAAACCCTCCGTGCTCGTATGTTTTGATAGAAGAAAGACGCGTTTTCCTCGCGATCAGAGGAGCCTTCCTTCATTACGTGCAGTTTAATCCAGATTCATCATCGTGTCCCGTTTAAAAACCGTGAGAACATCGAGCTCAGCACGAGAAAACACCGACAAGTAAGGAGTATGGTCGGTTTGATAATGAATCCCCCCACCATAAATCATGGCATTCAATCTCAAAGCCTCTTTTCCCTTAGGGTTTAATCCCCCGATCCCCACCAGTCGACTCATTTCAAAGACCAATTTTTAGAACTGAAGAAGCTCTGTTTTTTTTCCCCTCGCAATGGAAATGTTCATATTCTACATTGAGCAATTACAAGTAGCTGCTTTGGCTTCAATTGATAGTGATGAAGTTGTTGAAGCATTCGATGATGAGAAAATGTCAAACCTGGTCTGACCCTGAGAACAGACGACGACGTTTCTAAGCAAAGGCTCGACAACCGATCGACGATTTCCTCGGAGACGTTTTAATATGGCTCCAACTTGGTGGCGAATGAATGCATGAATGCCTGAATGAATGTGCGGTCCAAACGGGTTGTTTCGCTCAAGATGAGGCTGAGCTCCAAAAGGCGGAAGAAGCGACTCAATCATGCGACCTCAGGCCGGCACGCCCATCGATGACAAAGACGCCCTCTTCAAGGGCAACAATGTGGACATTTGCATGTTCGGATTTGTCCTCGTGATCATCTGTCTGATCTCGGCCTTATTCTCGTGTTTAGTGGCTTCCATTCCCCGACAACATATGAAAAGTGCCCAAGCTCGACGTCGTCGAAATCTGCAAGATGGGGACAAAAAACGCCCCTGTGTGTGCTATTCGGCCTCGGCCGAGAAAGAGGACATCCTCTATTGAAAAGACATTAATTTGCATACGTCGAACATTTACTCTCTGGTGATCCTTGTGGTCTTGACCTTTAAGATTTGATATTTCATGCTGAATCCTCAACAACGAAAACTCTGGCCTGAATCGCTTCCAAAAAGCGAGCGCCAACCAAAACCAACACAACCAACCAAGCAGGAGGCGCCCTTTCAAACCAGACATGACTGGTATACAAGTTCAAATATGGTGTGTGATATTTTCCTTTTGTTTTGGTCGTAATCTAGTCAATATCGATGACCAATCCGTGTTCAAACTATGACGAGAATAAAGTCGCCTAGCAATTTGGGTTGCGTCCCAATTCCATTAAATGAAGTTGGAGAACATAAGGATCTCCTCGATGTTGGCTTTGGCTTTTTGGGCTTGAGAGGCCAATTGTCGTTCCTTGGTTCCATCGGGTTCCACTTCCAAGATTTGTTGAGCCTCTGCCAAATAGCTTTGGATTTGTTTCAATTTGAGGAGGAAGTCCTCTTTCGAGATCTGACCTTGGTTGTAGTCCGCATTGGATTTGATCATCAAGGCCTTGTGAAGGTCAAACAAGAGCAGACCTTTCCACTTCAAAGCGAAAAAACAAAAGAGGAAATCACTTTTAGTACTTGCAAAAACAAGGGGTTGGTTCTATTGTACAAGAGCACCTTTGGAAATCCCGAATCGACTTTGGCGATGGTCTCTAGAAATTCCTGTCCATATTGAATCTTGGCCTTGAACTTCTCAACCGGAAGCTCATTGTATTTGTAGCCCTGAAGGAAGCCGTAGAAATCGCAGAGATACTTTTTGACCGTTAAAACCAGATAATGCGTGGATTCCAGTTCCTCCAGCATCTTCTCTAGGATCGTTTCGTAAGCTTCCACGTCTCCCAGTTTGATTCCCCGAAGCTTGTCATCAAATCGCATGCACACCTCTTCCACATGCTCATTGGACATGCTGAAACAAAAAGAAATGACCATGTTGGCCAACTATTCTTACTTTGCTCTCAAAAGAAACCTCTAACTTGTGTTGACATGATTGGCAGCTCCATGATGCTTTGAGATCAGATGGATCTGTAGTGAGAACAGGCCCGAAAGTACACTTTGGACATCTGAGGGCACTTAAGTACGAACCACACTCCGTGGGATCCTCACACCTGAATCAGTCCAAGAAAGAAAGAGGCGTGACTTTACAGAATCATTGAGAATTTCAAATGGTCGGGTGATCAAGCGTTCAAACTGGGGAATAATTCAAGAAATAAGAACGCACCTTGGACAAGAGCATTGGAAAAACCAACAGTCCTGGATTTCGGCCTTTCGTTTCAAGTCTCCAAACATGAAGGAAAGATATTGAATGGTGATCTCTGAACCCGATGGAATCTGCCTTTGAGCTCGGAGAGTGAGATGATTGTCGGATGACACGCTGAAAAATCGATTGGAAAAGGCCGGATCATTCAATTAGCGGACGGACGTGAAACAAAGAAGAAGTGCTAAGTGAGATAGAGTACATTCTGAAGCAAATATTTTGTTCCAGTTCCAGACCATACTTTTAGGAACCATGGCCCCGGGGGATTTGTGAAGATTCAATAATAGTCTAAATTCTTTTGCGGAAAAAAAATTAATTTTTGCCAACTAAGTTTGGCCACTGAAGAGGCGCAAAGACACATTTTTTTGGCAAAAGAGTTATTACGAGTTTGTTGCTTTGATTTTGAAAAACTCCTTAATTTTATAATAGTCAAAACGTTTGGAAGGCTTCCATTTCATGAAGCCGTTCAGAGTATAGCATGTAACAATCAATCATCGAAACAGAGGATCGAAAACACCAATCCTTTATTCGGTTCCTTTGTTGAGAAAGCTCTATGCTTTAAAGGGAACTTATTAGATTACGGCATGCTTGTTTTCCTTTACCTAATACATAGATGGATGGATGGAACCGATCCTCGTCTCAAAATGTGGTTCTTTTCACGTGAAAAGAACCACTGCAACAAAAAGTACACTCTTGGATTGGGAGGCTTGAATTGTTTCCCTTTGATCTTTAGGACCTACTAAAAACAAGCACTGAAGAAAGGGAAAATGTTTTTCTTGTTTTTGAGTTAATTGTTGAAGTTCGAAATTTTTTTGAGCTACTTAAAACTGTCCGGACAAGACATCAAGTGACTTAACAATGTTTTCATTTCAATATTTTGAAACAAAAAGTTACAAAAGAAAAATTCCGTATTGATTCATTTCTTGATTCAATTCATTTATTCATTTATTTTCCTAAATTTTGTCTGAAATAATTTTTCTGACTCAAATATTCGGATAAATATTTATTTTTTCCTTGAAACAGCCAAAGTATCTAAAAAATCGATGAAAAACGGGCACATGTTTTTTCAAATATTTTATATCTTTAAAGAAATATTTCCGGGCTCTTTCCGGGTTTCTGAGTGTTATCACAACATTCCGCCTTCAAACCTAACAATACGAGTCCATTTCCAAAATCAATTACGTACAGAGAAGCAAGCACCTTCACTCCATCATTGTCCTACTTACGTATATCGAGCATTGGCCACACAGGAGTGCGATAGAAAAGAAAATGTGGGGAACACGGCTCCTCCAGAGGCTCCTTGTAGCTTCATGTAGGGATGCTGGATGTGAAAGGCGTTGGTTCGAATGATGCCCGTGGCGCGAAAGATCTCCTCTTCCGTGAAGTCAAAGCCGCAAACCTGGCGGAGGAAATCCACCGCGTTCACCTAATGGATACAGGGAGGGAGGGAGAAAGAAAGAAAGGGATGTATTCAATCAAGTGGCACCCAGAAGGTGGAACAAGGCCATGACAGAAACCAGTCTGTCAGACAGACCTGGAACATTTTCCAGTAATCCTCCTCTTTCCGCCTGTCATCATCATGGTCCATGAGCATTTGAACTCGATCCCAGAGCTCGGACTCTTTGTCCTTCAAGGCCAACAGACGCAAAGGGGTAATGCAACAATATTCGGGAGCAATGGCCTTCACGCCCGGATGCTTTCTGCGAGATCAAAAGAGACGGTCAAGGGTCAAATTGGAATGCCAAGTGTCCAAACAACTCTCTCGCAGGTAATGTTTGATGTTTCATTATGACAAAGTTAAAGTGAGTCCCAGTCAGTCATCTTTTCTACTATCGAACTAGTGTTTTTAAACAATCATTTGGTGACTTTTTCTATAAAAAAAGGTTTCTGTTTTGGCAGTTTGTAAATTCAAGATTTTTGTTTAACAATCGCATTTTCCAAACTCGACATTTAATAAAACTTTTTTACTATCCTAACGGGAAATAGGCCCATTCTCGTGAGTGATACTTTTAATCCATGGGCTTAATCACTGAATTAAATGCAAGTGATATTGAGACACTGTAAAAGGGTATTATTTTTAAAAGAAACTTAGGACGGTTATTAGAAATGGATTTAGGGCACTTTGTATCAAAAAAATATTAGATAATTTTTTTATCAAAAATATCAGATAAAATTGTATTGCAAGTTTTGGAGGCACATTTTTTTCATCTGCCGCTTTTTGCCCCAAAACATTTACGCGACCCTGCATCAAATCCTTTTCCAGAAGCGACAAGCTAAAACGTCTACACAAGATTTCTCACCCAACGCGACTGAAGTCTACGACCATTTTATATCCCTTGGGTGTTTCAGACAAGAGGTCACACTCTCTAATATGATATTGTCGGGTTTGGTCACACTTTTCACCACACAGAGGTAGGTTACAGCGCGAGCACAAGTATGTTCCATCCACAGGGAGCAGACACTCCAAACAAACGGGTTCCGTGTCATGATTGGGACCAAACACTGCGGGATCATCTTCCAGGATCACTTCCAGAGGCGAAATATCACGAGTGGCTACAATATATCGGCCCACCTGAACAAAATGAAATGTAATGTTGAAACTTTAAGTCTATTGTGAATAAATGATATTTTGATTACCCCTTCCTTATACTGAATGCGAAATGGGAGGCAAAGCTCTTGAGGTCGATGGAGAACCAAATGTTCTGAGGAACAAGAGGATAAGTTACAAGCCGAACATTGGATGCTGCTTTCTTTCTGACAAAAGAAACATTGGTTGGCTTCAATACTCGTCCCCATTGTGGTTATTGGAACGCATGTGTTGTTATTTTTGAAAATTGGAACCCAGCCAAAATTACTCGCTGATGTATGGGAAAAAGACAGTCAAGATTTTGCCTCGACTGAAGAGGGCTCAGAGGCCTTCATTAGGGGATTAACCATAGCTTGCAGTTCAAAACTAAATAATTGAACGCTTTGAATGGAATAAACATCAATACAAATTGTAATAACTCGCTTCAAGCAAGCAAAAATGAGTGCTCCTTTCGCGAAAAGTTTTTTATTTACAAACGCAACCTCTCAAAGAGTTGTTGAAAAAGAATTTTGAAAAAACTAATGAACCATGGCTTGTAATAAGGAATTGATTGTTAATCTAATTATCTTATTAATTCAAATTAATTGTAAGGAAATACTTTTTAGCTAAAGATGATCAAGATGCTACCAAAAACCAATATTCCTTTCAAAAATTCCAAGACTAAACTACTTTTAACACTCTTTTGAAATAATAATTAGCTTTTCCGAGTTGGTAAAGGATAAAACTTCAAGATTTCTAAAACAATGTTTCTTGCAAAAAGACAGCTAAAAGATAAACCAAGTTAGGTTGTTGGCACCAAAGACATTATTTGCTTAAGCGATCAGAGTTTTACTAAACTTCATTGTATATTAATCTAGTGTTAAATCTGAATCAGATTTATCCATTCTTTCTTGTTATTTCAGTAAAAATATATTCCTAAAATGGCTTCGTTCTTCTATGTTATCACTACTAATAAAGATTAATATGTCATTTTCTGGAATTGTTTTGTATCGTATTTTTTAATTCTCTAAAACAAAGATGTTTGAATGAGAGTGTGACGTCACAGTAATCTAAAATGTGAAATATATGTACTTTCTAGACTCTTCTTGAAAAGTACAATTCACCTGGAAGATTGATTATTCGAGCCTTTCAATACTTAAAGTGGGAAAAAATCTCATTTTGAATTTAGTACGCACAATTTTCCCAAACGATTGTTAACGTCGCGAGTTAAGAAATTATGACAATCTTGTCAAAATTGGATCCATGAGGATCTTTCCCAAGAGTACCGAAATGTCTAAATTCTACTTTAGATGGTAAATATACACTCATTTGATGGCATATATACGACCATTCTTCAAATGTGTGGGAAATGTTACCTTTTTCCTTCTACCTATGTAAACGATCGTTCAAAATATCTTCTCTCGCTTTCTTTCGACAAACTTGATACTCGGTTCCATTTCGGTTGTCAGAACAATGTGAAGCGAGCAAAAGCAACCAAGCTCGTCGTGCAATGCATAAGTCGAATTTGATTTGTCAGACTTTTGGGTAACTTTTGAGACTTTGTTTGTGAAATACACCCAACAGATTCCTCAGAATCCGAACTAGGGAGGGATCTGATCTTGGCTTCAAGGACTTTTCTAGTCTCATTGAATTGATCATTATTGTCAAAGCTAAAATGATGGTTTGAATTCTAGAGAACAATGAAAACGACACGTGGAAAGAAATTTGAAAGCAGATAAGCCGAATTTGGGGCCAATTGAAGGCTCAGATTGATACCTTGCTCATTGGGAAAAGTCCAAAGATATTGCCCGAAGGGTCCGTGATTAGGATGACCGAACGAGTTTACAAAATGTGGCCTTCGTCGACCTTTTTCAGACAGGCCTTGTCCGCGTTTGCTTAGCTCAAGCCAGTCCAGAGACGGCAAATAAGATGTCATTAGAACTATTTCAATTGACCTCCCAGGTGGATCAAGATGGAACGGTCAAGAATTACCTTTAACAAAAACCCACAAGACAACTGGCCCGACACAGAGGAATTCGCTTTTTTGTCGTCGAATCAGGATGACGTCTTTTCCGGGTCAGCACCAACATCAATCAAGGGAACTGATTACGAAATCAGAATCGATAAACGTTGCCTAGTGGTTTCCAAAGGATATGGATTGGATATTTCTTTTTTTTCTTTCTTGGGGAGCCTTTAAAATTGAAGTTTCTGAACGATAAAACAGCGAGCCCAAAGCTCAGAAACTTTATAATAAAAATTGGATCAAACCCACTTATTTTCATGTTTAGAATTCCCGGTGCATGTTTTTGTTAGGAAGCAAGCATCAAACATGAACCACCTTACATAACCACAAGGTTCATCATTAAGTGATCACTGATCAATTAAGCGAGAATTTAAAAAGTTTTTTTTTATTTCTACAACGCCTTTTTTGGCCTGAAAACCTTTTTTGGGGGGGGTTC
>CM021316.1:10131580-10219167 GCA_010645155.1 Tigriopus japonicus | reverse complement strand
AAAAAAAAAAAATGAAACACATTTTTCCAATAACATCAACAATTTTGCAACCTTTGTATGTTTTTTAAGCAAAATTGTGCTGGCTAGATTTCCATCCAGGCATGATGTTTTCACAAACTTTTGTTTCTTCCTTCTCGCACAGAGAGAGATCGGGATCAAAATGTCAAGCACGTACTCTTGTACCATAGTGGCCTAACTGAACTCCATGAAATGTAGTGTGAGAGGCAGTACATTCTTTTACTACCGTAGTAGAGTAGGGAAGAAAAAGTGAGGCCTCATTATTCGCTTAACGATCCGATGGCGATTCGTTCCGCATTGACTGACTGGAGCAAAGGTGTCAAGGGAAAAATGAAATCGCTTTATTTGTTGTTCAAGGCTGCGACTCCCTTAAGATTCAGCGTGAATTCAACGTGAACGTTCCACGAGGCGAAAAGGAAGACCTTTAATGGCTAATCAGCCTGAGCCTCAAATGCTTCCTCGTTTAATGTGAGGTCATGTTGGTCATTTATACTCAGTAAGTGAACGGAATCGGATGCGATGTTTCACTTGGGACGAATTAATGTCATTGAAAGAGTATTTAAAGCTCGGTCACCGCCAAAGTTATCGTCCCGAAAACTTCGAGTTCAACCAGAACAAGGCTAAGTCAATTTTCGGGAGTGACATTTTCCATCCACTCCAAATCTTGACCAAGAAGAACTTGCAATTATCTTCTGGGTGAATCAGGCCGATGTCAAAAATGAATGCTTGCGGTAGTTCGTCCGGACCAAAACACCTGACAAGCTTTATTAGAAGCAAAGCAGTGGCTCAAACCCACTTGAATGGTATTCATTAAATTAATTTGAGGATGACTTTTAAAATAGGGTTAAATTTTACAGCCACAAGATTAACAATAGTTAATTGATTTAAAGTGACGCAACTTGGATTTTCTAAATGCTGCTTTGGAGTGTCTTTGGATTGTATAAGCAAATTTTCGGCGGCAATGGGAGTATTCATATTCTATGGAAACCCTTTTTCGGTTCGTTCCATATTTGGTCCCTAAAAGATAGAACCATCTACTCTCCGTATTGAATTCATTTTTTGTCTGAACTCCTTGTATAAGCGATGTCCTGGTGACCCTAAGGCCTAAGTTGACATTGAAGAACCCAAAGCCCCCAAGGGACTTTATTGAAGATCCATTTCGACCATGTACTGTAAATGTATAGAAAAATGAACAAAGGAGATGGAAGACAAAATTTTGTTGCAAAAAAGAGCCTACTTAATTGCTTTGATCGTCACTTCCTCTTTCTCCACTCCTTCCGCATTTAGGGCTGAGCTGTAAAAGAGTCATTTCTTTATTGATTGGTAAGTTTGGACCTTGAATACTTCTCAAGTTTGTATCGTATTGGTGTGATGCCTTTCGTTCCTGAAATTTTGAAAAACAGGACCCACCCTTCGGTTATTACTAGTTATAACTCTTAAAGATATTGTTATGTTATTGCATCCTCCAATGATTTAATTGTGCTTGAAACATTTTTTCAAAGACTCGAAAGGACTGTAATTCAACGAATCAAATTTTTTACCAGAGGGGAAACCCCGGAGATTGACTTGAATCGAGTTATTGCCACGATTCCTTAAAACTCTTCTTCAGATTAGAGCTCACTTGGCATGCATCGGAAGTTAAAAAAGGTCTATTTTCCATAGGCTTCGGACATATTTTCTAATTGTTCTTAGTATTACAAAGTATTGTTTACAGCCAGGGTTTGATAACCAAATAGAAAACTTGCCTCCCTATCTACTCATTTTTATTCTTGGCGGTTGATGGTTCTAGGAACAAAAGATCTTATAATCGGATATATATATTTTTAGAGCCAAATTGATAGGTAAGACTTTGAGCCTAAGTTCAACACAGCGGGCTCATTTTTGTCTTTTATACGTCAGTGTTGCCATGTTGGTTCTTGTAAAGGTCTTTGGTCAAAAAGTTTGAAACAGCATGCCTTTTTGAATAGCAATTAAATTTTGAGTCAAAAATAGCAACACTCCCAACTCAAAACCCTTCAGCAATTTTAAGTCCAGAAGCAAATTGGTAAAATGCCTTTCTTCTTGACGAAACCAAGAACATCGATCTTCCTTCATCCTGAATCTGATAACTAGAAAATCCAAGACGAGCAAATGAAAAATGGAGTAAAGCTTTAAGGAATAGACTCTTCCAGATTGCAGATTATTGGCTGAAGCTCACCATCAATAAAAGCATTTCATGGAAAAAAGAAAAGGACATGTTATTACTTTCAAAAATGACCCTCACCCGACCACTTGATTAATTTCGGTAATCTATTTTATGCCTTTGACTTTATTTCTTGTCAAGAGTCTCTACGTACACGAGAACCCATCCTTATCTATGTAGGAGTGGCTCTCATCGATGTAAGGAACGGACATTGAATCCCAATCGAGCATGATTAAAGAGACCTTGGGGGCATTGGGCCTTCCTCTCTTGTCTGTGATGTACTCTAAATGGGTCTAACATGGTATGTATTTTCTTGACGGAACAGAAGCCTTGCATTGTTCCGTCTTGACTTTTATCAAGCACCAAAAGGGTCTTTTTTGTACTTCTGTTGATCCTTGATTTTTATATTGGGTTTTTGTTCGTGTGTCCCACTCAATACGAAAAGGTAAAAAAGAGCTCTTAATAAGGTACATTTCAAATAGTGCGTATGGGCAAATTCAATTTCTTTTCGTAATATCAGGGCTTGCAAATTTCAGGAAAATGATTTTTTCAGCTTTGAAACGGTTTTATGTTTCATTTGTTAGCTTTTTTTAATTGCCTGTGCCGATTTCTGCCACTTTTACCGACAATCTGTCACTTCAGCCTTTTAGCCAACTAGAAGGATATTGAATGATTTTCAAGTCTTTTGAGAGTGGTTGTGTTGAATCAACTTTTGCCATTGTCGTTGTTAATTTTAACGATAAAATATGTAAAGAAATGAAAAGATCAAAAAGTAAAGGTGGACCTTTAATTGCTACAAAAAAAAATAAACTTAAATATTGACACTAAAATATTTCTTGTCTTTGTTGGCCTAAATTTAAGAATCATTTCCGCTGCATCGGCATATTGATAAATTTTTGGGTTCCAATAATCTAGTTCACTCGTGAGAAAAATGTAACCCTTGTTAACTTTTATTTTCCTTAATATTTAAGGAAAACTGGCCCCACTTTTCAATCTTGGCAATTAGCATCGGGTCCTTTCACTTACTTTAAACTATAACTAGAGGTATACTTATGTCTTGGCTATTTTTACTAAACCCTCGATTGGGAGGTTGCGTGGTCTAATTTTACCTAACATTCCGAAATTTGTCGGAATGTCGAACTCGTGGGCAAATTGTTTTCGTAAGCCTGTCATGAAGTGCACAAACTAGCCCCAGACTTCTCAGTTCTAGCTAAGCAGGCAGACTACGGCGACAGTTGTTTGATCCGTGACCTCTAGATGACTCAGGCTGTATTTTCGGGATTGACTCTGAGAATCAAACTTGAAAAGGGATATTTGCGTTACAAACAAGGTAGCGCCATCTATGACGTTCCTTATGAAACCATCATTTTTAACAATGTTGTTAGGTAATCCCTCATAGAGGGCGGTTTTGGCGACGTCAAAATTGAGATATCTCTATTTCATATATCTATGTGAAGTGTGAACCCTACACAAAGTGCTGGTTTGCTCCGACAGCTTGTTTGCTACAGCTGCGCGTTCGGCTCACTATAACTCGAGAATGCAAAAGAATGAACCCGCCTTAGATACAGTGTATTGTTATGGGATTGGATATTCTATTAAAGAACAGTTGAAAGGTAATATAATAAAATAACCTTTCCACATCTAAACCTAACCTAACCTTACCTTACCTAACCTAATCTAACTTAACGTAAAGTAATTTAATCCTAACGTAAACCAAATGTAATGTAATGATAAAAAATGAATGGTCAAACCTAAATTTAAAAAAAAAATTATACCCATGGTGAGCCGCGAACACTCAGTCATTGGTACATGAGTCAGATATTCTACCACAGCACTATAACATTGCCTTGGATCGATGGAGGTAATTGGTAGTATTTAACAGTCTCATTTGTTGCAACAGCTGTTTCAAGCAAGCTGTCGGAGCAAACCAGCACTTTGTGTAGGGTTCACACTTCATGACAGGCTTACGAAAACAATTTGCCCACGAGTTCGACATTCCGACAAATTTCGGAATGTTAGGTAAAATTAGACCACGCAACCTCCCAATCGAGGGTTTAGTAAAAATAGCCGAGAATACTTATGTCCTTCCGTAACTAACCTTTCATAACTTTGCACTAATTTGCAGGGCCACCAAATAATTGTAAATTACATTTTACAATCTTATTACCAAAATGTTCCATTTATTCCCAAAATTACAAAAATGGGGGAAAAAATTATCAAAAAATGTGGAAAATTGCTTGTTATGCATTATTTTCTGAAAAGAGGTTAGACCATCGGTCAAAATCAAAGTTTGGAAACAAGTCGACAATTCATATTTTACTTGCAACATAGAGTAAATATTTTGTTATCTTCGGGGCTACCAGATACTTATATATTATATTTACAATTTATTAACAAAATTACAAAAAAATCTGGGGAAATTGTTCACTCCCTTCAGAATGATCTGGAAAGAGGATGGCAAAATCAAAATAGGAAAAGATGCAGAGAGGTTTTGTTAGAAATGTAACAGTATGTATTAAGTTTTTCACCTATTCCTAGCTAGGAAGTAAGACTTTCAGAGGATGGGAGTGTAAGAAAAGGTCCATTTCTACTACAATTATTGAGAAAAAAATTACCAAAAAAATCCGATTTCGTTACATTATTTCTCAAACAGATTACCAAAAATGATCCATTTTTTGAAAATATATTTTACAAAATTTGGTGGCCCTGCTAATTAGACATGCACAAAGGTTGCTTCAAGGGAGCGTTTGAAATCATAGCACTAGCGGTGAAGCAGGGCACAACTGTACGTCAGGACGAATTTCAAAAATACACACTGGGTCCGATCATTGTACTAAAATGTGAGGTTTTTGCCACAAATGTATTGTTCCGTTGAATTTTCATTGTACTAATCGGACCTAGTGTGTATTTTGAAAGTAATCCTGGCTTGAGACATCCTTGAGCAGGGCCTCTGGCTGTGCTGAGTTACTCAACCCATTTCGGCGAATCCAAGCTGAAATGGGTAAAATCCCACTTAAGCGTCCATTCAGTGATTCTAGGTCCTTGGAAATGTTCATACTCCACGTCTTGATATCTCTACACACAAGTGGTTGATAATATGCTCAATTTATTTGCTAGAAAATAAGACAAGTAAAATTATTTATCATCAAAAAGAATCATTAAAAAGTACTTAATTCCTTTTATTGGGAACATTTTCAAATATTGATATAGTTCTGTGGAATCCACTGAACAATAAAAAGCATCTATTAAGTATTGTTTGGATCAATGTTTAGTCAAATTTTTTGCACAAGGCTATAGCTTAATTGTTTGAATTCACTAACCTTGAAATTGAATTCTGCGTATTCTTGACCCATTTCCAGCTAAGCCATTTCACGTGAAATATCAATCGTTTCCAGGGACCTATAATCATCAAATGGACGTTGTAATGGGAAAAACTTGGTTTCGCCAAAATGCACAGCCAATGGCCTTGCTTTATTGCTGGCGGTGTGATTTAAGATGCTCACTTGAAACAACCTTTGTGCATGTGCCATTGCATTGGAACATCATCTGGCGCTTCCTTCCTCGACTTGTTGTTCACAAGGGACAGTCTCTGTGCTCTCATGGGATGACCCTCACTATCTCCAAAAGCTTTAATACTCAAGCAGAATGCAAAAAGAACTTGCTCAATACTTACCTCCATCGAAATTTCGTCGAATTCTTCATAGAACATCTTCATTTTATTTCCTCATATTAGTATTTGTACATAGCGTTATGGTTCAAGTAATGGAACGCTTATGAAACCTAATCCATCCCGAATTAACATGACATGCATGTATTTAGTATGAGCAGCCCTGAAACAGTCCGAAAAGAAATCCATTGAAAGTACAATGTGAAACGCGGCCATAAATTCGAGACCCTTGGACCAACTCATTGTCCAGATCTCGGATTACAAATTACGAAATGACATCCATAAGGGAGTTGTAATGTATTAGCATTACTAGCCTCTTTGTGAAATATTCTCACCTCGTTCATAGCGTGACGCCCTACTCGAAAAAAATATTTTCCTGATCTTCCCTCTTGTTGCATGTTCAACGAATTATTATGGCGCAAAATTGAACTCGATGTTTGTTCCACTGATTA
Organism: Tigriopus japonicus; assembly: GCA_010645155.1. Taxonomy (NCBI): domain Eukaryota; kingdom Metazoa; phylum Arthropoda; class Copepoda; order Harpacticoida; family Harpacticidae; genus Tigriopus; species Tigriopus japonicus. The sequence goes on along the minus strand of CM021316.1, from coordinate 10,212,848 downwards.
TTTAAGGCGAGATTTCAAACGTAAAGCAGTTTGTGCGACCATCATCCCAGTTGATGAGGCAAAGAGGCATATTTGATCATTGTCCAACCCGCCCAAAGCAATGTCAAGCACGAAAGGGGCAATTGCAAAAATGCCCATGTTTCGCTCTAGTTATTGCCGTTGTTCTTGTTGGTGAATCAGTCAGTCGTTCGTAAGCAAAGCAAGCACGTGTGCTTTCCAAGAATGAGCGGGAACATAGAGCACGAAAAGCCAGCAAAATTGGGCAAATTTCAAATGCCGGCGGATTTATCTTTGTTTCGATCAGGATGGATAGATATAGTTGTCACATTCGCTCGCCGTTGATGTCCCACTTGTGAATATTTAGGGGTGCTAGTGGATCAAATAGCAACTGCTGATAGAAATAGTGCTCTTGATCAATGAATGCTCTCTCTGTCTCTTGGCCAAGAATTCAGTCCGATTGACGACAAAGACTTTGATTCCTGCATTCCAGCCACTCAAACACGCGAAACTTTTCTTCGCCGCCCTGAAGCTTGGAATAATAACATCCCATAATCGCCACTTCTTTTTAGGAAGGATCTGTTTGGTAGATGGGGCTCAAGGTCCAGGAAAATATATATGGATCAGTACTGTCCATGTACAGTAAGTTATGGATGAGCAGACAATCAAAATAGACGACGGAAAACTAATGTTTATTTCTAACATTGTCTCGGCATCGGACCTTGGTGAAAAAGCTACTGCACATCATCATAGATCATCGGGAAGAATTTCCCTTTGAAACATTCCGAGCCTGATTATTTCCGTGCCCATGATGGAACCGACACAAATGAAGTGGCATTGTTTCGTTTCTCGGTCAGTCCGATTTTTCTCATTTTGCATGTGAGTGAGTGAGGGCGTGAATGAGGCATGCGACATCATCATCATACTCTGAGAAAATGGCGAAAGAACTAATCATGCCGACCGTACCGTACTTTCCAACCCTATGTTAGTGATTGTGACGAAGGTTTGTCATTTCCTCAAGCCGCAGGTTGGATTGAAAAACGACACGACGAAAAAACGACCTGAGAAACTCATTTTGTCATTTGAGAGCTCCATTTCTCCACCGCGAAATGACCGCCTCGGTGTTGTCCCGCTCTCGTGGGAACTGAGTGAGTATTGAGCCATCCTACGTACGTAGGTGGGGGTCTTACTAGACCTCTAGGGCTCTATTATGAGAGTGCAAGTAAGGCCATCCAGTTGACTTGGTTCATGAGGGAAAGAGGATACATGAGGTGGGGAGTCTGTTATGGCCGAGGACAGAAATCGGGTCTCTCAGAACAGCCACACACACACACACACACACATGCAAGCACAGAGGAAAAGAACATTCTTTTGAGGGTCATCATCAGGATGTTCAACTTGCATGCACTTGACGATGGCCAAATCTCAGCGACTTTCTTGCTCTCTTTCTTGCTCTCTTTCTTTCTCTCTATCTATCTTTCCTTCTGTCTTTCCGACGCTCGTGAACAGTTTTGTGGACATTCGAGGATTCAGTGTCGTTTCGGACTGGCTCCCTGAAAGATTGTTAGACTCTCTGCTGCCCATTCAAAGACATGTGCACCTTGAATAAGCCTCTTAATTGAAGGTCATTTACCCAATCAAAACAACAATTCGACTGAAAGCTTTTTAGGCGGAAAGACAACACCTATTTGTCTCCTGACAACTGTTCGCTTTCCAAGACAACAATCCGTAAGCATCTTTGCCATTCATCCCTTTGTTCACACCTCAAGGTGTCGTTCACTCACATTCTCAAGATTTGCATTTCCTCCGTCTGAATCAGATCATGTCGGACATTCAACGCGAGGACAGTTTCCGGACCACGCTCAAGAACCAGAAACGGCGTCTTTCCGCCACCAAAGCGCCAACCAAAGGGCTGCTTCTAGACCAAGAGCCGCCATCGCCGCCGTCGGCGCAACTCAAAAATGTCAAGATCAGTGGCCTGAAACCTCATCGAAAGTCTTCCATCAAGGAGGAATCTGTCTTTGCCTTGTCTTTGGATGAAAGTGACTCACGTACACCTGGGCCCAGGGACTCAAGTCCCGAGGAATTCAACACCCCGCCGGAATCTCCTCAGACAGCGTCGCCTCCGGTTAAAGTACCTATGACCGCTCCAACTATGCTCCAAGCTCCTAACTCTCCCTACGCCCCCCGAACCCCGAGTCCGCTGGTGAAGAGTGTCACGGAATCATGCTTGGTGAGCAATAAACCTGCCACGATGCCCCGACGAGGTCGGTCTCCAAATCTGAAACTGTCGTGTTCCCCGGCAAAACGAGATGGTAGCAAAGGACGCTCCTCACCCGTACCTCCGGATTCCCCGTTGCTCTGCCGAACCCCAACCTCTCCCATTGTCTTGAAGGCTCGGGAGTTCAACCGTGAACTTCGTCGTGCCCGCAGTTTCCATCGGAGCCTGGAGCGATCCCGGGATCACTCACGGACCCGGGACATGAGTTATGACTCCGAGGACGAGGGTTCGGACACCTCCCAACCCCCCGCTATGAAGGTGAAGCAAGAAGAGATTTGTTTCTCAATCAAGAAGCACGTCGGAGGACGTCAGGGCTGGAAGATCATGCCAGACATTGGTTGTTCCCTCCGCCCTGAGGCTCTGAAAAAGGTCGTGGGGATGATCAAAGAAATGGAGCTCAAAGGCCACACCATTCCAGAGAGAATATCGATTAACATGTAACTTTCAGTTTCATCATTATCATTCATCATCGTCGTCATCATCATGACTTTCATGTTGAATTTTCCGTCCGTCCATCAATCAGCCTTTTTTTGGTTTAAAGCTTTTCTTGTATTTCTGCATCACTGTCAAAATGTGTCAATAAATACTCAAAATAAATTTACGTTGCCCAGTCTTAGTTTTCGCAAATGACAGGTTTTTCGTGGTGGCAGGACACATCATGGAACTTTTGTCCCTCGCCGCGTCCGTTGTGTTGATAAAAGTTATTCAAAACAGCCAAACAAAATTCGTTTCCTTCTCGATTATCCGGTTGAGGTTGTCCATTTCTGTAACACAACGTATAAGCAAAATTCAATAACAGTATGATCAAGCATATCTACAATAACGTCCAAAAAAATGTCCTACCCGCCAGTTGGACCCCAGTAAGATCCTAGACTGTTGACCGATTGAGTGGCACCCGATGCCCATCTGATAGACGAGTGCCCGTTAATCATTTCTCCTCCAGTCCAAAAGTATTTTTCGCTCTCTGCGGCCACCAAATTAGTAAAGTGAGCTACCTCTTGCTCGCTCTCAAAAGAAATCGGTTTGAGATTGTTTTGTTGACAATAGGCTGCGCCGGCACCCCAACTGAAACTGCGGCATCCTGTAAGATAAACGTCGATTTAATTGGTCGTTTCAAACATCAAAACATGTTCTGAGGGAAAAAGGCCAAGATGATGATGAATCCTTGAATTGAAGTGAGACAGTTAAAAAAGATGCTCGTTAGAACTCAAATCCCAAGATTTGGAATCGACATCAAGTGCGCCACATGAATCGTTTTCAGTTTCATTTTGAAGCATTTCCGAAATCAAACAAACAATCAAACAAACCGTATAATTTACTTTTAAGCATGAACAAACAATTTCTTGAACCTCTTTGATACTAATCCACATTTAAAAATAGCGCAGATATTTCAAATTTAGTATCATAACACTCCATCCTTCCACTTGCTCTTGAAAATCTCCCAAACATGTTTGTTCCCTTTGTCAAATGTCAAAAAAACACTCACCTAACCTCCAGGAGAGGAGATACGATTTTCCTCCAAAGTTATAATTTGTGCCGGAACTGGGGCAACCTTGGTTGAAGTTTTGGGGAGGTCCAGCATTGAAGGATTGGGGTGCCCTTTGTTGTGGGGGTGGGCCACGATTTCCACCTCCTCGTCCACCGAAGATGTTGCGAAAGAACCCAAATTGGCAATGAGCCATGGCCAAAAGGCCGAATAAAACCAGCAAACGAAGGGTATTGCTCATTGTTGCTGAAAAAAACACACATTTGTGAATCTGTGCAATTTCGATCGCCACTTCAGAGCCAACAATTAGGTCTTAAAAGAATTCTCTTGAAATCAAATTATGTTGTCGAAAAGAATACGTGGTCGTCAACTAAACACCGCTCTTCTACTTTTTAACAAGCACTCATCTTTTTCAGTTCAACTCATCTTTCACAATTATACCTCTTTTTTATCCCGTTTAAAAAATACCATGGATGTTTTTTTCGCGTAATTTGACCGTTTTAAGGTTTGAATTGCACTGTCTATTTTCCTCCTAAAATGTTAGTTTACATCCTGACTTTCAATCCCCAAAAGTGGATGAGGGTTCCAATGCTCACCTTGTCAATAAATATTCACCCCCGGTGTGAGTGGTGCACTTCTGGTTGAGATGGAGAACTTGATTTGACTACGGAACCAAGGCATGCCTTCCAATTCATTTATAGGTTTTCGTCCTTGGGCCGACCAACGGTATCTATCCATGTTGCCATCCATGTTTGACGTCTTCGTCCGCAATAACGCGTACCTTAGTTTAAAGCATTTACAAGCGTAGCTACTCATTCCTCTCATAAAACCGTGCTCTCTTTGTCCCTATCTCGATCAAAGGTATGACCACTGCAAGCGTAATAACCTAAGGTACTTTACCGCTTTCCATTCCAATGAATCTCACGACATTTCATCTTTTTACACAAGTAAATCAACCCCGTGGTCAATGGTATTGGTCTTAAAAAATGACCATCTTTGTTTGGTGTGTTGGTTTAGCTGTTCCTCACGTGAGCCAATACTACTGTAGTATGATGGGGATATGAGTGCATGAGTATGCGTGTGTAGTAGTGAGGGTGAGGAGATAAGTAGTACTTTTCTGAAGAAAAAAAGACATAGCATCACGATGGTTCTTGCGTTTATGATCCTCGTTACAGTTTGGACTGACGCACAAAGAATGCGTATGGACGGACACAGTATGTTATGTATCTAGCGGACAATGAACAACGTCCTAGAATGACGCATGGTCATTCAACCAAAAGCGCCGGTTCAGTAGGCTTTTGCCAGCCCAGATATTCCCATTCATAAGTACGAGTTACTTGGAAGTGTGTGTACCTGTGTCTCGGTGGGGATAACCAAGCTAAAACGAACATTAGGCATTATGATGACTAAGGTTTGTTGATAGTATGACAAGAAGAGCTTACACAACAAGGAGCTTCAAATGGCATTCGAGGGCTGGATTCTAGAGCAAAGCCGGCCAAACTATGGGCTTGTTTTCAGAATTTTGACACTGACTCGACCTTTTTAAAATTAATATTACCTCGATGGTTAACATTGAACACAAACAAAGGCGTTTTCGGAATCTATAAGTTATGTACGCATCGTATTTATCTGCTCATATGTTCTAAATTGAAACCACTTGAAAGCACCATCCCTTCTTTATTTTCAAAGTAAGCCAGGTAGACGCAAAACATCTCGTTGTCATCATTTAAATTGGTCGGAAATTCAAGCCGGATAAATTGCCGGAGAGCTCTTTGCAACAAGGGCTCTTAATTGCGGTAATTGTTGATCTGACTTGACAGTTGCTTTGTCAAAAGGGGCTCTCTGTTCGACAATTTAATGAAACATGTTTTGCAATGCACACTTTCATAAGATCTTGATAAACTAGATTGCATGAATTCATATTTCCTTGTTGAGCGTGGTGAGTACATTTGGGACAATGAGCTAATCAAGAGCAACACAAATTCGTGTAAATCTCCAAATGACGCAGAAATCGTCCAATTTAGTTGAAATAATAGGAAGCGAAAACCTGAAGCATCGTTCACACCTAAAATCCTTTCGAAATGCACGCTTCATTGGGCAAATTTGAATGGGATTCTGTTTCGCTTGTTTACAGATCATCGTACGCTTACATGAATTCACCCAAGCCTCCGTTTCAGATGTTTGGATATTGAAAACCACAAGAATGCTCCATTTTCCGGATTGGCGACTTTTGGTGCAATTGGGCCAATGTTGCATATTTAATGACGCCCGGGAATGTAAAGAATATGTCCATCACGAATTGGTGTGCTGCAATTTACATTGGTAAGAGCGTAATGAACTGGAAGTTAACTAACTATTTAATTGGTTTAATAGTTGGTACAATCCCGTCCTGTCAAAGGACAAAAACGGGACTTTTGGTTTTATTTCATTTTGATATTTTGATTTGGGTCTTACCAGGTCAATAAACCAAATGTTTATAATAAGGTACAATATCATTTTTGCTTTGAACGTTTAGCGTCTATATGTGTTTTTTCGTGTTACCTTATCGCACAGACAAAGTTGGAAAATGGCGTCAAGTGATCCCAATGAGAAATACAATTTTCTTAGCTATTAAAAAACTCCGTGAATCTGGGGTTAATCGCAAGGATTATACCCAGATGTGATGAATCTTGTAAAGCTACCTTATTCACTCCACTTGCAAAAATGTATCAAAATTAGTGGCACATATCATCTTCTGCCTCGTTCTAGAATCAATCATCGTGACTAAGTGTGTTAAAGACACGACACGAACTTTCTGTTCTTTCAAAAGTGTTTGTGTCCCCTTTGAAAGATATTTTTATTGTTATAACCTTCGGCTAAATACATTATCCCCACCAATCGGGTAGACAAAAGCGTATTCTGGCTGACATTTTTGCCAACTGGCACAAGTTTTTTCCTTTGTTATCTATTTTGTACTTTTAATCTATCTTGCCACGAAGGGTTTCGCGCAAGCGCCTCCTTGAATTTCCTAAGTTCTGTTGATTGTGAGCATTCCACCCTGAGAAGTACATGGTACAGTATTCAGATCAACTAGAAATAGCGTTAGGACAAGGATTACCTTCAAAATTTCTGTCTCTGAAAATGCAGTTTAGATCAAATGTGGGGGGAATTTGGTATGATCTTCTGAGCTGAATCATGTTAAGGAATATTGACTTTGGCAGACAATCATTCGGAAAAAAACACTTGCTTCTCGACTCTGAAAGTTGGACAGACAGACTTATTTTAGGATCAAATCTAAGAATAACAAGGTCACCCTTTTTTTTTCCTTTGTGACATCCGATTTGGTCAGAAATACTCCTGGGCATCCATCCCCATTCTTTTCCTTTTAAAAGATGGCTTTGAAGATCTCTAACAGAGATAATATTTGAAGAGTGTTTTAGCCTAAGTAAAATCTTAGGAATCTAAGGAAATGATCTTATGCGTGCGGTTGGTTGGGTTCAAACTCTCCATCGGTTCTTGGAACTGGACATTGGGCAGCCAGGCGGGAAAATGATGTCGTAATCATACATTGAGCCTAAATAGTACGGCAATGTGTGGACAGTTTGGCACGATCAAGCATCCAGTGTGCCCCAGCTAGTATCTAGAATATTTTGGATTAGTTAAGGACGTAATTTAAAGACAAATGAGTGAGATATTATTGCTGGAACAGCAATACAAACCACTAAAAAACAATGAATGGTGGTGATCAAATTTTCTTGGGTCTTGGAGAAAGGAGAGGGGTTTGGAAACATTTCCAACCAAAAACAAATGAAAAATTACGGTCCACCATGACTCAAGAGCTCTTAGAAACTAGTGATGTGACTTGGGCAAGTAATGAGTCATCACACGACACCCAAGAACAAGTTGTTGACAAGCATTACTTGGGCAATACACCAATACACTTGGCAAGCTCAAGGAACATTGGAAGATGCAGTTGCCGGCAGTTGCTCTTTGAAGAGTTAAGATACTTGCAGTGTGACTTAGAAGAAAAAATGTCAAGTTGCATTTTCGATGATCTTTTGACCTTAATAATTTAGCAACAAATAGTGGAAGTGATACAAAAAAATATTTCAATTTGGAAAGCATTTGCAAAACCATGGTGTTTTTTTTTGTTTCGGTTCTAGGCCACACATGAATGCACTTTTGAGGCTAATCAAGACCGAGATTTAGAAGTCACACTTCCAGAACAATCTCGTTTACTCAGAGTTGCCGGCATGAAAAAGTAAAATGCCAAATCTTTTTTTAGTATTCTCGAAATATTTTGCATTTCCCCATGTAAGAGAATTGAAGTGTATAATTTTCTTAAAAATACATCCTTTCAAAGGTATGGGCCCTATTTAGTTGAATCAGCCTGGTTTAGTGAAATTCGGATGGCAAGTTTATTCTTCGTTCATAGAAATTTGGCAAACCTGTTAGCTGGGAAAAGTACTTGTCCAAGCACCCAAGCTATGCCAAGCTTCAGCAAGCCCAAGCACTGTGCCAGTACAGCTTGCCCAATCTCTTGTTTGCCCCCCATCACTATTAGAAACTCGACCGTTCATCAACATCTGAGGCAAAGGAAAGACGTCTTGAAAACTTTGGACGAACCTTGAATCGTCTACACTTTCCAATTTGGTCGATAGCATATCAGACTTTATTTCCATGGAAAGAGAGACTAGTTGGTGACAGATAGATTGGATGTTACGTCGTTCAAATCTATTGTTACATAATAAAAATATTCTCGCTCAAAATTACGACAAAACTTTCATGTCAGGTTGGTGATATTTCAGTTGCTACAAGAGCAATTGATAGTTCAAGTAAGACCCGACTCACGTCCAAAGATGTGAAGAAATTTAAATTGCATCCAATTGGGTTCAGCATTGACCAAACATGAAATGTCTGCAAAATGCGTATCATGGCTTTGGAAAGAAATGTAGGATTCTATAAACATAACTCCCAAAAAATGTGACGGACGGCTGTTCTACATTTACCAATAATCGGTTTAAAATTGAAAGTAAAAATTGAAGCAATCCCATCATTTGCATCCGTTAAGTGCTAGCAAATAATGTGGTCAAATACGACCAACAATAAGCTGACAGTCAATCATTAACAAACACATTTTTATGTTAAGGTTAATCAAGGAAAAATGCTCTTCCACCTCACAATCAATCACAAGTTGGTCATGCATCCTATGTTCTCTCATCTTAATCAAGCCCAAGAGTCAGAGAAGTTGAGAGGATATCCGCAGGCTCAAAAACAAGCTGATTGACACATCATCCTCATCTAGCTAGCACATACATACAAGACCAGCTTCACAAGACTACCTACCTACCTCTCTTCAGTTCGAAACGACATACTGCACATTGAACGAGAAAATGCAAGTTGTACTTCTGATCCCAAATGTAAGTACTATCCATGTCTACGTATGTACCTTTTGTGGTTTGTTTCGACAAGCATGCACTCTTTATCCAAGCTGTTTCAGCTCCGCATGTCAACGAATCACTTTCAAGCTTGACATTACTTGACTAATGCATGCATGTAGGTTAGTGAAATATGGGGTTCCCAGTCCCTCGTTTCCACACAAACCCTCACGCGAACCACAAATCGAGGACAAATACTGTGTGTAACTTTGGAAAAGAGCTTTACCCAGAACCTGGGAGGAAATATTTCATTACCCACGAACGAATCCGAGAAGAGCTCGAACAAGTCATAAACTCAAGAGTGTTCCAACAATTACCATAAACCAGATTCAACTGGCCGTGGCTCAAAGTTTGATGGTCAACGTGACAGCCTTCAATGCCCTTAAACAAGATACGTATTTGCCCTCGAATCAGACTCGGATTTTGTCTCTGGCAAGTCTTTAACCTGACAAAGTTTGTTTGGTTGACGTTGACAACAGCGCAAACTTTGGAACAAACCCTGTCGCATCCATTGCACTTTTCTCGACGACTCCGAGGTACCTTTCGACTCACTGGTGTACTTCTTGCTTTACTCAACAAAGGAACCAAGCAACCACGGCCTTTACCTCTTGTCAGATCTTTATTTTTGTCTCGTGGAGAGACAATTTCATGGGCGCGCCCGATCGTGTTCCAACCTTGAAGAGTGTGCGTAACTTGAGACTGGAACCCTCTTTCTCGATTCTCTCGGGTTCACAATAACTACACGAAAGAGCGGCGCACTCTCTCTCTCTCTCTCTCTCTCTCTCTCTCTCTTTCTGTCTCTCTCACTCTGGTCTTTCCATGGTTATCAGGGCATATTGGAACCAGTTCCCTCTTCGCTCCTCAGAGAGCCAAAAAGACCCTCAAACACAAAGGAACAGAGGAGGGAACACGAGGCTCGTTCGTCATTTCCATAGAGGTTTTTTTCCTTTACAATTAGACCTTGAAGCGCAACAGGTTCGCAAGGGATTGGGTCACAGTTTCAAACGAGGAACCCGAGTAAATAAGCACTCGCTTTGAGTTTGTGATTCGTTGAAGTGGTTCATGTGAGTCCGAGAATGTTTTTGAGTCACGTAGAGACGAGCAGAAGTGCGCCTTGGTGAAGTGTTATTGTTCCACGTCTTCTGCGTTCCTCAATCCTCAGTGATGCCCATGTGATTACAAAGGAAATGGGGATTACGTCTGCCATGGCGTCAAGTGTGAATGGACCTCACGGACGACAATCAATCTTGGATTGATTAATTGTGCCAGAAGGCTCTTGAATGAATAGGAGGTGAGCCAACCAATGTACCAATAGTGGTGGTCGTCGTGCTCGATTAGATTGGCGCTCATTCCAACCCGACAAACTTTTGAGCGACATCCAACTTTTCAACTTTCAATCCCAGTAAGAGCGCCACCACCTCCACGACCACCATTATCAACAAGAAAGACAACAACGGCAGTAGCAATCAACCTTGTGAGAAGTGGAAAAACTTCACACGTGAGGGGCTCTTTTCCCAAAGAAACAAAATAAAGCGAGCAAAGTCTTTCCTCATGTAAATGGCCAACGAAAACTTGGCCACAAAAGCAATGCGCAACTTTGTAAGCAGGAAATCTAGAATATCCTTAGCTGGAAAAACGCTGAGGTGAGAAACATGACATCTCATATTTGTTCTTGTAAAACTCAAACAAAGACAAGTTTCCTCTGTAAGCCAATAACTAAAAGGTTGTAGCTAGATGGATGGTATGGCTTTACACCAAGTTCATGCATCTCAAAATGTATGTTTCCTATCCCGTCGATATTTTTTGATCCCAAGGGAAACAATGTGTTTTTTTTACCCGTCAAAATTGTTTAGCGTACTTTTAGGCGCAAAACTAAGGTCAAGCAAACACTGAAAGTCCAGAAAGGCTGATGTATTATTGATGAAGGACAATATTTTGGGCAATGTGGTCCATTTTACTTACACGAAGTTTCATTGATGTCATGGAGAATGTGAAACGTATGCATCCAAAGAGATCCAAAATAAGATTAATAACGAGTATTATTAATCGTCAAATTGACTTAAAACTGTCAGATCTTTATTATTTTGTTTCAATCTTCAGAGCCTTTGAACTTCTGTCAAAACTACTTTCACTACTTTCCTCTTTGACTTGTTGGGAGTTTCCCATTGGCCACATCGATTTTTAGCACACGCCCTTTAGCCGTAAAAGTCAAATCAAAAGACAAACTACCGCTTAGCAATCAATAACAATAACATAAATGGGTCCATAAAAGAAACTAACTTGATCCTTTTACGGATCTCCATTACCTTGGTAGCTAGTTTAAACTCGTCAAGCTGTTCCATTTTCGGTCAAATCATCCTGAATTAGGATCACAATTTTTTTTTTTTAAATATTGCCTCCATCAATCAAATTTCCAACTTTAGGAACAGGGGTCCAAATATTTTGACAAAATACGGCGGAAGAAAAATGTTCTGTAGTTTTTGCCAATTCAAAAACACCTTTTGCTTGTGAACACCATCACATAGTAAATGTATTCATGAACTGGTTCACTGACTTTGCGAAATGCCTTGTGGAATGATATTTTTGGTGCCTGTGTCCATTTCTTTGGAAAATGGTTTGTAGTCAACGGAGTAGAAGGGATAATTGAATTCTAGGAGAATGAAAATGAGATCTCAGAGAAAGCATTAATCTTCCAAAACTCCTTAATCCCTTTCCTTTCATTTCATTTGGCAAGAACCAACGACAAAGGTAAAATTAGAGTTCCTTTAATATTTGGATCTTAGACAATGGTGAAGGATAAATGAAAACGTATGCTTTTAACACCGCATAACTTGCTTTGTGCCGTAGTTTGAGTGACAACCATAACGAAAAAAATAACATGCCTAAAAGGACATAAAGAGGAACAAATTAAAGCTTGTATAATTCTGGCATTCTTTAGAAACGTTTCAGGAAAATCATAGAAAGTAATAAAAAAATGAAATCAGTAGATCAAATGAATAGTACTCTGATGTTCAATGCTGAGTTATTTGGGTTGAAATGGTCCATTTTTTCCAAAAAGCCCAAAAACGCTACAGTTATATCAACAAACAAATTCGTAAAGATTTCTTGTAGCTTTTAATGTCGCAAAACAAAATGATTTTTTTCGAGTTCTGAAGTTGAAGTCAAAATAGCTCCAAATAATGAAAAAGCACTTTAAAAATCGCTTTTGCGATAAGAAATCCTTTGCAATGTCAAAGACACTTAAAGTCCTAATTACAGCAAAACAAAATGCGTTTTTTTTTTCGCGTTCCGAAGTTTAAGACAAAAAAGCTCCAAATAATAAAAAAGCCCTAAAACCAATTAAAATAGATTTTGCGATAAGAAATCTTTTGCAATGTCAAAGATACTTAAAGTTGGGTGATTCTTCGAAATTTTGAAAGTTTTGCTTCATGTTTCAAGTTTCGATTTTTTTCTATTTTGAACACGGTCCTTCAAGAAATCGTAAATTTGATTATGAATCTCTAAGACTTATCTATTTGTAATTTTGGCTGAACACGCAACAAAATGTATTCTAAATTGTTATGAAATATATTTTCCAAACATAACTACTGTAGTAAGTTTTTGGGCAAATAACTTTTTCCATGGGCCTAAACTTTTATAATACAATAAAAGCATAGTTCTTCCCATTGAATTGTGCATCCAATAAATGCCAAGGTGTCTTTGGGTATTTCGATCCAAACCAAAAAAGCCAATTGAAACACCATGGAGTGCAGTTCTTCTGATGGCTTTTTTCTCGTTGCTTCCTTTTCATAAATTAACAAGAATAGAATCAGACTTTTTCCAGTTCAAATTAACATGTTGCAACTTAAAAAGCTTGTGCTTAATTAGAAGGGCAATATTTAAAGCTAAATCACAAGTTTCGGGTTATTTTCTCTTTTCTGAAACTTAAAAAGTCGGTTATGACATTATCAAAAATCTATAAAATTCGGAACTCGAGCAGAAAAACTCGCCACAAAATGACTACAAACCTTTTATGTCATGACAATAATCATGACTGAATCACTAAAAACGTCTGAACACATCGTATCAAAGTCAACGATCCATAGGATCCTGTCCAGAGGGTGAGGGAGAGATCGGGGCATGCATGAATCAAATGCCCAAATCCTATTGCCAATCATTGTCAGAGGCTACCAAGAGGATAGGAAGAAATGCACATTGACCTCAGAGAGTGAGTAATGTACCAAAGGAAGGGGTGTGGAGCGATGTGCGTGTTTACACGTGATAATTACAACCACCACTTTGGATCATTAAGTGCCCTAGGCCAAGGATAAGAAAATTTGTTAGAAGAGACCGCAAGAATGCACGAGGTCGCACAGGAGGGGAAAAATTAAAAGTCGATGTTATTCATATGCAAATTGCGTAAAAATTTCAGTGTCAAATAACTTCCTTGGATATACTTTTGTTTTTGTTTATGGTCAAAGAAGTGGGACAGATTGTACGTAGTGTAAACCAGTTGCTAGCAAATGTTAGAAAGTGTATGAAGGCAATTTACCTTTTTGGTGCTCTGCAACCCTCAGGCCAATGAGATTGCTGATAGAAGCGCTGTTTTTATTCCATTTTGAGGAGCAAAGTGTACCATCATGTGCTCATCCAATTAAGCGTGTAATATTTCGCTCTCCCTCAGGAAATCAAGACCACAGCTGGAATGATTCGTGACTGAAAAAAGCAGCCTTGAAACTGCCCACATGATTGGTTTAGTCTCCAACTACGTTGTACTATTACGTAGGTACGTGTTCTTACACATCCAAAAGGTACTCACCAATGAGAGGGCCCCATTTCGCACGTGATGTCGTTGGATCCTAATAAATGGGAACCCCTGGACACGTTAATCCTGTGGTGTTCCCTACGGACTTAATACGTACGTACTCGTTTCGAACGAACAACACCACAAACCCAAAGAGAAACGAGAGGAGGGCTAGATTTCTAATAGTTGTCAAGCGGTAATTAATCCTACACGTTTACTTTATGGTACATGTTGGTTTTCAAATGAGCTTGGAAAGTTCGTGTTCCCTTGGTAACATCTATTTTAATTGCTCACCTAATTTACAGCCGTGTCAGCTTTAATAATTGGGCTTGAAATGACCATAGATAGGTTGTTTCTTTCCTTAATTAGTAAACAAACGTTAGTGTCAGTATTAGGGCTGTAAACGAGTCTTTGCAATGACTCGTATGGCTCGAATCGAATCCATTTTTCCCCAAAACTGGGAAGGACTCGAATCTTGTTACATGACTGGAATCTTTTTCGAGGCTTTTTCTGTAGTAAAAAACTTGAGAGTTCTACTTCTGCATTGTAAAAGACTCGTCATTTGAGGCATTTTGAGACTAGTTTTTTTGTACCAAAAGACTAGTAGGACTCGAATCTCGAATTTGAGTTATTGATTGCAAAAAAATATAAATCTTGACTTGCGAGTCATCAAAAAAACGACTCGTTCACAACACTAGTCAACACATACGTACACCATGGTTGCCACATATTAAGGCTTCATTCAAAAAAAGAAATCATGGTAAAAAAGACCATCCTTTTTTATCACATTTAGGCAAAGTTTTGAATAAACAGATCCTTTCATTTTAAAACCCTGATCATTTTTATCTTGGTGATCTGAAAAACTGATGTTTTCTCGTATGATGGTGTTTTGAACTGAACATATACGTACGAATTATGGAAAAAACAAGAATATGCAACTTTCTTGTTTTGGCCAATGATACCGTAGACACAACAACTTATATGTATCCATATTTCAGCGATTCACAGAACAATATGGATGAGTTTGGGTTGTAGGTCAATCAAATATTCATCATAGTTAGTAATTGATCTTAGCTAACTCCCCTAGTTATTCCAGTTTTAGTTACAAATGATCTGCAGATGCAATTCACAATCAAAACATTTCGACGGCACTGATTCCTGATTCCGAATAATCTTGAAGACGCACCATGACAAGGCAAAATTGTGGAAATTGAGAAAAACTCTTTTTGTGTCTGACTTGTGATCTCCCGAGTTCCATCAGAATCCCATTGATGAGATGAAACTAAGCCTCGATAAAGGAAAAAGATCATGGAGCCAGAATTATGCCCTCATATTATCTGTTTTGAAAACTGATACTTCTTGAATAACTACCTCTGATGTTTGTTCTAGGAAGGATCATTTAAAGGCCACACCAAAAGTTAGGTTTGATAGGTTGGTCATTTCCAATTTGCCTCACACCTTTTTCCCAAAGAATGAGAAGAATTAATAGAGGCATAGAAATCAATTTGGATCCAATGTAAATGTGATTTTTGGATCATAGTCAAAAATACCTAATAAAATATGCTTTAAGAACTCTGGTAGCTTCAACTGGGGAAGAGGAAGGAAATCGTAAGACATGGAAGCCTCCGCTCAGGCGTTCAGCTGTGGATTTTTCATAAATCATTTCCGTTCAAGTAAATAATGTTATTTTGATGAGATTGATAAGACGGGCATTTAAGGATGTCGTTTCCTGAATTTCAGCATTATAAACGTTCCCCCGTTCACGAATAAAAACGTTTCGAAATTTGCTCCTGTCACAATACGTTCGCGCGGAAACGAGAAAAAAAATTGGCCCAAAAACCGTCCTTTTGGACTATTACAGAGATGTAAATGTTAGGTCGGCAAAGCGAGTATCGCGCTATGCTTCAAATTACTCTTACTGACACAAAGTTCAGCTGATCAACTTGAAATTAACCATGTGAGCTTTGCATTACCAGCCGGACATATGGTTTACTTAGATTTCCCCCTGTCTGGCATAGAATTGCAAAAATGGATTTTATCAGTAGCCGAGGCATCCAGCTATTTAGTGATCCTTGGGAAGAGTCTCAAATGACCTTGAGCGACCTAATTTTTTTGAGTTTAAAGTTTGATGAGTAGCAATCTTTAGCACATTTTATGCACACCTAGATCGTCATTGAAGTAAAAGCGGTTCTTGCCAACAACATCTTCCTTTAAAATGGTAATCTCTCGATTGCAGAATGTGTTGATCTGACAACTGCGCGGGCAGAACTAGACTTTTATCGGAGATTACATTGTTCTCATAACGTTCAAACTGTGCAAACAAAATCTGTAGTAAAACTTTTCAGACTCTACAATATCTTTCAACTGCACCTCAGATGTGCATTATTTTTCTTTCCTTACACTTGTTCTTATTCGCTTTTTCCTTACAGCTCTTTGAAGTCAATGCTCTTCTTCTTTTGTCTCACCCAATCGTATAAACAAAAGTGATCTATGCAACTGGCTACACACAAGTAAAACATCTTAGTAGAGAGGCAATATTCAGTACCTTTTCTCTGTAATACATAACGAACGGTCTGGCAAGACTAATTCAGTAAAAAATTGAACTAAGGTTTTCAAAAAAACTGGTTTCTGAGTCATGAAAAGTGAGAAGCATACAATTCTTCTCACAGAAATACAACTTATTTGAAAAAAAGAAATACAAGAAACAGGTATACAATTCAGAAAGCATCAAATATGTAACTTTACCGAAAGGGCTCTGAACCGAAAAAAAAGTTTTGGCCGAAAGAGGGCTTAACCAAACCGAAAGCAGCAGACTAAAAATTATAAACATGCAAAATTCACTTGTAATTTTAAATTGATCATGTGTACGACGATGGATAATTTTAAATGTTGAAAAATCCGAAAAATTGAATCACAGCAGATTTTATTGGACCCAAGAAAATTTGACTTTGGTGCCAAACTCCATTCTTTATAATGCATGTCTGCTTTCGGTTTCGGTTATGCCTACCGAAACCGGAAGCTTTCTCGGTCCATCACGATTGACTACCCGTTAACTTGGAACGTTATTTGAGGAGCAGGAAAATACTACATCAAGGCAATCATTGAAAAGTACGTCCAGGGTCGGTGGAGCGAGTGTCGACCCATTAATATCACAAATATTATTGTTTTGAGATGAGATCATAACATCGATGAAATCATTGGGACAGTTGGCACTGTGTCTTGCATTTGTCCCTCAAGGAGAGGAACGCAGATTTTTGGGTTGGAATGGATGGTTTAGTATCTCAACATGTCTCACTTTAAAATGGGCCAAAAAAGAAGTGTATAAGCCTCAATTACACCTGAAACAAGGTGTGCTTTACTTGAAATCAGAGTAGTGTATGTATCCCCTTTTTGTGTATACCTCCATTACAAAAAAGTGACTGCGAAATCATTCCGTTCAAGAAAGCAATCAATGAAGCGCTTTCACGATTGTTAATAAAAACGTCCGTCAAAATGGATAGCTTATTCTAATGCATCTTCCTCTTATCCGCCATCAACCCTTTAAATATAAATTCGCTGTGCTCTTACCGTTCCACGATTGAAAGCAATCAAACTTCTACCTCAAGTCTAATTTCATCCATGACTTACCAATTCTTTCTTTGATTAGGGCGAATATCTTCCATAACAATTCTCAGAACCTTTTCCATTCTTTCCCATCACGCTACCTACCATTTTCGAGAGCATTAGTCCAGTCAGTTATCTCATTACTACTTTCCTTAATGAGAAACATAGCTAGGCTTAAGTACCGTGTCCGAGAAAGAGCACTCAATTGAAACATCTATCTGAAAGGGTAAATCTTTGTATTTGCTTAACGTCGTCCACCAAATGCAAATGTTGATTGAATGAGAAAATGAGATTCCTAGTCGCCAGCCACGGGTAAAAATCGATTGCCTCGATTTGCCGTAAGTACAGGTAAAATGTGCTAGACACACAACTAAATGACTTGGTTTTTGCAGAGAGACACTCAAAACATGCTTTAAGTACTCTAGGATACCACAGTTCCATGTACTTAATGAAAAAGGTAGTCGCTGATACAAGGTCGGTTGTTGAGGCCATTTGGAAGTATGGATGGATTGACATCAGCTGATTGAGCGACATTATCAAGAAATTCTGTTTCAAGAGCGCGTTATTAGACGAATCTCGGAGGAAAATACACTTGTTTTTTGAGTATCAAAAAATACCGTGTGTGATCAATCTATCTGTGGCAGACATGAAAAAACAACGAACAACAGTTAACGGTCATGTTTTCTCTCGCACTTTTCAGGTTGCTATCTTGGCTACTTCGCAATTGAATCAAAAAAGGCCATGTCACCCCTGGGCAGGATGCTACTAATACTACTACTACTATTGTAATCCCGACAACATTGGTCCTTCTGACGAAGGCAATATAAGACAAAACACGTCGAACCCAGAGTGCATACGCCAAATCCCAGGACAAGGAGGAGGCTCTCTTATCTCACATTTTCGGCCAAGCGTACTTCATGAATTCGTTTATTTGAGTTTTAAAAGGCAGACAAAAAAACACAAAGATTAGGCAGCAGCAGTGAATCGACACCTGAAGAGAAGTGCTCGATTTTAGATTGATTCAACATGTCTCAAGTGAAAACTGTGCCCATGGAGGAGGGCGAGAGTCCCTCGGAAAGCAGCACTCAAGGGAACAATCAAAATCTCGGCCAATGGAAACAACAATCCGGTGGAACGGAGAGCAGTGCCATGGATCAAGCCAATTCAAGTTTGACAAACCATACAGAAGAGAAAGTCAGAGGAAATCCCTTCAAGGTACACAAAAGTTCTTGAACTATGAAAGTGGTAATTGAACGAAATGTTGTACACAATCAATTATAACTTTGCTTAACGACTGTGGCACACAAAAGAAAAAAATAGGTTTTGGAGAATACCAAATAGGTGCAAAATAAACTAGTGAGAAAAAGGCAAAATATGCTTGGGGAAAATTTCAAGATACTGGGTGGGGAGATGTAAAGAAGTATACTATAAGACAATTAAAGTGTGGCTTTGTTATGCCTTTTCCTGGAGCGAGAGCGTCGACAAGTGCCACGGCTAGCTCGCACTGGGCATGCACTTGCAAAGAGACAAAATTCAGTATAACTCAAACAAATGTGCCAAACTTGTAGTTTAACGTCCTATTTGATGCGGCTAAACCATTATTACTTTGCCAGAACAAGTCAATGCAACATAATTTGCCTAATTTCTTGAATTATGCCAAGGATTGTCTCTTTGCAAGTGCATGCACAGTGCGAGCTAGCCGCGGCACTTGTCGACGCTCTTGCCCCATGAAAAGGCACAACAAAGCCACACTTCAGTTGCCCTATTGCTGAAAATCAAAACTTTCAGGTCGCGTGATAACGTTGATAATTCAAACAACTGGAGCACATCATTTAACATTCGTCTCAATACACCAGCGCCATTTCAACCACAAGTGTCACAATCCCAAGTATATTTAGGGAACCTTAAACTAACTTTATGTACGCAATTTTGGAATATCTTTATGTGTCCTTTAAAAGTCTGTTGACACTCCAACATTCTGTGATGAGGATACTAGGTAGGGTGGGGAAATTCAGAATAAAAACCAGTTTCGTACCTTGCTATTTGTCAACGCAAAAGCATGGGGTGGAGCTCCAATGTAGTGCAGTCCACTAATCGCCTTTCTTTCAAAACAAGAGAGGTTAATGAAAAGAATTTCCTTGCCTTTTCTGAACTGTTCCTTTTTCCGCCTTTGTCAGTACTCGCGGGTGAATAGAATTCATTTGCAAGAACATAATCTTTAACGTAATCAATCCATGTATCAACATTAAAAGATGACCTTGTCGTTGGGTTTCACTGCATTTATGTACCCAAGAACCTTGGATTGATCCTTCCAAAATATTGCCATAGCCTCCACTGAGAAATCCTAGTTTTAATGCCTGCAAGTCTCGTGGTACTATCAGGGGCAGATTTGACGTTTTTTTACCGCGGCATCTTTTCGTTGTGAGACTCTTCAATGAAGGAGACCTCTAACTTGCTAGGTAAAGTTGGTGTCAAAATGTCACTCAAAGTGACACCTGGTATCTTATGTTAAAAATTTCAAAAAAAACTGATTAAAAAACTTTTACCGGCGGCTCGATGTCGGTCATGTTGCAGGTCTGCTGCTAAAACAAAGCAATTTAAACTGTAAATTCAACCACGACACTCACCTGGTTTAGAGTCGCAATCTATAACACTCAAACTGAAACTCAATTTGCCGCCCAATATATCCTACTTCTCTTCCTGGTTTTTATCCGTCAATCTATTCCCACCAAAGCCAACTGCATACATGGAAACTGGATTGAAATTCGCCCACAAAGTACATACATGGTGAGGGCATTGAAACGATACACTTTCATTAAATTTTAAATAACAATCATTGTTGGAAGCAGTAATTCCCCTCTGGATACTCCTTTTTAAGCCACGGAAGTACTTTTAATTTCAAAAGATCCAGGTAAACGGCAGCGGTGATTTTGAGGCCAGAATCTATAAATATCGGAGGACAGATCCGCCCATCCGAGGCCAAAACGCCCAATACCATAACTTTGGCCGGATTTTTGTTTTTTTGGGCAATCCGGATGTTCTCCGGCACATCCTCCACAGGTCCAGATGCCAAATATCGATCATTTCTATGTTTATGTGCCGGATCTACACAAAAAAAGTTTTCATCACTAAAAACCGTCACTAATCCAGAATTTGATTTTAGCAAGCTCAAAATACGACGAGATCTTGTAACTCTCAACTCCTTTTGCTTAGAAGAAATAAAATGACGTGGCACAACAGCTCTGTTTTTCATTTTTAAATCCTTTGAAAGGAGATTTCTCATAGTTTTGGGGTCCATTTTAAAGTCCCTGGCCAAGGATTTTGTGGTGCGACGAGGATTTCTTTTTATTCAGGCTCGCACAGCGGCTATGGTGGGCTTTGTACATTTGGTCCGGCTTCGGCCGCCACCATGACGAGCCTTGACATCGCCAGAGGCTTCAAAAAGAGCTTTAACTCGATAAACTTTTGCTCTTGTACAATTTAATTGTTTAGAAATCGAGGTCGGGGTTTGCTCCGCCTGCAATTTTTCGAGAATGAGACGGCGAATCCCTTCATGGGCGGCCATTTTAATGTATTTTTAAGTGATGTTTTATTTCAGAGCAGAAGAGGTAGCAAACAATTACTTCCAAAAAAGGCGGGAAATTTAAATCTTTAGTTTTAGTACAGCTGCTTTTCTTAAAAGTGTATCGTTTCAATGTCCTCACCCTGTAGTAGTAATCTGGGTAAGTCTTCACGGGCAAACTTGAAACTACATCAAGTAACAAGAGCGATGGTTGAAACCGGGATTGCCTTATGAAAACAAAGTGTACACTGAAAGTTGGGGAAAAGTTTCAACAAAAAATGAGCTGCACCTTGACGAACATGGAAGTCATATCCAACACTTTTAGAATGAAAAGAAGTAAAGATTTCCTCCAAAATTCGAAAAACATTGGGCGATACCGTCATCACGCCTCACAAAGATTAATTTTCCCAAGCAAAAGAAAGATTGAATCATAGGAAATCTATGGATCGCGTCTATTATTGATCTCAATGTATCCATGCTAGGATACACATATATGAAGATATAAAATACAGTTTTTGAGGAATTTAGGATCTCGGCAACTCCCCAGAGACTACTTCTCTAACGATGACTGAAGGAGATTGATCGCAAAACCGATATTGAAAATACAAATAATGCTGAATTGCACTTATTTCAATATCTGGCCTTACTTCAATTATTTAATTTCGATGAAGTTTGTACTTGGAGCCTTTTCAGGCCAAAACCAAATATCACATAGGCGTCACCAAATCCGTGTCTTTTTCATTGCTTTGAATTTGGAGATATTTTTGGCAACTGAAAAATATCAGTCAGAAGAGTGGTAGAGTCACCTTTCCGAGCAAACTAATCATTCCGAATCTTTGAGTGCCGAATTGAGTGGTCGGGAAATCGATCAGTGGTCCAATTTACTTGGATTCTTTTGAACAATGATGGGAAACCGCGTACACTTCTAAAGCAGTAGATAGGATGATGGTATCAAATGACGAGCTTCCAAAGAGAGGTTTACCTTGATCCTTGAAAATGGAGTTTCAATGGAATGGAAAATTGTTCGGGTGTAAATACTTACTGGAGGTAAAAGAATTTCCTTTTTCATTTCGTTTAAGGTCGGTCCACGTTATACCAATCTCAAGTTTCTGGGAGAAGGAGCTTACGGTTTTGTGGTGTCTGCCATTGACAGTGTGACCGGTAACCAAGTGGCCATCAAAAAGGTGACTCCATTTGAGCATCAAACCTTTTGTCAACGAACTTTGAGGGAGGTCAAAATCTTGACCCGATTCAAGCATGAGAACATCATCGATCTCCTTGACATTTTGTGTGAGGATCGCGTGGAAAAATTAAAGGTAAATTCGACCGACCTTGCGGTGTATGTTGCAAATTCACCGAAATTAAGAAATTTGTTTTCCCCTGAAGGATCTGTATTTGGTTCAGAAGTACATGGAATGTGACTTGTTCAAGCTCCTACGCTCCCAACGGCTCAGTGACGACCATATATGCTACTTCCTCTACCAGATCTTGCGCGGGCTCAAATATATCCACTCAGCCAACGTCCTTCATCGCGATTTGAAGCCCTCCAATTTGCTATTAAATTCCAACTGTGACCTCAAGATTTGTGACTTTGGTCTGTCACGGATTGCAGACCCCGGACAAGACCACTCCTCTCCCTTGACCGAATATGTGGCCACCAGGTGGTACCGAGCACCAGAAGTCATGCTCAACGCAAAGGTACGTTTTGAGCGGGAAATTCGAAAATTCGGCCAGAATCACGTTTGAAATTGTGAGATCGCCAAGTTAGCAGGATATGCCGTGTTTCTCAAGTCCTTTATTGATTACGAATAAAAATGTTTTTTTGGCACAGCTTTTTCATGTATTGTTGAACAAGCAAGGCAGATTTGTTCTTCGTTTGGCAAATTTCAATTTCAAGTTTATAAGTAAACATGCTCGTTAAAATTTCACTTCTCGAGTGCCTGTCTTTTTCCAAGAATGAAGCAACATAATTGTATTTTCATTGAACCATTCAGGCTAATTCAGCCTGGATGCACCCTCCACTTGAATAAGGCAAACAAAGTTGGTCGTCTTTTTATTGTCCGTACAAAAGGCTGACCACTCAAGTGTGTTGGCAGTCCGGTCATTACAACATTAAAGTGCGAAATTTGTTGCCACCAAGCGACCTCTTTTCAGTTCCTGGTTTGTGGTAAATGATTTAAAGGCCAGAATTTCTTCCATTATTGCAGGGTTACACCAAATCAATGGATATGTGGAGTGTGGGCTGCATCCTCGCCGAGATGATCTCGAATAAACCCATCTTTCCGGGCAAGAACTACCTCGATCAGATCAAACGAATCCAAGAGGTTCTAGGCTCACCTTCCTTGCAAGACACAGAATTCATCAAGAACCCCAAAGCCCGGACGTTTTTGCTAGAACTCCCTAAGAGCCCGAGGGTAGAATGGAAGGCATTATACTCCAAGGCCGGACACGAGCTACTGAACTTGCTGGACAAGCTTCTGACCTTCAATCCGGATCAACGAATCACTGTCGAGCAAGCCCTGGCTGATGTCTATTTGAAGCCCTACTACGATCCCACCGACGAGCCCACATCCGAAACGCCGTTCAACGTCGACATGGAGCTCGACGACGACCTTTCCACGAAGCAATTGCGAGAAATGGTATTCATTGAAGTACAAAATTTCCAGCGTCGGGTCCTGAAGGAGACTCATCTCTAAGAAGAGATCCATTACATACCTCTTTTGCCTATCTTTTCCTCGTTTCCCCAAGTCCTCCTCACTTACCTTCTACGCAGTCGATTCCCAGCCTCCTCGCTTCTACTTGTAAGGACCCAACCTTGACCCGTTTAGTTGGTGGGTTGTTGGGTTTCTCGAGTGGTTGGTTGGCCCTCTGGTCTTTCGTCTGGCTCGGTCAAGTTGTAAGGCCATTCTGTTAGGACGCCATTCACCCTCGGAGATGAGCCAGTCAGACAGAGGGCCTGGAAATGCTGGGGTTCCCAAAGGAATCGCATTTTTGGTTCCAACCCATAGTATTCCCTCCCCCCCGGCACAAGATGCTCGGTAATTTAGAAATAATGATGATCATAGTATACTGGCTTATTGTTTGTTTATTTTAGTCTCCCTGAATACCATAGCGTTGTTTAAGCTCTGTCCGTATCTTCCACTCTTTATCAGCACTTCGTGTATAAACAGTATCAATAGGTTTACAACAAACGGGAATAAATTAATGTCTGCCGTATTACACCAATCAATTAGGCCAGAAGCCTTCTAGGAGTTGCTAAAATCAATCTAGTTGTTCTGCCATATTGCAGCTGTCTTTGTAGATGACGAAATATGACTTGTGTGTAATGTTGCATTCAAGGATATTTTTACCAACATATTACTTTTTGCAGGTAACACACACATTCAGTCTGGTAATAAATTTTCCATGTAAAATTAGACCAAATGAACATAGCCATTGATAAGATTGTCAGGCAGTCATAAAAGGATCAAACATTTTTAGCAGAAACTAAATCCTGGGTAACTACACGTAGTTACTATCTACTACCCAAAAAGTTTAATGTGCGCAAAAGTATTTTCTCAATGGGCGTTTTCAAGTAAACGTAAACATTGCTGCCGCTAACCCGCTAAGGGTTCATGTAGCAGAGACAGCTTGGCCACACTTCCACTGAGGGAGACTCCAAGCCCCATTGGGACCCCTAGCGTCACAACTCTGAATTTGAAACCAAAACAACAGGCATTCCATGAATGCACAAGCAAGCCCCTTGGGTCAAATTGATTTGGTCCATCTTGGTTCTGAATTTCAAATTAATTATTAAAAGGTGGCAATGCTTACCATCAGATGACACTTCCAAGCGGGGAATATAGGCACATCACGCCTATAATTATGCATGATCTTCCTTCTGGCTTGGCTGAGGGTCACCTTTTGCAAGCCCAAGTTCCTCTAATATCCGTATGCAGGTATCTATTGGTTGATTAAGCCCCAATTTTGGACTTTGGGTGATTAGGCAGTTCCAATGGTACCCAAACAATTTCTGTCCAAGCTAGTTGAAGGATTCAAGTAACGCCATTTGAAAAAGTGGAAGAAACTATTTTTTTTGTAGACGGTTAACATCCTTGATAAATGAATTCATTTCGAATTTTTTGATGAATAAGACCTTTTAAATTGAATTGAAGTTGTACATCAATTCCTGGATTCCTGCTTTTGAAATAGAACAACGAGTGGAGAAAATGCGCACAGGTTTTTTTTTAGATTCTGCAAGTCCATTAGCTTCTCTGACAATCAAAGCTAAACCACATGTTAGCTTAATCATCTGTGAACCTTAGACAAGCATAGCTTATGTGAAGTATGTGCAAAATCGTGCCGATATTGTGTTTTTTAAAAGCCTACTGTTAACAAAATGACCCCTTTGAATGGTTATGGGATTATTATATGGAAGGGGAAAGGCGTTAGTGTGACTTCAATTTCAAAGTTCGTAACCGGTTTGTGACTTTTTCTTGAAAAAGCCCGTTAATGATTTGTACGTACATCAGGTTCAGTTTTGGAAAAACGACATAGAAAACTATCAAATCTCAAGAAACTGTAAAGTTGGGTTCAACTAAAAAAGGCTGACGAAAAGTTAGTTGTGCAATAAGCACTTACGTCTTCTGTCTCATAGGTTCAATGTTCTGGAAGTTTTCACAACTTTTAATCTGACTAAAGTGTCCATGAATTGATGGCTTGTCAAAGAGTGAGCAAAATGAATTTGAACACGTTGTCATTTTTCAATGTACCTGAAAAAGAAGAATTTTTGACGTCCAACTCTTTATAATGACTATTTATGTTTGACATAGCATTCTAATTTTTTAGGAGGAATCTCAGTTTGATAATCAATTGTAGTAATCAATTCTTTGTATATATTCCAAATTCTTTCCTCCAATTGAAGTACAGTGATGCCAATCAATGGACCATTGATCGTATGCAAACAATTCTTTGTTAATTGTGCATAACGTCAAACATATTTATTCAAATAACGAAGGATATCCAAGAACGATTAGGTCATTATTAAGGGATAACTCTGAAGTCAAATCACTTTAGGGGTCTTCTAAGTAATCGAACATACGCCAGCTTTTTATTTCATTTCTTCTTACATTATGATATTAAGACCCCTTTGCTACAAAGCTTCATTTTTTTATCAGTTCGCCACAAGCTGTCCAAAGAAGATTGAATTTGAGCCTGACTCTCAATCAAGAGCACAAAGCAACAGCAATTGTTGCCTCTATTGTAGTATTTCCTTCGTCCTTCAAGAGATCTTCAACTGAAACAACTTGACGGCAAACACAAAGGCTCTCTCGCTCTCTTTCCCCTACTTTCAAGGATGTTACACACTACTACGTACATATACTATATACTACAATGGATGGAACTTTGTAGATGTGCCCACTCGACTCGCGTAAAAAAGCCATGCTTGAGGATCTTTTTCTTGTCTTCATAGCGATTATCCAAACTTTGGGTTCTGCTCGTTAACTAGTTGGAGGGGTGGATGTGCTGGTTATGTACTACGGCATAGTAGGCATGCAATGCCAATGCAGTACGACTTCCCACCTCAATGAAATCCCGAGGCAATCAAGAAAGTTACATCTTGACGACTTGAATTGTTGCATTTCCCAGGGATTTTCAACAATGAATAGAACCTTTTGTTAAGGTGCACTTCGAGTCAAGTTCATTGCATTAGTGTTTATTGATCTAATGTTTACTTCGACTGACTAAATTCCCCATGATAACTCTCAAGGGTCAGTAATACTTCCATTAATGTGTATCTAGTTTTTCTTTGAAATAGCTAATAAACGTCTCTTTATGAACTTAATAGAAAAGGCAAATGATTATCATGATTATAAAGTAGTCTTGTGTGATAGTTTTACCAGTTGGATGTTCCATTAGTGGTGCCAGTCGAGAGAAAAAAGGCATTTTATTCAATGTGAAAGTACATTTGTGCCGCTTATTCAGTTATTTTTTGCTTTTTTCGGTTTTGGATGCTTTTATTTAGCTAATAAATATGCAGAATGATTATGAGTAACTTAAAATGGATTACAAAAAAAAAACGAGTACTGAAATGGTGTATCGGGAGAAGACATCCAAGGATCAGCAAGACACCAAGGTGTGTTTAAATGCTGTCCGTTGTAGTAGGTATATATGTTGAAAGTAAATAGAAATTAAAAAAGATATAAGGAGTACAAAACGCAGGACAGTAAAAATGTGAATACACTTAAAAAGGAAAAGAAAACAAACATTGTGAAAAAAAGAGAGAAAGAAACTGGGACAAGGGATCGAAGGAAAAGGCGCTACACGCGCGAGTTAAAACTCCCTGGTTGAAATCATGTTTATTTTCATGCTTCATGCATTTCATTATTTTTTGCTTCGATCCAATTTTGGAAACCCGGCTTCGAACTAGAAGGTTGGATAACCATTTTATTCAAACTTAAATTTTAAGAATCAAATTATTCTAATTTGTCCGGAAAAATAACATTTTAAATCACACTTATGTTTCACTCGTATGGTTTGGATCACAAAAATTTGCCAACATTACCGTTTGATTTTGAAACCAACTGTCTCTCAAGAATTCAATTATCTCGTCGGTTCCTGCGTTGGCTTAATCAACCTTGACTTGATCAAGAATCAAAATTGGCTACGTATACGTGGGGTATCCAGACTATAGGTAAACTGGGCCTGTAATTCGCTAAATTGCACCATTTTTGGATTGCTGTCAAAAATCAAAATAAAGATTGAACTCTTGTGAGCAGATGTTATTTCAAAAATTTTTTTGTCAGACAAACCTGTTCGAAGCTATGATTTAACTAGACAAGGTGTGTTGGATGACCCCTCCACGTTTCAAAAAATGGACCTCAAGAGCGAAAAAGTCGTCAAAATTCAATATTTTGTAAATGAAAGATGTTGCTCATCCTCATATTTCTATGTTTGGTGAACATTTGTCCAGGAAAAATGATAAATTTCGATTTGAGACAGCTTAGCTTTGAAAGATACATCATTTTTGTCATGTTGCTCGCTCGCGACGCTTATTTTCTATGTACTGTATACAGGAGTCAACCAACATACCTTATCTAATTAAATCATAGCTTCGAACAAGTTTGTCTAAGAAAAAAATTGTAAAATAACATCTGCTCATAAGAGATAAATCTTTGATTCGATTTTCTCATAAATCCAAAAATCGTGCATTTAAACGAGTTACAAGCCCAGTCTACCTCTAGTCTGAATATCCCTCGTAACTTACGCAAAGCCTTGAGTCAGTTTTTATGTTATTACTAAATTGTATTCCAACCTAGCAATTCCACTCAAAGGCATTTTTGTCATGACAAACTTGTTTACGAAGAGAGTTATTAATTTTATATACCTTTCAGTTGATACTTATTTTCAATCATTGAAAGAAATAACTGTGCTGGACTTTTACAATATTTCTGATTTTCATAAAAATCCCATTTTCCCTTTGTTCCTCGACTTCATTAAGTGGTTTGCCGAATAAATCAAGTTGAAATCTGAGTCCTACTAATGATCAAAGACTTTTTCAACCGCAGAGATCGATTATTTGTTAAAGGAATAGAAGAATTCCCCTTGATATTGATGGCTAGAGCAATTCTAGTTGACGTCAATTTGTGGTCTACCAAGTCTCGAGAAGGCATTTCAGTCAATAAACCTTGGAAAAGTTGGGCGACGACCCAAAATTGCCAATGGGATTGAAAACGGTCCCAAGAGCCCAGACCCACACCTCGATCTTCGTCTCCGTCAAACTAACTCGAGTGGAACTTGACAAAAGATTTCTCGAAGCATAGTTCAAGATTCGTCTTCTCGAGAGTTAGTTTCTCTCAATGTCAACCCAATCAATCTCGTTTCTTTTAGTAAAAACCTTGCAACGTTTGGAGGCAAAGTAGAAGTCCTTTTGGGCCAAAATAGGTTCTTTTGTTCCCAGACTGTTCCTTTTCTGAAATTCAAGTCACATTTTTGAATTGATTGAAGACTTCCAAGGCCACTTTGCGGTTGGACAGACAAAAAATGAAAAGGTCCATGGGTTATTTCACACATGGGAGCGCAATAGACTTTATTCAAATTCAAAACATATATTTAACATGGAGACTAGAAATTGACAGTTTCATGGGTACGAGGAAAAATTTCGCATACAATTCATTCACATGACATGGTTTTAAGATGGTTAGTAACGTTATCTTCGCTCGGGTTTCGCTATTCAATTCCATCGAGAACTACGTACTAAATAGTCTAGAGAAAGTCTAGAAAAGAGAGTTCTTTTTCATTTACCGATCAGCCAGACATACGAGTAGGATGTGTGTCCTTGAATTATGAATGGATGGGCCTGTACTACCAGACCTCCATTAGACTTTAATCCGTCCAAGGGCGTTATTCAAGTGGTTCAGCTCTAATCTCATTTGAGAGATGAGATTCTCCATCCCGTTGACAGAATCGATCACCTCGATGGTCTGGGTGTAGGGATTGAATCTCATTTCCACTGGACGAGTCATATTCTGGGCCACCCATCGTCTGAAAAGAAGTATTATGATGAGTAGGGATAAAGAATTAAGCTCTGGCCGCGCCTTCTTGAGCAGAAAATATGCCCACTAGCTGAATTCTCTCTGAAACTAGAGCCACTTTTTTATAAGAGTAGGCGCATGATGTTTATTGTCCCAGCTTGATCTTTAACCCCAAAAAAGAAAGAGTCAAATTTTTTGCGCAAAACAAAAATTGGATGAATTTGAAAGAAGCACACAAGACTTGCAAAAGCAGTAATGCGATCGCAAATGCGGTTTTTCATTATTTTTTTACTTCTTTAATCATTCTTGGTTTCCCAGTGGCTCTAGTTAATCTCGTGCACCTACTCTTCTAATTATAGTGGCTCAATCTGAAGCCAGAATTATCGAGCTAGGCTCTTGATCGACCAGACATTTGCATATGGAACAAAATGTTCCTGGTATTCCCTTTTATGTGTCGCTATTGGTGGAATGATATGATAACAGATGGCATGGCATAGTATGGTTGCAATGTATTGTATTGTATTGTATGCTTTATTGCGATGTATGAACATCAGGTTCGTTACAAAAGTCAAGATGGTGGTGATAAGGGTGTAGGTGTTTTTTACAAGTTCGGCATACGCATGCTGCTGAGGCAGTCAAATGGTACGCGGTTTGATTATCACAGAAGGTTTGATGGTCAGAGTCAAAAATACTTCGGCATACTTGGGTTCGATATCCCGAATTGCATGGGAGGTCAAACACAGGTTTGCTCCTCCAAAACCAGCTCGGAATGGTCTCAATCACGTGGAAGTCGGGGACAGGAGGGAAGCAGTCAAACAAGGTGAACCGGACACCTTTTAAGTCGCCGAACTCTCCCATTGATCGAATTCGGTTTGGAGCAATTGCTGTTAACCATTCATCCAACGGCTTGGTTCCAGTCACGAAATGTGTGATCGCATTGTTGCTCGCATATGGCACACCCAAGTACCTCTTCAGGTACTTTGTGAGGATGGCATTTATTCCGGCCCATGATGAACTCGAAAGTGATCCACTCAGCCAGACTGGCAGACCATATTCAAATTTAGGCAGTATGAAGCATTGGAAAACTCGGAGGACCATCCAGAGGGGCATAAGCTTCAATTCCAACCGTGGAAAGAGAAATCCCACCCCGGCCCGGGCTTTCGTAACCACCATCTTTGTGTGAGCCGAAAACGACAACTGACTAGAGAATTTGAGACCCAAATACACAAATTCGTTTACACGTTCCAACTCTTGTCCACCATACCGCAAAGAGCAATGAGGCAGGCGACCCCGGTGAAATACCATGTAGCTGGTCTTTCTTATGTTCACATGGAGCCCGTTTCTCAAACAGTATGCTTCGAGATCGCAAAGAAGCGCTTGTAGATGCTCTGGGGCATTGGAGGCTAGTACCAAATCATCCGCGTACAAGATGTACGGAATGAGAGTTGATCCAAGTTCCGCTCCCCTACCAGTCACTAGATGTTGAGGGAGGTCACTCAAGAACAGATTGAAGAGAAGGGGGCTCATGGGATCTCCTTGGAGTACCCCATTGGAGGTGGTGAACTCGTGGGATCTTCTGTTTCCACCAAGGACAGAAAACCTTGTAGAATTAAGCATGTCGATCAAAATTGCACAAAAACCCACGGGAATTCCGAGGTTTATGAGCTTATCGTACAGTTTTCGACGGTCGATCAAATCAAATGCTTTTGAGAAGTCAATGAACGCTACATATGTGCGTTTTTTGGTCGTTAGACCGTTCTGAGCGATTTCTCTCAAGAGGGTGGCGGCGCCTACAGTGCTCCTTCCACGTCGGAATCCAAATTGGAACTGGGGAAGAAGTTCCTCTTCGAGTGTAAATCTTCGCAATCTCTCACCCATGATTGCTGAGAACGTTTTCATGAAAGGGTCCTGTATCAAAATAGATCGGTAATTCGTTGGGATATCTTGTGCTCCTCCCTTTTAAATGAAAAATATACTAGCATTCAGCCACACGGTAGGGAACGATCGGGAAGATAAGCACCGCGAGTAGATTTGCGAGAGGGGAGTGGCAAGGTGTTCTCCAAGCAGTTTCAGGTGAAATGGGGAAAATCCATCGCGACCATTGGCCTTACTTGTCTGATTTTTTAGGGCCTCAGTCACCTCGTCTCTAGTAACCTCAGAAAGAAGCAAGTGGACCTCACTGGGTTCCAGCACATCAGGTGTGCAAGGATTTTCAGTAGGAAGTTTACAGAGTAACCGCTGGCAGTATTCCACAAGCCTACTCAGTGGTATTGTCAATTTGGTATTTTCGTTCTTGGACTTTTTATATAATGCGGTCATGTCTCCATTAGTTGAGGATTCAATGTATGACTGGGTTTGCTGGAGTTTGTATTGCAACTCAGTGTTACGGAGGTTCTTGTGATATGAAAGTCTTGCCACGTTATAAGCTTGATTTAGAGGTTCACCCATTCGTAGTCTCCTTCCCAGATGAAGAACCTCGCCCCTCTGTACACGCAGCTCCTCTGAATACCAAGGTTTGGACTTGTTCACCTTCTTTGGTTCGACCAGTTTTTTGTTCGTTGTCATTATTCTCGTAAGTTTTTCTGGGGTCATTTCCATGACTTTCAGCGATGCCAGGGACTCAGCACATTGATCAAGTGCAACTTTGTTCACCGTCAGAATTTCGGAGGTTTGGTGTTGGGTCCGCCATCGGGGGATTTTAATAACAAAGCTTATGGGTTTATGGTCCGAAATGAACTTGTCACTATGCACCTGAGTGTGCACAATTTCAAGATTATCGGATCCAAATACGTGGTCCAAACAAGAACTTCCATTAGCATAAAAACAGGTGTTTTGAGTTAAATCCGACCTGACTTGGATCCCGAATTCCGAGAAAAAATCCAGCAATTCGTTCATTTCCATGGAGTTCGGTTTAATGTTGAAATCACCCATGCAGGAGATCTTGCTTTCATCCGGGGCTTTCGAAATTGCCATTGTTAAGGTCTCAACGATCTCGTCCATCTCTGTTCCTGGTCGAAAGTAACACCCAATGAAGGCGTGTTGCCCGATGGCCACAGCCTGGACCTCATTTGTCCTCCAAATAATCCGAGGGTTCAACAATGTCAAGACGTACGTTTCAAGGCCTCCCGAAGGTCGACCTTTTTTGTGGTTTCGAGTGGCATGGCTTACGAAGGAGACTTTGCCATCCACAAGGCATGGTGCATATTTTTGTTCCGTTATCCACGTTTCACTCATAAAAGTAATCGAATGTTTTCTCAGAAAGTACTCATTATCACAAGACCGCAACATGTTGTTACGACCGTGGCAATTTACGTACATGACAGATATCTTGGTCGCACCCCTTCTTCGTTGCTTTTTAATGGACGGGAATTGGTCGCGCAATGTTCGCTTAGTGCTCAGTAAGAACGAGTCTTCAGCTGTCACCTTTTGAAATCTCTTCGACCGCAAGAATTCTGCCGAATAAAGCAGCCTGGGGGCACTATTCTTCATTTCAAGGGCTCCAATCTCCGCCGAAGACACTCCCACGGGTATTTTTCACTCCAAAAATGAAGGTGAAGGCCATCGACACACCAAAATTCACGTTTTTCTCGGAAGAAAGGTTGGGTATGCTGTCGCCTCTTGGGGCGAGAAACGAAAAAAAAAAAAAAAGCAATGATGGCATATTTCTTGTTAAAGACTGAATTCAAAAAGGTTCAACCGAGGCAAGCCTCGAAGCTTTAAAATATTTCTTTAAACTGTATTTAAAAATAAGTTATTTTCTTTCATTAGTTTATTGCATAATTGAACAGGATTTTGTGATATTAACTCGGATCCGGAGAATTAAAAGAAATTGAAGGAAGAGCTTCAAGTTTAAATTGCACATTTGAGCGGTCACTTGTCACTCTTAACATACAAGCGAACACATTAATTCTTCGAATAAATTTCCAAATGATTGATAGCCCCAGAGATCAGAGGGTACTCAAGAAAAGTATCATTTATCATTAAATCAACCATGAAGACCTAAACTTAGCCATATTCTCATATTCGAAACCAGGCGAACTCAACAATCTTTCAAACAAATTTGAAATCAAGATTGTCAAATCAAGCCAAGAAAGATTTCATTCCACAGCACTCTTCTAAGCTTGCATACCTTTCCATTACCCATAGATTGCACGCAAAGACGATTTTCCCTCCGAAAGGAAACTCCTTGTATGTACTTGAACGGTGCAGCATAGAAATGGTTGGTTGGAAAGAAGCTCATGGGAAAGAATCGTCTACTTGACCGTAGCGACAAGCGGCTTTAACGTGAAGCTTCAAAAATAAAGCCCAACAAACCAAGAAGTCCAAGAGAAAAAATGCAGCCAATAGGAGCCTTTGACCCGAAAAATATCAAAGCAATAGCTTGATACTTATTGCATTACTTATTGTGCAATATGATACCTGACTTGATGGTTATTGACATGTCTTACTTGGCAACTGATCGTAAAATTGAATTCCGTTTTAACTTGAACTTCCTGGGTTGATTGTGGCGATAACAACGGCAAACATTTGAAGCTTCAAAAAAGACCGACAACTTGACGAAGTTAACGCTTCTTTCCCATGAGCTTCTTTAGTTGGTTGCCTTTTCGAGCATAAATAATGCAAGGACCATATTTCTTTGGCTCAAGTGACAACAAGACCGAAGTCATATCAGGGATGGCAGGAAAGAGTGAAAGTCCCTCTTCGTGCATTGGCATACTCACAAAATACATGAGGGGACACGAGCTTAAAAAATGGAAAAGCCAAGATTTGCCGTGCTTGGGTCTGATGATACGAAGGAATTTTATGTGGTCTGGTTGCAGCATACTCCATCCGGTGCAGAATACTCCAATACATGTGCGCAATAGCGGAGAAGGTACAAAAAACAGAGGCCCAGATGTTCAATTGACGGGCAAAATTTGTGCAGTGGGTGACAGGATAGGAATAGGTAATCCGTAAAATACCCTCGAGACCACAGATCAATGAGAATAAAAAAATCTGAGATTATACCAAGGACCAGAATACCTGAATTTTACAAATTAAACATCGTCACGAGAAAAAACTTCTTGAAAGGTCTCCGCAAGTCAAGAAAAGAGGACTATTGTTTACATACACAAGTATCTCTAATCTAGATAATTCTTATTGTTCACTGATTTTCTTTCATCTTAGATTAATAGATGGCACCAAAGGTGGCCTCTTTCTGACAAGGGGGGCCTAGAAACTTGTTTTTGTTGTGGAGCAGAAATCCCAGACGTTCCACACCGTGTCACACAGTGTCAGCTGATGGTTGACGGGTGTGATCATCAGCTGACACTACGGTGTGAAACGTCTGGGGCTTCTGCACCACAGAAACAAAAAAAAATCCGGGCACTACTGATAAGTTTGGGGCCACCTCCAGGGTAAAATGTCGGTCACTCGTTAATTTTCTCAATGGGCCATATTCGATAACAACAGTGCTATTTTTTGGTGATGTGTCTAGAGTTGGTAAATGTGTCTACTCGCATTTGGTTAAGGTAGGCTTTTTGGCCCAAAAACATAAAACAAGGACAATAACAACAATATTCTAAAGATGGAACTCGAAGCACAAATCAATTTTTTAAATCGTATTCAAAAAGCATTAAACAGGGCCCGTATTTGGACTTGTTTTTTTTGCAGCCCAAAGATTAACTTTAAAATTGAAGAAAACCATTAGATAATTGACCTTAATTTAGGAAATAAGTAAAAAAAATCTGAGTATTTTGACTTGAAAATGACAATGAAAAGTTGAAGAGTGTGTGATTAAAGCCAAAAATGGAGGTTCATAGTTACAAAATTGGGTTTAAACTAAGGTGTGCTATAAGTTTTTTTTTAAATAGTGCGACTAAATAAAAGTATATTCTAAAAATATTAGACTCACTCTGCAGTGAACTCTATGGCCAGAACAGAAAAGTTCAAACTGTCGAGAATTTTGAAATGTTTTCAAATGAAGGGAAAACACGTGCAATGCTGTTGCTCATTAATTCGAGAGTGGTTTACGCCATTAAAAAAATCTGTTTTTGGATAAATGTCCCGAACATCAAGAGGTTCACTTTTTTGTTTTTACACAGTAGGTTTATTCAACAATACTCAACAAGCTTACATGTGGGTTGAACCATAGATTACTGTATTACCTAGAATGAGATGGTAGCTTCAAAATTTATCATCTTTGCTCCCAATAACGGGAATATCTTACATTTTACAGGAGCTGTGGTTTATGTAACAAAGAGGTTCTACACCAATATTCAGCTCAATCGAATATTGGAGTCAACAGTTATGCGTCTTTGAAATTCAGGCAAGCGTAGGCGGAAAATGAGCTCGTCCTACCTCATGTTTAGAGCGGCCGAAAATTCTAATTAAATATAAAAATATTTAAAATAAATATTTTGTGTTTTTGAGCAGTTTTTAAATATTTGAGCTTTTTCTTCTAAAATTAAAGGAAAATTCCCGTGTTTCATTAAAACATTTTAAAAAAAACTCCGCAATTTCAGTAAATCTTTTAAAATTTCGAGAAAAAAAATCTGACCTTTCCAAAAACATCATTGACAAAATCTTCCAATTTTTCAACTTTTTTGGAATAGGCACACTAAAATGGAAAATGTGCGCGGGAAATAAACATTTGGTCAGCTTGGCCTCAAAATTAGATTAAAAATTACATTGACGGATCTTCGAAGCCAGAATGGCCGCGCGTGCTAACGTATTCTTAAGAGCTGAGAGTAAGTGCTTCCCTAGACGCCGCGAGTTCAAATCCTGTTGGGGATAGACTTCAAGCTGTCGGGAGAAATCCTCACTTTACAAGAAATCTCTTTCCTTGTAGTGGTAATAAAAATTCCGCAACCTAACCAAAATAATAATAATAATAATAATAATAAATTGGAAACCGCAACTCCAACAAGAATTTTTTTAATGGAAACTCTGGTTTGAATATTCAACTAAACCTTAGGCAGTAAAATATTACTTAAATGTAGAATATAAATAAGGACTGTCAAGAATAACCAATTTCCATTGCCCGGTATGATTTTTTTAGCGCTGAAGGTTTGTTTCAATATATTTCAGCCATTGCCAATTTTTCATCAATATATTTCGATTTTTAATCAAACTTTCAAAAATACCAATTTATTACTTTAAAACTCCTTTCAAATTTAAATATTTTTTTAAATATTTGGTTGTAATTAAAATATTTGTTTAAATATTTCGATGTTATTTCTTAAATTTTATTTAAATATTTGGCCCTTAAAATTAATTTTTTTTCGGCCGCTCTACTCATGTTGCAAGATCTTGCAACAAGAGGTAGAATCTTAGAACTTTTGACTCCGTCGTTCGATTAAGCTGAAAATTGGTAGACAAATTTCTTGTTACATATACCACAGCTCCTGTAAAATATAAGATATTCCCTTGAATTGGAGCAAAGATGATTAATTTTGAAGCTACCATCTCAGTCTAGCATTAGCGAGGTCCATGGTTGAACCAAAAGGAAATCGTAAGACAATTATTGTGAAGTGCCAGAACAAGTAAAACATAATTTTTTGTAAAAGAAATCATGATCAACAACGAAAGCGCAGCAATCGGTGTCATATCATGCAAATAAATAGTTATGGGGTAATAATATGAGTGTATTTTTTAAAAAAATAAGTATAATTTAATGTTATTTAAAATCATAACTGTAATTATAATAATTGTAACATAAGTTGGCAAATTGTGGGGACAAAAATGAGAAAACTGTCGCTTTTTTCCATAAAAATGACAAAAAAAAATGAAAATTTCCCTCCAAAACCCGGAACCTTGAATTTTGCCAAATTTTGCTTAAAATAGTAAAAAATAAAAGATCAATTTCAATTCTCATTTATCAAGTCCAAATCCAAGCCCTATATATAACTAGAGGGCGACATATAACATACATTTCAGATTGTGGCCAAATGAATCCGCTTCTAATTTTGTCTGCTTCAAATGCCGTGATTGGGCACAAAGCTCGGATAAGAAAGAGGATAACAGTGAAATACTTCAATTTTCCCTTTCCCCATGGACCCACATCATACCTGAATTTTTCCATGGCATCCTCGAAACTTTGGGCTACGTAGTAGATCTCCTGGTAGGCCTGATCATCGTACTCTTGTACCGCGGCAGAGGCCGGATCAAAGTCCCGCAACTCGGGTTTGTCCGACAGAGCATATAATAGCTCCCCGTAGCTTGAAAGCAATCCCGCCCCATAAGCGCGGACCTGGCCTTGTTCACGGCACAAGCCAAATTCCACCGTGAACCAATATAACTGAAAAAAAGAATAACCCATTTTTTTGTGAATCACCACCAGAAATGAGGTTGCGTGAGAATAATAGTCTTGGTCCGAGAAATACCACTAAATGAGTTGGAGCGAGCGCGTGGAAGGGATAAAAGGGGAATTCCACTTGCTCTCGAGGAAAAGATGACAAATTCATGGACATTTCCCGAAAAAATACGAGGCCATTCACAGTATTCATTTCCGATTTTCATCGTTTTAGTTTCGCAACTCAAAGAATCAAAGCCTGATAATTCGAATCGATTTCGTCATAAATTAGCACACGGATTTAATGATAATCGCAAAAGATATTGAACTCACCGTGGCCAACTTTTCGATCTCCTTATCTGACGCTCCCAATGAGGCCAATCCAATTTCTTGCGAGAATTGGGCAAAAAGAGGATCTGCAAACATCGGACAATGGCCCAATAACTCATGAATCGCATCTCTGTGAAGGAAAAAAATCAGATCATTTTCTAATAAACCTAGTCCAAAATATCTACGATTCTGAAAACTAAGCCCATCTGAGCAACGGATATTTGAAACAACTTTCCAGAACAGTTTTTGTGATTACTGGTTGGTGCTCCACATTTTTTTTGCTTATTGTCTAAAAATGTCCAATTGACAATTGATCGGGAAGGATTTTTAAATAACAACAAAAAAGGTTTACCATATGACTCTCTCACTCACTTCTTCGTCTCTGTGAAGAAAAGTCGGCCTGAAAGTAATGTTAAATACCCTAAGGGTATATTTGATCTGTCTTTTTCCTGTGATATGTCTCTATCTTCTGATAAGACCACAACTTTCCTAATAACAGTGGTGAAGCAGCATCAATAGTTTTCAGGTTTTGAGCCATCCTCAATTAAAGCTATGAAAGGACCATAGACCACACTTTGTTAATCATTCCACATCAATTCGGTACCTTCATGAACACGTTTGGATAAACAAAATACAGATGCGAGTCATTTTGAAGGTTTCACACTTTTTGAAGTTCTCTGTTTTCACTTACGGCTCAGGAGAATGATGCGGACTCGATGAGTGGCGCATGTATTGGGTGCATTGGAAAACCCGGAACGCCAAACTGGCCAAGAAATCGCGAGCCGTCACTAATCCGGCCGCCGGCCTCAAAGTAAAACCCGAAGTTTCTGAAAAAAAATATTTCTATCAACTCAACCACAAATCAAAAACTAATGAGGTGAATGATGAAATGACTTACTTTTCAGAAACATGGATATGTCCTCCATTTGTGGAATGTTATCCTCGGAGTATCCACACTCCTTCTTCATCAGCTCCAAAACTCGACGATGTGTCTTGCAAGCCCTTCCGGGTAAAAGTTCCTCGACCTTGGTAAAAACCGCTTTCCACGTCTTAATCTCATCAGGGGTGTACCGAATCCGCGGAATCGGATCACCGCTAAAATGAGAAACGTCAACCATGATATAGAGTTCTTCGATTTGTTAAATCAAAACGAAGTTGGATAAAAAATACTCGATATACACAACGTAGGTTTCGGTTAAAACGGTCACAGGCAAAAGCTGTATATGCCAATAAAAACGCACTTAAACACAAACATTAGAAAATTCACTTTGACTAAAGTCTTAAATGTTCTTAGAGCAATGTTGAAATGTATTTCGAGGATCTAGTTTCAAAGGCCTTTTTGGTCAGCCTTCTCGAAGGATCAAACATGAGGGTCTTCATATTAGTTTAGACCAACAAGCGATTGAGTAGATTTTAACAATATTTTGGTAGACACAACTATAAGACTTCCTCAAAATTGAGTTGAAGGCATTGTTTAAAAATTGTCTATAAACAGGGTATCAGTGACCTAATGTAATGTTTTTGCCCGTGACCTAATTAATAGAATTCAAATACATATGCAGTATCGCATTCACATCTCAAAATTGGTCTTCAAAGTCTTGGGAATTTGAAAATGACTTTTTGAGCTCATATCCACACACCGTGGGACACCATTCTTATGTTCAACTTTGATTGTATAATGCTCTATAAGCTGACTTACTGTCTGTAATTAAAAGAGATCTGAGCAATCTCCATTCGTCTTTTGCGATACTCTTGGTCGCTCCATCCTGGATGGTCCATATCCAATTCGGGTTCAAATTTGGTCACCAAATGGTTACATTGGTCCAACTCTGAGATGTGTCTGGGAAACCACGGGACTAGAATCAGAAAAGTTAGTTTGAACTGAACTGTTCTTAACAAACATTAATAGTATGTATCCTCACATTTGAGGTTGACCGCTTTGCTTGATAGTAATTGAACCGAATTCAAGGATGGGCAACGCTTCAAAGCTTTTAAAAAGTGGAGGAGATTGCCTTGTTTGATGTCAATCTTGAGGAGAACATCGACGCTGGAATTGGTGATTTGAGATTCCCGAGTCTCCATGTGACTAATTTCCCCTTTGTTGATCTGTCAACGTGAATAAATTGAAAAAGGTTCAAACCAAGGGAATAGTGTTCCTTTCATTTTGATTTCAGTTCAAATTTGAAATTTATGACTGGAGGCCGTCTATTTTTAAGGCGATTCTTTGAATGAAAAGAAATATCAAATCACATATACGTTAATTTTTTTTGAATGGAAGAGGAACTATCGGTGCTTCAAATTTCCATTTGTAAAAATTTCCCATAAAGTTTGTAGAAACCATTTCCAATGCATATCAAAGCAATATCGCAGGTTTTAGGAAATTTTAGCTATTTTCTTATTTACACACCTTGATCATTTGTCGCTCCCGTTTAATCGAAGAGGGGGGGTCATATGTACAAACAAGGACTGAACAAAGTCCATGCCAAACATATAAATGAAACGTGGTTTCAAAGGGAACAAAAAGCTACAAAATTGCATTTCAAGCCGTCACAATTCTTTATGGGAAATATTTTGTATCGACAATGACCCCCAAAAAGGTAGGCGATGCGTCAACGAGGCATGTATCTTGTTGGGCTTAAGAAAGCAAAGCATGGGTTACCGTTATGTTATTTTGACAAAAGTTCCAAAACTCAAAAAAAAATCATTTATTTTCGCGATATTGAAAAGCTATATGCAATCTCTGGGAATTCGTTTTTTCAAATAACTCAGCTGTTGCTGAATGATTTTTTTATTCAATTTGAATTCATAAGGTAACTAAATGTTCTCTAAATATGGGTTAAATAGCTTATAATTTTTTTCGTAATTAGTATGTTTTTAGGCATATTACTTTTTCGCTGGGCCTAAACTTATAAAACACAATAAAAGTAAAGTTGTTCCCCATTGAATTTTGGGTCCAAAAAGTACCATGATGTCTTGGGGTATTTTAATTCAAACCTAAATAGCCATTCGGAACACCGGGCGTATCTTTCTTGTCCGGATTTAGGCAACTAACTTGATAAAGGTTTTAAAAACATTTCTTTCTCGAGTAAAGAGTTCGTCAATGGTTTAGTAAAAGTACTTTGGCAATCACTTTTATCAGAATGTTGAGCTCTGTCTTCCATAATTGGCACACCAAGAAAGGAAATTGGATGATGTTTTTTTCTTGTGTTTAAAAAGAAATCAAAGGCAAATATGTAGTCTTGTTTGAAGTGAGAAATCTTCAACATGAAAAGAGAATTGGAAACGATCCATATCACCAAATACGGACTGAAAACCTCTTGCCCAAGATTTTGTATAAGAGACTAGCAGTCTACGATTTTAGTCCAAAAACTTTGTTGAACCTAATCGATTTTCTTTGAAGTCGAAATTTCCTCTCTTGAGTAACGTTTATCCACTGGTTAGCTCCATTTTTAATTGTTTTCATTGTCCATTAAGAGCATTTTCAGCTACAAATCGAGCAATATTTGCCAATTATTGGATGAATTATTTGACGTCTTAAAATTTCTGTTTCGCAGTGTCCATTACAAACTGAAAAGTTCGAAAACTAGACAAAATTCTTATAAATGAGTCTTTCATAATTGATCCAAGGCTATGCAATTTTATTTGAAGTTTATCCAATCTTGTCCGAAAAGCTGTTTCGATTTCTTATAGAATAAGCTTTCATTTTAAAGTTCCATTTGTTTTGATCTTGTCACATTGATAGATGGTTACTAGCTGATTTTGATTTGTTTCTGACCTCGATGATCTTGAGAATCTTGGCTAATGAGTTGATGGTCTCCTTGAGGCTGATCACCATGGTAACGCGGAGGCGATCATCCTCGTTCTTCTTGGCCTCGGCAATCGATTCCAAGACAAACACATCGTCATCGCCCAATTCCTCGTCAGCCAGTTCTAAATACAAAAAAAAAAATCAGGTGCTTGTTTCTAAGGTTGATCTAACTTACCCAAAAGCATTTGGTTTTTAAATGCCTGTGTTTGG
Source organism: Tigriopus japonicus (assembly GCA_010645155.1). Classification (NCBI taxonomy): domain Eukaryota; kingdom Metazoa; phylum Arthropoda; class Copepoda; order Harpacticoida; family Harpacticidae; genus Tigriopus; species Tigriopus japonicus. The sequence continues at coordinate 10,170,586 of CM021316.1, read as the reverse complement.
ATGTACCTTCGCTCTGTTGTCGAACCGCTTGGAGCCAATTCTTCTTGGTTTCTAGGTGGACTTTGGTCTCGAATTTGGCATCGTTGACCAGATTTCGCTTGGTGCCTTGGTAACCATTCTAGAAGAAAGAATTGTCACTCACTCACTCACTCAAATGTTTTGTTGGTGGATTAATGGTTGGATTTGTATGGAAAAAAATTTCAAACACATTTTCTCAATCTGACAAATTTTAAAACAAAGCTCTAGAGGCAAACCATAAATTGAAGCATTGCTTTAAGGCCATTATTGTAAATAAAAGCACAGTTGCGGGTGAACCAAAATGCCACGTACTCCTCTTCAGATTTTTTTGTACTTTTGTGAAATCAATTGGAGAGAAAACTTGATCAGTCATGTTCTCCATGAATATCATTCTTCTATTGAAAATGTTTAAAAACTTTGAAATATTCTGAAGTAGAATGAGTTCTTTATCGTGTATTCAGAGCATATTCATCTTTAAATGATGGACAAAAACAGCTTCTGTTTTGGTTCAAGTTAAATCTAGCAAGGTCGAAAGTAGACAATCACGATGGAAATGAAGTTGGGGAGAATCAAGAACCGGTATTCTTTTAAATCCAGAAACGATACTGAAGGTCTCCACAACTTCATTTTTTCCTTTCCCAGAAAGACGAGGTTGTGACCATTTAAACGGTCTTTATTTTCATAACTGCCGAGAGAATTTCAATCGGTTTCGTTTCTAGAAGGTCCCAAAGCAGATTATTTTATCTTTGTCCTAGTACCATTTAAACTTTGTTTTGAACCACTTCAGGAAGCCTTCAATCATGTTAAGTAAAACACTAGTACGATGTTTCAGAAAACGGGCAGAAATACATCTAATACATGCCACACTACTTTTTTGATTACTCACCAATTTTTGCATTTCATCAATACCAAGGTATTTTTAGTGGCACCAATTAGATTTCATTGTTACCAACGCGTTGGAAATATAGAAATATGAAAAATCAAAGTGACGATAGCTTCCATGGAGCAAGAAATTTGTAGCATATTGTGGAAGCTTAACCCAAAGCGAAGCATCGATTGAAGACGCTTTCTGTCCATCACTTATTTCTTAACCAAGAAAACAGCAAAAAATTCAAAGATAAATACCAAACATAAAGCAGTTTTCTTTAGTGAGAGAAGTCCCAGGTTCGATTCTCCTCCCCGACCTTTCTCAGGGAACATTTTAGACGCAAATTCATACCCACAGAAGGAGATCTAATCTGATACCGGACATGAGAATGCCCATCGGAAAAAATGGATGATATGGTCGAGGCTCGAACCTCTGACCCCAGCACCCAACAATCCAAGAAAGTGTCCAAAGTCCAACAAGCATAGAAAATACCATACAGATTCGTGTTTTCTTTCAAAGACCCCTGCAAAGACTCACCTCGATGCTGTAAGACTTGTTGATGGCAAAACGATCCCGATTCTTCTTGGCGATCAAGTTGATATCCTCGGAGGCATTGGGATCGAAATTCTCACTCTCTTCCTCTTCCGCTTCTTCCTCATTGGATCCGCTAATCACATTCTCATTGTTGAAGTTCATCCTAATGAAAAAAGCAAACTTTTACCGTCCAATGGTCAAGATTAAGCAGCGTGATAAAAGCGACGAAGTCTCGACATTTCCGATGATCTAACTGACACTCTTAAGGTTCTTCTATAAAGAATATTATACAACTACTTGCTTGCGATTATTCGTGGGTGCGCTTGGACGAGTGTTCCCGTTGATCATGTTCAACTCTGGTGCTTGGAACACTTTTGAAACCCAATGACCAACTTGCTTGAAAATGGTTCCTCGTCGAAGTGAGTTCCTCTTAAGATTGAGAAAACGTAATGTTCTCTCTTGTTCTCGTAGAGAGGAAAGAGAATGCGAGCCACTCAGGGTCGAAAAAGGCTTTTATAGAACCAGACGTTGTTCGTTGGTTCTTCTTTATTTGCCGCTCTCATGAAAGCGCGTTGCGTGGATGGAGGATCAACCAACGCCCACGGATCGTCAACGGAACTAATTTATTGCATGTATTTACGTTTATCCCAATTCAGATCTATGTCATGCTTGAGATTAGTAGTACAGCTTTAATCAGACGGATTCTTTGACGATGTTGAGTGCTGGCTTTGAGCTCAGATTCAGAACCAATATTTTGTTACCGTCCGTGATCCTGATGGCACTCAGGTCTAATGAGAGATCCTTTGAAGAACCTTTGGAGAAAAAAACCGATCCCTGGGGCTCATATTAGCACCGAATATGGTGACTACAGACAAAGATGTTTGGACTGATGGTGCATTATTAGGCTTTTATGAAGAAAGAGGATAAGCATGACAAAGGAAATGTGACAGGGAACAAGACAACATAAATTCGCAGGGGATTTGCTGGCATATACTACAAAGTTTCAAGGAACGAAAAGCTCATCCCTCAAACGTAATTTTACCAACGATTCCTTGCCTTTGCCAACATTAATAATCGCTTATCTGAAGTCACAGATTAGAAAAAGGTCTCAGTTGTTTTAATATTCAAACCATTTTAGCATAGCTTCCTGTAGTAGATATTCTCAGTTACTAAATCAACAGATAGGGGGAACATGTTGTCCTGAAGACCCCTTCCAAAAACATTACTGTAAGATACAGTGGTAAAGCAATAATTTCAATTGGCCCCATGTTCTAGCATTCACCAAAACTCTTCATAAAGAATCGAAAAATTTCATTTCTGACGCCTTTCTGACGTGCCACAATCTCGTTATAACGACTCGAATCCCGAATCCCGCTTGATTTTGACATGGACCACTCTACAGTTAGATGGAGATGAAAATCAACATTTTAACTTTGATTTGTCCAATCAAGAAGCACTGGAATTATGGAGTGAGAGGCTAGCAATGAGAATAATGATTTCCAGTAAGAAAAATTCAATTACGTTCTTCTGCAAATGAGACCTTGCATATGTTGACAAGAAAACGTACTTCAATTTTCAGCTCAATCGAACGTCGGAGTCAAAAGTTATGCTCACTCAAAGCTCAGTGCAAATCCTACCAAGAATGAATGAACTAGCCCAAGAACCACTGTACTACAGGACGAATTTCAGAGCAGTGTCTATGACGTCATCAATCCACCTTGCGTTGGATCATCACTGATCCGTCATTAATTCTAGGTTGAGAGAAGTTCACTATTCATTTGCGAGGAAAAGAGAATTCAGTCAGGAACGCCACTCAAACATGTTATTACAATCTATTCATTTCTTTTCATAAGCAAAGCTCATTACATTGGATTTTGAAAAACGATTTAAAACTTTGAAGTTATTGAAAGATTTACGTGAATCAATAATCTATTATAATATTGTTTCTTTTGCCCATGGCAACCCTGGTTTGGTTTAAGAATTCTCCATGTGGTGTCAGTGTTTGTTCGTTTGACAGGGTGACCACTTGAACGAGAGGTTCAATGAGAGGGGCAACATTTCTTATCTTCTTTAAAACAGAAATTGTGTTCTTTTTGTCTTCTTTTAACTCAATATTTTAAGCCAGTTTTTGACAGTGGTCTTTGAACTATTTTTGGAGAGGGTTGTTCAATGTTGGCTAGAAGTGGTCAATTTAGGTTATGAACCAACCCTAATCAATTTGGTCACCTTGAGAAACATGCGACCATTGTGAATAGAGGTTGTGAAGAATTGTTTGTTGTCCCTCTCTATTCCAGTAAACCCTAATCTCCATACTCCGTGTCACGGGGGAGGTTGCGTGATGAATATTTTGATGTTGCGAGAAAACTACACGGATTTTGTCTATGAACACAGAAGCTCATGTTACAAGAGCTTCTGTAGGAACGGCCAGAACAGCCTCACATATACCAAGGTGATCTTTGACTTCCTTCTTAACAATTACCACTTTGGGATCAGATTTAAAATGTATGATGTAAACAAACTATTGTTACAAAATCATGCAGCGTCCCATTGCGCGTTTTTGTAATTTTCATTCCTTTTAGAACCATTTAGGGAGAGTAACTACTTACATCCATACCTGTGCACCCTAACCAAAAGTAGGGAAAAAGAAGCGCCAAACTGACGCCCATCCCCATGCTGAACTTAGTTGATTACAAATGTCATCTGGTGTGTTCCAGCCATAATATTTGATTTTTCATTCCACCCAATATTAAGTCAGCAATTCAGTCATGAGCGATGGAATATCCTCATCAAAGCTTCAACAAGATAAATAAAGTGAGTTGAATTGAAGAATTCATAAAGTTTAAGACAAAAAGCGAAGTTCTCAAAACTGGGGGTCCTTAGAATATTGTCGGTCAGTAATCAATCTATTACTTTATCAAGAGTTGTTCTTACATTTAGGGATGCTATGTATGTACATGGCGTAAAAGTATTCTCATTCCCATCCACCTTTGATTAAGTATTGGAATAAATCAATGAAAGCTTATTTGAAGAATACGACTCAACTTACAACTTATGGCGATCCGTCTAGTTTCCTCGCAACATCAAAATATTCATCACGCAACCTCCCCGTGACACGGAGTATGGTGATTAGGGTTTACTCTCTATTCCTGCCCCACCAGCCTGTTGCGTAGACATTGCTGAAGGCCAGCCAGCATTGTCCATGCACTCGGGAAGAGACAAAACTCAACATAATTTTAACTATTTTGCAATATGTGTGATATTGTACTGATAAATAAGTATCATAATTGTTTACCGATATCAAAAAGGACATTGGTTGGTGACATTGTTGGCAAATTTACTTGAAATATAAGGTAATTTGTCTCTTCCTATGTGTCTGGACAGTGCTGGCTGGCCTACAGCGTGTCTACGCGGCAGGTCTTGGCAGCGTCCATAGCGAAAGACAACAATCAATTCTTCACAACCTCTATTGAGCTTCGAAGAAGTTGTCACGCTAAAAACCTTGTGGATTTACCGATCATTCTGGTTATCTTGCCATCTCCAAGTGTCACATTCTAGTGTTTTAGTGCACAAAGAAATCCAGTCGTGCTGATTGACAAAGAAAATTTGGATGGGTCGTGTGTGGCCCTTCAAAGAAAAAGAGAGCTTGACTTCATCCTTCTTTCTTTCTTCCAATCAAAGAACATCGTATTCTCCATTGATGAGAACTACTCAAAGTCATTTGCGTCACTTATGTGTTTGTTCAGCGTGATTTTGAGCATTTCATCTTTCTCTCAGATCATTCAATGGATAGATAGATGGACAAGAAATGGATCGTAGGATTCAGGGAATATTGGTCTTCTCTTGTCACTACTGCAAACTTTGGTGTGGTGATTCAACATGAAAATGAATGGGAAAAAGCAATGGAATCATCACCAATTAGACAAGGACAAGCACGTGGAATTGAAGTGGCAACCCTCAGATACAGAGACAGACTACTTTTGGCTGAAGTCCTACAACTTTGAGAAAGATCAATTATGAGAAGATCAGTCAACACAAGACATCAATGGTTAACCAACCACAAGAGAGGGCCTTCATGGCTGGATTGGGCTACATCCACAAAGATGCTAAAATTTGCGGATGATTTGAAGATCATCGGGATTATCTTGCAACCTCAAGACGAGAAATGAGCCCAAGTGCCTTGAACTCTGCAGAAGATTGGGCCTCAAATGACCTTCAATGTGGATAAGTGTAAGATGATGAGGTTTGGAAAGAGGCCAAAAACCACTCCCAAGGATATCCTGAAAGGCCAGGAATTTGAGAGCATAGACATGGAAACAAACCTTAGTATCATATTCGATCAGAACATACAATTCCGTGAACACTATGCTGATACCGTCATGCGGGCGAGGGGAAAGATGGGACTCCTGAGATCCTGAGACGCACTTTCACCATGAGGGACAAGAAAATTATAAGTGTACGTTAGACTTCTACTGGAGCGGAACGTGACTTTTACTCTCGTTGAAATGCTATAAAATACAACCATTCACTTGAACACACATCATTTCTCTGGTTATTTGCCATTGTTAAAATGTTGTTATGTTCCGCCATTCACTCAAAAACGAATGTTATTAGCAAAATAATCAAAATTTATTGAATCAAAGGCAGTCATCGCATGTCCTAAATTGCCGGTGTTGGCCTTAAGCTGTAGGTCCTTCGACCTTGAAGTGAATCCTTCGTAGAGTCATCCTTGACTAGCCCTTTTGTGGTAAACGTTTTCCCACAAAAGGGCGAGTTCATTCATTCTATGCTCTCTTTAGTACATAAGTTTGAGAAGGCATAACTTTTCACTCCGGCATTCCATTGGGCTGAAACTTCAAATACGTGTTCTTCTCAATGTAAGCCAGGTCTCATTTGCAGAAAAACGCAAATGGTTCATTTCTGTTGGAAATCACAATTCTCATTGCTAGCCTCCCACTCCATGATTTCCGTGCTTCTTGGTCCAATGCAACATTTTCAATATCGGAGCTTAGTATGAGGACAGAATTGCCTAAATTTCAAATCGCTGGACAATTAGAATAAAAAGTTAAGTTTCGCTCAAAATTCAGAATAGACGCAAACATGAACTTAACGAGCTGCTCCTTTTAAGCGCCAGTTTGGTTTTTATCTGTTTTTTTTTCCAAAACCAGCCAAGATGATCAGGGAGTATTGGATTAAAAAGAAAAAAGAATGAAAAAAGAAATGAACACCTTCAAGAGTGGTATGAAAAAAGTATTTTTAGGAGATGGCACTTTTTTGTAAAGTCTTCGATTGTGGGCAATTGTCGGACATCACGGGGTACTTGATTCTGATGTACTTTCAAGTTATTCAGTGACTTGCAAACCCTATTACAACCAAAGAAATCTCTTGATTCAAACCAGAATTGTCAATTATCATTCTGAGCTTCCCTGTCCTGCTGTGAGGAGTCCTTTTATCTTGACAAAGTTCCACCTCTTTCAGACTTTTCCTTGGCCATCTTCCATCTGGCACATCATGAAAGAACGTCTCTCGGCAATTTTGATATAATGGCTAATCCTGGGGGTACAGTGAAAGTTACTTAGTGTGCATGAGAGTGGGTGGGTGGGTGTTCCATGGACCTATTTGGACCCGGAGGAGGAAATGGTCCCAGATTAACCCGTCCAATATGGGATTAACTTTTTATAAGACGACGGCGGAGAGAAAAGAACGATGGCTAAATGAGACGGAAACGAAGCAATTTCGCATCGCATTCCACGAAAAGAACTTTTGGGGACTTGTTGCTCATCGCTCAAGTACGACCCATTTGTTCGTTCTATAGCATGAGGTGAGGCATTTATTTCAATCGATTTATTCATTCGCGAGGACAAAATATAGCTATTCAAAAGACAGTAAGTTTCACAACAGAATAGACTTGACAACGTAAGGCACTGAACAATTGGACATGAAATAATGGCGCGTTTGGAATTATGTAGTAATCCATTATGATCAATCAAGATATTCATTCGTAAATACACTATTTTATTGAACTTTCTCACAGCACCACCGGCTCAACCAACCAACCCGTTCGAATGACTTGCCATCACTCTCCATCTCGACCAAGATCTTCCGAGCCTTTTCAATCCTTGCCTCAAAAATACAAATCTAACGTCAATTCACCCTTGCGTATCATCTATTATTCCACAATGGACTTGAGAGCTCTTTATTGCCCGACCGGAGTTAGCGCTTGTTGGGCGTCCGGCAATTGCAAGTCCAAAGGCCGTTTGACCTCAGTCGTCCCCCCTCCGTGATGACTCAGAGATCGTGTGATTCGAGGTGAATTCGGCAGTCCCGTCATCGAAGTCCCTCTTGCCGTGGACCGGGAAACACCGGAGAAAATGCGCGAGTTGCCAATGCTGTTGCGGGTGCTCCCGTGGTAGCACAGATCACGGTTTGAGGTTTTGGAATGCTTGTAGTCGAGGAGGATGGTGGTCACCAAAGGAATGTGGATTCGGCCCCGCTTTTTGGGACGCTTTCGGGCGAAAATCTGGATCTTGTAGAAGCCCGGTTTTGGGGGTGGCTCCAACGTGAAGATGGTCTCTTTGTCGTTGCTTTTGATTGTTATGTATGGAAGCAAGGAGCTCTGAAAGAGGAACGGACGGACAAATTGTTGTTAAATGCGAGTGAAAAATATCATTTTTAGCAATGCACAAAAACCAAATCAGACCAGGGTATTGGAATGCCTAACTGGAATCAAACTATCCTTAAAGTATCGATCTTGGTTTTCAATCTGAAATAACATGAGCTTAAACTGTCCAAAACTGTAGATTCAGACACGATGGGTCATGTGCTAACCACACTAGGGAGTCATTGTTCAAGTTTTTTTTCTTTGCAAATAACATATACAAGAACTCTCTTTCAAGAATGACATACTCGGAAGTACGTCAATCTAAATATCCTTTACGGATATTGATTTTCCTCGACTAAATGGTTGTCCCACATGGTGACCCATCGAATAAATGGGTGCTTCTTTTTAGCTCTGTTTGATTCGCAAAATTTGGTACACATTACACTGGGCGGACGTAAAAGTTGGCAGAAAACACGCTTCACTAATATTCTACTGGCCACTAAAGGTTCTTTTGTGAGTAATTCTGAACATTTGATTTAAACAATATGTATTAGGTATTTTTAGTGATCGATCGAAAGAATTTTCGGCCGAAATTACGGCCGAAATTTTGGTTTCGGTTTCAGTTATGTAATGAAACCGAAAGCAGAAATGTACTATGACAAAAACTAAGAATTGCTAAACGTCATATACATGATCAATTTAAATTTCAAAGCTAATTTTGCATTTAAATATATTTTAGCCAGTAGCTCTCGGTTTGGGTTATGGTTAAGCTCTCTTTCGGCTGAATCTTTTGATTCCGATTGAGCTCCCTTTCGGTCCATCACTAAAAACCAGTATCTAGCCGCTCTTGAGACATAAATGCATATTCTAAACTCCGAACAGAAAAGGACAATCAACCAACACGTGGTAAGATACATGTCATAATATGACAAACAATTTATTATGGATGTCGCCCTCTTTATTCAATCAAATGTAATCAAGTATGAAGACGGGCAAATGTTTGCTCGTTGAAAGGAAATTGTCGGGGTAACCGTCCAAATTGGATTCGACAAGAGAAACAAGAGACGAGAAAAAACGGTGCCGAGTTTCTTTGTTCCTCGTCTGTCTCAATTCCGTGGAACTCGCTCTCGAGCCTTGAACAATTACGGAGGTACGTGCAGGTACTCGTACTTGCGAGACCCATCAAACGCCCACTTGAATTCAACTTTTGGGTTGTTGCGAGCACGAGGAAAAGGTGAGAGACAAGAAGAGTTCGTTCCTTTAGCTCGCTTTCTCTCTCTACGGAAAAGTGTCCTCAAACTCGTAATCAAGACCGATAGATCCAACTGGAGTGGAACTAAATGCCAAAGGTCGCTTTAGACAACTTACCAGAGAGCGAAAACAAGCAAAGAGATATTTGAACTTTTTCCATTAGGTTGGGTCGTGTATAGGAAGAAAAACGGGGTCTGGTATCAAGAGCGAAGTAAAATGCTTGAAAAACCAAGAAATGAACAGGATTAACATTCATATTTTCATATTGTGGAAAACATTCGTGTTATTTGATGGCCACAAACTCAATGGAATTGGAAGTAAACCCGATTTCCCGGAAATTATTATTTCTCTCTACGTATCCTTGAATCGAAAGCTAACAGTAAAAGCTTTTTTTGCAGTGAATCGGTCCCAAGTGGCACGTTCTAATTTCATCTATACATTCATTTTCCACTTGACGTGTTTCGTTACTAGAAAAGTGTTGTGTTGTTGCTAGAACACACTCTTCTTGATACTAAAAGTATTGTGTCAAACCGAAAAAAATTGACTCCCAAAAATCTACCTAAATATGGAACATTACATAGATTACTCCTACCTCATCGTCTTCAGTGGTGGTTATGGGAAGAGGTCGTCTTCGATTGAGCAAAACTGTGTATTTCATGTCCCTGTCCTTGTCTTGGACCAATTCATTCCCCTCGGCATCGTAGATATGGCCCAAAATGAGCAATGGACCCCCCGGGGTCTTCAAAGTGAAGGTGTGCCTCTTTTCACTGACCATTTCGATGATGGGCTCACTGAGGTCCACCCAAACCGCACCCGTGTCCACGAAATCCTCCGTGATTCCCCATGGGAGGTCATTGAAAGGCCAGGGCATTGGGGGTATTGAAATCTATCGACATAAATCAAGCTCACTTTTAGGGATTTTCCATTGGAACATGACAAGGCCAATCTACATCTGGTTCACTTTTGGTCTCAACAACATGAACACACTTTTTGCCTCAATGTTATAAACAAAACGTGGCACTGGAAGTTGCAAATTGTGACTTATTAGTACCTCAACTCCATGAATGAGGAACGTGGCCACGTGGTCCAAGGTATCGCCTTCGTCTTGAATTTCATCTTCGGGCTTGCCATAGATCTTCAAGTAGTAGGTTCCATCTTCGGGTGGAGCGATTTTAAAGGATCCATTCTTCCGTTGTCTTCCTTTGAGACAACAAAACACGTATTGATTGAAGTTATCATCTTCTCCCTAAAACAAGGAAAACTCAAATAAAAGAAAATTTCTATGATGCTTAACTTGTGAAAGTTCTTCGGGGTTTGAGCCACAAAAATGTTATAAAACAGGAAGCTGTAATGATGCTTTTTGAAATATAAAATACTGAAGAAAAGTTAATCCGTTTTTCATTGATTTTTCAAATATTTTGGTTGCTTCAAGAAAAACTAAATATTACCTCGCCATTTTGAGTCAGAAAAACTATTTCAGGCAAAATTGAGGAAAATAAATGAATGAGCAATGCTCAATAGGACTTACCCAAGATGCAAAAATATCCACAAAATGGCATTTGAACAGAGATTAGATATTCACAACCAAAACTACTATCATATACGAAAAAAACCGCACCATCCATAGAGGCAAATTGATAATTTTATCTTTCATCAAAAACATGTCAAGTACAGGGTTGTCACGAATTAGAGTCCCCTACCAAATCAGGAATCATTCGTGTCACTTAACATTTGTGACTACATTGTAGAAATACCATTTGAAGAAAACAGTTTTAGGTATATTCAAGCAAAGTATTAATGAAATTGATTAACCCGTTATAAAATCAAGATTTTGTATTCAAGAACGGCTCCCTCACTCAAGGTACACTGGCTCTATTATCAAAGAAACATCCTTACTTTGAGCGCCAATTAGAAGGACTAGTATTGTCGACATTCATTAGACGACAAAAACGAAGAGTTGGAAAACACATGGTTTTTGCACTTAATTTGACCTTAAGTTTGTCGTTTCCTTTTGTTTCCTTTTGTCGCCAAAAGTTTTGGGTACTCTGAATTAAAACAACCCTGTATGTTTCCAAACACGGCCAAATGCATCAAATTCACCAAAAACAAATTTGGAAAATCGGTGCACACAGACAAAAATACCAAATAAGGGCCTTGTCAAAAAGTATTTTTCAAATTTCCAGCTTTTTTCAAATATTTAGGGCTTTTGAAGAAAATATATATTGGATACTTTGTCACATTTTACAAATATTTTTCCGGGCCCTACTTATAAGTTAGATTCATTTCAAAAATGTGAATATGCAAGTCAGATGTAATCATGATTCGTCTCTTTGGGGGAATATTTTCACATTTTTTTAAAACCTGCAAGGTAAGGTGAATTAATTGCATTTGCACCAAATTCTCCCTCTCGTCATTGTTTGAATAACTCAATTCACATTAAAAGCGTGGGGTATCCACAATGTTTTATTTTGATGTGTTGTTCAAAGTTTGGCATGTCATATCAAAATTTAAAAAAAAAAAACCAAGGTTTGAATGATCCAACATTTGCATCCTCAGGCACAGATGGCATTATTACGTTCGCAACGAGTTTCATTTGTACACCACTCGTCATTACCGTCGACTTAGTAAGGATCGAGTGAAACCCTAAATCAGGTGTATACGTTTCTCAGTATTTTTCCACAATTCATAGCAACAGAGACTATTTCCGGATTAAGACTTGCGGTTTTTTCAAGTGATCTGCGAGACGAAAAAGACTCAAAAAGGTGCTACAAACAGGGTTGCTTCAATCCCGCATCCCGTTGACATTAAACCCGAAAAACCCGCCAGGTCGGGTTTTTCGGGCGGGTTTTTCGGGTTTTCCTTTTTTTTTGGTCCTAAATTCGTCCCTCAAAATTGTGCTCACGTCTATGCGACTTAAATTCAATCAATGCTCGTGGATATTGCTTTTCCTGGATCTCTTGAAGAAGATATGAATTATGAGGATATGTAATACATAGGGCACGGATAAAGTTGCTCATTTTTGTTAAAAGATGCACTCAATGCGAGGAAAGTTGCTAATAAGTTGCCATTTTCTGATTTTAAAATGTTTCTTGTTGACTTAAAAATGTCAAATTTGGCCAAATACATGTCTCAATTCTCGGCAACTGTTTTCATCGAAAATTTGTCTTTTTTAGCATAAGGCTTCCTTGAGAAATCGAGACAAAAAATGTCAAAAGTTGTTGATTCTTGCGAAAAATAGAGTTATTGTTGAGTCGTATATCGTCAAAAACTCAGTTGTGATATGCTAATGTGGTACAATATGAAGAAGATATTATGAAGAGTTAGAATATGAATAATAATATCGGAGAAACCAAAAATATCAAAAAAATCGAAAAACCCGAAAAACCCAGAAACGAAAAACCCGAAAACCCGGGCGGCTTTTTCTCCGATGCAATCCTGGTTAGAAAACGTTTGTCTTGTCGATTCTTATTTGCGAGATTATCAAAATCGTTAGTAGAGATGAAATTCCTCGCAAAAACAAACGATTCATTCATCACTGCCTTTTGCAACATTAATCCTCAACCTCAATGTGAGGTTTGGCGACCCAAAAGGTTCCGTTTAACTTGGAGTCGAATCGAATCTCGGGAATCAGACGTGAAAATGCCAGATTTCAGGCATTTTGAAAAGAGATGATCTCATTCGAGCAAAGCAAAGGAATGTAGGACTTCCTGAAATCGTTAAGTAATGAAGTGAAGAAATGTCCGTGAATAAAAGTCTGATATCAGCCTTCCCATCCAGTTTCGGAGAAAAGACACTTCACAAGATGAAAAAGGGAGTTGCACAGATTTGAAGGGGTGTGTTTTGTCATTTTATTCCATGGCACCCCATTGTGAACATTTTTGGCACGTGGATCAAAAGACTTTCAAGGTTCGACGTTTGGCTGAATGTGATGAATATGTACCATTCATTTCTTCTCTTTATAAATGCCCTTAAAAGGACATGGATTGAACAAGCATTGGTCCAAAAAGGAAACATTATAATTGAGGACGAAGTCCAGACCACCCCCTAACATATTTCTTTGCTTGTCAAGGTAACATCATTCAGATCTACATATGTTTGGCTTTTCGTATTTTCTTCCCAAGTTTTCCCATTAAGGCTAATTGCTGTTATTAATTAAAACGTAGACGACACGTACGTACAGTATGATGCTCACGCCGTTAGACAGGAATTCTAAACTTCATTCGAGTGTCAGTCAAGATTTCTGAGAATTGAGACGAAGAAACTCCCGACTTACTTATTTGATAATGGGGGCTTTTGTTTTGGGCTCGAGCTATTTGAAGATGTTATTATATTATTCGAGAGTCATGTTATTTCCACCTGGATTCTCACATGTACGAAGGAGAACAATGGCGCCTCTGTAACAATTACTAACAACGATGCTGCAGTAACATTTGTTACAGGAGGAATTCTAGATCGGATCTTTCCCTCAATCAACTTCATAAACTAACATTTGATTTTTTTCAGAATTATCACCTAATTGTGAAAACATAAGTTTCTTTGCTTTCTAGACCTCAACTCAAATGAGTAATGAGTAAAAATATTTGCTTTGAATATCTTATCTGACAAGACTTGAATAATGGGTCTGCATTCCTACTTAACATGAGTCAAATCTATGCCTTTGATCGCATCAATCTTTGTCACTAATCCTAACATAGAGGGCAAAGCTTCTAAGAATGAATGAATTCAACTCAAAATGGTGTTTTTGCAAGAGAGACGTATTTCGCAAGACCCAGTCAAGTTTTTTTTTACTGATTTTTGATGATTTAAAGAAAACTATTCAATTTTGATTCCCGAATTCCTTTGGCAAAACTGACCACAAAACACGGTGAAACGATCACAGATAGCCAGGCAATTGATTTCGGGAAATTGAAAGTCAACGTTCTTAACCCACTGAAACGACGCATTATGGATTACATTTAGTTTTCAATCTCTGTCCCTTTGCTTTCATCATGCTCGGTCATGTAGGTGTTTTTCCAGTAATCCCGAAATTGTTTCTTTTAACCGATTTCCAGGTTTTTCGACTTGTGTCGAAAAACTGCTCACTGGGTCTGATAATTAATGGAAAGAGTGTGATTGAATTTCAGAACGAGTCCAATTTTATCAGCTTGCTGGACTATTCTAAACTTTTTTTTTCTAAACTATTCTAATTTTATACTAATCAAGTCACAAGTCAATCTGGAAAAAAGTCCTTCTTCATAATGAGAAATTTCGGGATCCCTTCTTTTTACGTAATGATAAACCCATTGAAATGAATTGAAAAGAGCTTCAGTTATCAAACATGGATAAACATGTTTAAGATAATCTAGCTCCCAATCGATTTTAATCACAAAAGTGATTGATCAAGAAAGGACTTCAGATATCTCTTATACTTTGAAGAGTCTCGGTTAATTGGTGCCTTGACAAAACGAGGGGACACCATTTTTTAAGTCCTGAAAGTCATTGATAAACCTAAGAGATCTACTGAAGCAAGTTCGGGATTGTTCTTTGCCACACATTTTTCCCTCTTGGATCCACGAAAGCTTCTTTCAACTAGCTTCATATTTCATAACCACCTCCTTTATTCTTCTTAAATTATTTGATTGTGTCAAAGGCGGCTTCACAAACAAAAGCAAGGCATGAGGCGCAACAAATACTAAAGAAACCCAGATTGTGACACAAATGTCGTAAGTAAGCTAAAAACATCACAACGAATACGTACATTTGAACATTAATGTGCCCAGTAAATATGCATCTTCGTAGATAACGTATTGACAAAATTTTAGCCCCCTCTTCTCGATAACGCCAGAGAATCATCCCATCAAAAATAATCGAACACCTCGAATAAGAGTTTGCAAAAGGCAATAAATCTCACTTCACCAGAACTTACAGGTCAAATTACTCATCTGTTGAAGGGTCTGTTCACCGCCAAACCACGTCCTCTGCTAAAGGCACAATTTATCCTCTAATTCGTTCCTTTTCAATCATGTGTAATGTCCTAAAAAAGTCCCACATGTGCTTTCATGCACAGTCGTTACCGATATAGCGAAACAGCGGCCTGGCTGACGAATCAGCCTCATTTTTTCCAAGTGAAAATCCATTATAGAAGGCGTTATAGCATGTGATTGCATTTGTGAGTGAGTGAGTGTGATGTTATTAGAGCATTCCACAAAGCGCTCGTTTTTCGAAAACACCTTTTCCTCGAGCAGGGATGGGCTACTTATTCTCACTCATGTCGACCAAATGATTCCCGTTCGGCCACATTTTTGCCCATACAAAAACGTGCCTCGGAAGTAAGTGATCTACGTAGTAATATGTGCTCAACGGCCACAAGTGTATCTTGTACAATAGTTCAGAGCCTTCAGATTCTTGCGAGATCACTTTAGCAAATGATATTGAGAGCGCCTTTCAGGCAGAGGTCAAGTCTCTGTGTTTGTCGATGGGATGGAATAGACTTCATTACGTTTGGCTATTTATACAACTCTGTCGAGATAAAGACAAATGACGAGGGTGGTGACATTCATTATGCAGCACTTGCAAACTCTTCCAGCACTTGTCGACGAAATTGTAGTTGCTGTTCTCGTTGTACGTGCAATTGGAATTAGAGTGATGTGATGCGATGGCGAGTGTGCGTGCGTGCTATAGCTAGCAGAACTACTTAAGGCCAAAAACACCTATGACCCGAGTCTCACTCCTAATCCTCAACTCGAGGGATCCACATGTTCGTGTTAGTTCTTCTCCGCCTTGAAACGTGCTCTCGCATCAAACGGGGCTCTTTGACTTTCCCCAGCCCATTTTGCCGTCGATAAGACTCGAGTGCTGACGGACAATGATCACGAGCCCATGGCTTTGGATCTCACTTTAAAGGGGCCCAATGCCATAGTCCCACGGGTGAATGACGATAATGACCCCTTTGATCTATCTGTACGTGCCCCAAAAGCAACCTCAGTCGGTCATGATGGCCATCGGAGCTATCACCTAAGTGCCCCTTGGCGGAGACATAGTCCGCCCAATCCTGGATCTCAAGAAACGCAGCCCAAGCTCCACATTCCCAAGGCGATCAAGGCCCAACCTCTCTGGGGCCAAATGGATCCATACACTCAAGCCATGTTGAGGCTAGAAGGACCTCCACCTCGTGAACCAGTCTTTCGCACTCCAACCGATCCGCAGCCGTCGCGTGATTTGCGCCTTTGTTCCCCGCCCACATCCCACAAAGGACAGGACTCAAAGGATCGAGCTCAATCCCAAGGAAATCTCACACAACGCCCCCATCACCCCCTCTATCCTCAAGTCTATCATCATCATCAACAACAACAACAGCAACAATATCATCATGGGCAGGTCCAACAACGTCAGCATCATCGTCAGCATTATTATCATTATCGTCATCAGCATCAGCAGCACCATCATCCCTATATGGGAGTGTTCAAAGAGATCTCTTCAATACGTAATCGAACTTCGTCCACTTCTCAGCCTGAAGTATTTTTTGAATGTGTTTTCGGAGCAGATGGAAAGATAAAAGTCCAAAGACGTGAAGGCCATCGGCGGCCCTCTGCCTCACATTCACTAAAAAGTGTGCCACCACAATCAACGAAATGATGGTGTCTGCAAAATTCATTCTCGCTTATTTATTTGTTGAGCAAACGCTCAAAGCAATGAAACGAAGCTTTCTTTCGACACATCAAGTTAGTTTGCATAGTAAATACACATGTGAAATGTGAAAAAGCCCCTCGTGTCCTTTGGGATCAGGTGAGATCCGGTGTACAAATGCACAAATGTTGACGTGAAACAGACTTGTGGTCTTCTGAATAAATTGGGTTTTTCTGACTTGGACAACGATTTAGTTTGCAATATATCAATGACTTTCAATCCCTTAAACGTGTCAGAAAGTTCTTGACTCAAGCTTAAACCAGCTATCTAAGACACATTATTCCACAAATGCGTTGATTAAAAATCTTTCACCGACTTCCATGTATTTGTTAAAACGACTTCTGTCTTAGTTTTCGTGGAATTCCCAGACACAGTGAGTTAAATTTCCAACTCAGGAACCAAGTGAAACAACGTTGATCTATTGTGTTTTTTAAAGTTAAGGTCTACGTAGATTACAAGTCATCTACACCCTGACATGAAAGTTTTGTCGTTATTTTGAACCAGAATATTTTCATTTTATAAGAATAGATTTGAACGACTTGACATCCAATCTGTCCCCAACTAGTCTCTTCTTCCTCGGTAATGATATTTGGGATAATATCGACCAAAGCGGAAAGTGTGGACGGCTCAACGTTTTTCCGCACTTTTTTCAGGTGTCTTCCCTTTGCTTGAAATTTTGATGAGCGGTTGAGATTCCATGAGCTCTTGAATTATGACTAGAGCGGCCGAAAATATTTAATTAAATTTAAAAATATTTAATTTAAATATTTTACCGTATTGAGCACTTTTTAAATATTTGGGCTTTTTTTTCCAAAACTAAAGGAAAATTCCCTGTTTCTTTGAATTATATCAAGAATTATCATGATTTCCGCATATCTTTTGAAATATGGGCAAACAACCTGACCTTCCCAAAACAATACTTTTAAAATCTCCCTTTTTTTTAATTATTAAGCCAATTTTTGAGGTGAATAGTTAACAACTAAATTGGGAAAGTATTCTGCGTGGGAAAGAAATATTTGGTCGATTTGGCCTTGAAAATTACATTAACAGATTTGAATCTAGAGAAGAAAAGCACAGCTCCAACGAAAAGAAAATTCGGGAAACTCTGGTTTGAATGTTCAACCAAATCTTGGCCAATCACATTTTGATTAAATCTAGGGTAAAAATAAGGACTGTCAAGAATAACCAATTTTCACGACATGGTATGAATGTTTTCCACCAAAGATTTGTCTACCTGCATTTTCGTCGTTGCAAAATTTTCATCAAAAATTTGGATTTTGAATACAGAAGAAGCTCTAAAAATGCCAATTTATTTCCCTTGAATACCTAAAAATTTAAATATTTTTTAGATATTTGGGTGTTTTTTAAATATTTCTTTAAATACTTTTATGTTTTTTCCTTTAATGTTATTTAAGTATTTGGCCTTGAAAATTAAATATTTTCGGCCGCTCTAATTTTGACGGACAGTAATATTTCCCGTTATTTTTGGTTAGAGGGGTTCGAAAACTAGTCTCCTTTCTCCAAAACCGAGAAAAATTTGATTCCCACCATTCACTACTTTTTCACAGCGGTTTAAAGGCAGATGAAACCGTGCAAAAAGAAAACGCCAGACATCAAGTTGACAATTGCTGTTCCAGGAATAATTTATCACCTATTTGCCCTTAAATTACATCCTAACTAATCCAAAAATATTCTCGGAACTTGTTGGGGCACATGGGTGGTTTGATTGCGCCAAAGTGTCCACGCATTGTCGTCATTTTTAGGCTCAAAGTTTGACGAAGACACAACTTTCGTGTCAGGGTGTATTAAGAAATTCTAAAATTTTACTTGATTTGTGAAAAGGTGGTCAAAACATTTTTTAACCTAGCTTAGAACCTCTTGAATTGATATCAATTCCCAAACATGTTGATCAACTGTTAAGGTATTGGAATTTAACTGTTCCATTTTTGACCCCAAAAAATAGAGGCCGCTTAATTACTGAGTTAGATAATTTGGGGGGGATGAGTGTTACTTTTTTATGTGGAATCTGCGCCATTCCGGACGCATTATCTATCCAAGAAGCACTGCATTGCTGAAGTGGGAGGCTAACAGTGAGAATTATGATTTTCAAAAGGATTCATTCAATTGCGTTCTGCTACAAAAAAAAATGAAAATTGAAATAAAAATTTAAGTCAACCAAGATAAGGTCTCATTTGTAGAAGAACGTGATTGTTTTGTTCCTACTAGAGATCATGATTCTTTTTTGTTAGCCTCCCAGTCCAACGAAATTCAGTGCTTCTTACTCTATCCGTGGGCAAGTGTAGCGCAGGGGTTGAGCATTTGCCAACCATGCACAACATTCCTTTGAAACTTTTTTGAATCCACGTGAAAAGTCAAATATAGACATTCTAACATAATTATCAAATTCAAAACTAACCGGGTTCCCATACTGTATATTTACGTATGTGTTCCAAACCCCTGTTCAAAGAAAGATGAACGCAATCCATTGAGTTTAAAGGGTTTTGAGTTCGTCTTAACATTAGCTATTCATGTGTTTTTTTTGGAGAACTCTCACATTTTTTACGTCGCAAGAAAGGTTCGGTACAACGAAATAAAATTCGTTTTCTCGAGGAGCATCATTTTTTCCCGATATTTTTCTTCCATTCCTTTTTTATCATGTCAACTTATGCAACGGCACTAAGGGTAAGCATGTTGAATGAGCATGTGGTGTACTAGTGTACAAAAGATATATTTTTAGAGAGCATGGTGCACTACAAGCATGTTCGTGACGAAATGAATTTCATTTTCACGCGCCCTATTGCATCTATTAACACATACAAAGTTTCATGATTTCAAAGCCATCCATCCATACACGTACATTGCATATCTTTGTCACGAACGAACTTTTTTTTATGTATTTGAGTCATGCCCGTTCCATTCATCCAGGAAAAGTTAATTATCGAATCACTTTAACAACACAACAAATGGATTAATTTAATCTTGGTCCAATCTTCTGTTCAACATAATACTTGATTCGACTGGGGTATCCTAACTATACGTAGACACTGTATGTAAATATTCTATCTCCTACTTTCTTATCAAAGCTTTTTCTGTTTAGCCGTCTCAAGGTCATAAAAATCAATTTTTCAAACGGTATCCTTCTTTGACTTTACTCATTATTACCTCGGATGCCTTGTAGAATTTGAACTTGTATCGCACCACCTCCCAAGCCCAAATATTGATCTCAAGGGTGTCTTTGGTTTGCAAGACATTCGTATCCGTGGAATGGCCCAATCGGAGCGAATACTCGAAGAACATGGGCGTTAATTTGGGCATTACCGTAAATGTGGATAAGGAAACCGGGTATTCGAGCAATTGCCAACGGGCATAATGTTTCTCAGCCTAAAAAAAATCAGAAGGAGAGCATATTGGAACCAAGCAGTACAAGAGCGCTGTAGTAAAAGAGCAAACATGAAAAGCGACCTCTTAAAGGTACAGGCATCAATTTTTCTTTACAAGATCCAATCAAGACATTTGAGACATTGGAGATATGACAGGCCCACCCGACAGTTTTAAATTACATTTTACAAATGTAATTAAAAAAATCTTAAACTTTTGTCCAAAATCACAACAATTGGGAAAAAATTAAAAAATGTGGAAGCATTGCTTGCTACGCTGTAAATTTTCAGATTTTTCAATCAAAATCAAAGTTAGGAAACAAGCAGATATAACATTTTGAATTGCAAATGAAGATTATTTAGTTTATCTCACGGCTACCAGATACTTGAAAAATTCAATTTACAATGTAATTTCAAAATTGGGAAAATTTCAAAAAAATCTGGGGAAATGGCTTGTTCTCTTCAGAATAATCTGGAAAAAGGATGGCAAGATCAACGAAGGAAAAGAAGCAGAAGATTTAGTAAAGGTATAACAAAAAATTTTTGGTTTTTCAGCTATTAAGCATCACAGATGGTGGGAGTGTATGAAAGGGTCTCTTTCTATTGCAATTAATGGAAAAGTGCCAGAATAATTACTGTTTAAAACGTTTCAAAATATTCATTGCAGGGAAATTCATCATCTTGGGATTAAAAAGTCTGCACCCGCAAGAGGTCGCTTTCTATGCTTTCACTTTTTTACAACAGTGCTCTCAGTCCAACAAACCAATTATTCTTGAATGAATTGAAGGTTTACCTCGTCAAAGGGGAAATGGGAGAAAATGAACTCATCCGGGTCAGTGAGGAAGTAGTGCTCGCTAATCTCGGGCACAAATTCGCCATCCACGTCCAAGGATCCGGCTCCCCAAGTGCAATCCAAAAGACGCCAGGTGCCTTGAACAAAGACGGCATTCCAAGCGTGTTCCTCCTCGGTTCCAGGTGTGAAAGCATCGCCTAAACAAAAGTTAATACCATAAACAAAAACAAAAAAAACACTTCGTACACAAATGCAGGTGTTTGTTTAACTGAACACTTGGAAGACTTTGAGTGCCAAGAGACTGAAGTTGGATTTCCCAAAAGGACTACTAAGACGAAAGATTAGTAACGTAAATACAACTTGTGGCCATTAGTTCCGTGACATTGTTCAACTTCATTGTTAGTAACGTTTAGTAATGACGTAGTTCTGGCATAAGTCTACTAGCCATTAAAATTGCTAAGCAGAAGTGGCTGAGCCTCGTCTAAATTCTTGAGAAACGCTTTTTCAACATAACCAACATTGATCACAAGTGGTCAAAAAGGCTTTGAACAAAAGCTGTGTTGATCGGATTGAATTGGATCTGGGACGGAATTCATGTGCCACCATGTGTTCATGACAGAAAGATTGTAATGTATCACGTTCAAAATCCGTTTTGAACCATTAATAAAGTTTCAAAATGGACTCTCTTTTCAGCACTTCAACCAATCTAGTCCAAAACTCCCGTAGTGCTCGTTACATTTAGAAGTCACTCAGAGAGAACAGGTCATTTTCATTGATCGTGTGAAGGGACTAGTATAATAGTTCAGACTAAATTATAAATTATGCATCAAACGGTGCTTGGTTCAAAGCCGATTACAGTATACTTAAGTAAACTTAAACTATCCCAAAATACCGTTACAAAGTACTGTGGTGTTAAATCAAGTCTTGATCCTTTCAATTTTGGATTGACAAACAAACACGAGATTTTTCCCAAAAAAAACACAATCAAAGGATGAAAAGAAAATATACTGAACATCGGGGAAAATATGAGCTTCACTAAGACAGAACAGTTGGAGGTTAAGGCACCAATAAGTTGCAAATTTTTACTACTACATGGCTCTCCTGGAACTCTGAATTTTTCTAAGAAATCATTAAGTGCAAATCATAAATTCCTGAGATATGGTCATTTCTGAGAAACGAATAACTTTAATGACAAAGCCTCTTTTTATCTAAACAGAATGTAAAACCCCCTTTTTGTTATTCAATACAATTTAAAATCTCACAAGCGAGCCACTTGTTCTCATTGGCTAAACGTTTTTAGTGCCTTCCATTCACAAGTGTCTTCATTCTGTATACTCATTAACCATAAAGCCACGCAAATTTGTTGAAAAGCAATTTTACTGAGGATTTAACCCATTGGATTCTCCCTAATTTTCGCTTTCTCGAGCTCACCTGGCTTGTAATCGGGACCCTTGACAAAACCTTTCAAGCACTTGACACGGACTCCAGACAATTCGCACATTTCGGCGAAGATCTTGACGAATTGTTTGCAGACGCCTCGTCTCTCTCGAAGAATGTCGGTGGTGGTCATGTCCTTGTGGAGGTAGTCTTTGTCATAACTGGAAAGCAGAAAGGTGCGTAATTATTTATTGCCAATCATTGGAGTAACAAACAATGGGTGCCTCAATAAGTTCCTAAAGTAAACCCAAGCATGGACAGATATAATATAAAAGTATCGTGTTAGCAAGCTGAAGGACCTGAACACAACGTGCAATGACGTAAAAAATATTTTTGTGGTTTGTGAGCTGGTTTTTTAACTTCAGGAATTTGTGGACGTGGGTGGTTTTCATTTCTTCAATGGAAATGCAATGTTGGTCAAGTCATCTTAGTGAGTTAAGAAGATGGTGACAGTTGCGGGTAATATTATTGATTTCTATTTTAGAAAAAATATTCAAAGGCTTTAAATTCCCAAATCAATCCCTTTTTCGGTCCACATTTGCACCAGGTTTCCGGCACCCACGTGTTTCACAAGCTATTTTAGGCTCGAAATTATGTGTGTGGTTAAATTTCCCCTCATCAATACCCTCTATAAAAAATACCGTAAACTGAACATCTGAGTTGATAATTCTAAGATAAAACATGAATGAATAAGGATATGTAATTAAATACATATTCACTACAAGTTGTTGATAAAAAAAACATCAAAAAATCGTACATGAAAGTCTGTTAAATCTTACGCGTAGGCTGTTTAACACAACTACATTGATCAGGTGCTCAGTTATTGGATTTTGACTGCTCTATTTTACAGGGTCTTGCAGGTAAATCCGGACAAAGTTTGACTGCCTCCAGATCAATAAGTAGAGCAAGTAGCGATTTCATTTTTATAGCATTGGAAAGGCTACGTTATCAGCTTTCAAACAGTACCATTTTGGCACAATTGTTCAAAACCCAACAATGGAGCAAACAAGGAGAGCAGCGATCATTGAAATTGCCTATGCGGGTAACAAGCGGGCGGTCATTGTGAAGGCTCTCAAGTACCCAAGGAGCATTGTCTAGGACGTCTAAAAGTGCTGAGAAGAAGAGGGAGTGGCCAAGAGGAGACCCCCCGCACCTCAAAGTGACAAGAATAGGACACCCAGGTTCATGGCTGGCCTCAAGAGATCTATGGGTACCTACAGGTACTGTGAGGTAATGAAGACCGTGGTGATCCCGTGGATGGTGCAGGAGGCCAATGGTACCAAGTTCATCTTCCAACAAGACTCACTCCCTGCCCACAAGGCCAAGAAGATCCAGAACCTCTTCAACATCAGCAACAAAAAGTTCTGGGACCCAAAGACCTGGCCCCCTAACTCACCTGACATGAACCCTCTGGATAATTATTTCTAGGGAAAGCTATAGAGAGTGGTCTGTGCTACCAACCACAACAGCATCAATGCCATCACGACCTCCATGAAATGTAAGTGGGTTGCCATCAATCCCGCAGAGGTCTTCAATGCCTGCAAGTACTTCCAGCCCAGGATCGAGATGATGATTGATAGGGAGGAGGAGCATAATGAATAAATGAATTCTTAATTAGTTGGGCTTTCAAGGAAAACATTAACTGACTCTCTGCTTGCTCTACTTATTGATCTGGAGGCAGTTAAACTTTGTCCGGATTTACCTGCAAGACCCTGTATAACAACAAACCAATGATTGACGATCAAGGAGGACCCTTAACTGAAGCCAAAATTTTCTCCCTAAAACTGAAAGTGGTGCAAATACCTAGCAAACAAAAATTCTTACTCAGAGTATTTCTGATTTTAATAAATAAGAAAGCAAATGACTCAAATTTCAAACTGAAAAACAGGAACATGGCACTTTCAAAACAATTAAGATTTTAGATAAAAGATAAATGCAGGATTCGGGCACAAAATTCATATTTCTTTAGGAGGGGGCAAATAAATTTTTGCTATTTTCGGCCATTTCTGGCCTTTACTTTGTTCAGTTTTTTTATCACTGAAATAAACACATCCACAACCCAAAAAAAGCGGAATTATCCCACAAAAAAGTCCTGTTCTTTTGAGACTATTTTTCCCGTATAAGCTGACGGTTCCTGACAAGGAAGTCTATATTCCTTCCTTGTATTTGATTATCTTTGTCAGATTAGATAAGTGCAATTTTGAATTGTCTATAATCTTTGCAGTTTTGAATTGTGTCACTCTTTGTTGAACTTGCATGAATCGTAATCCAGCCCTTTGGATATTCATTAAAGCTTTCAAAAACGGCAGCAGGTGTTGAAATTGTAAGATGTCAGTGTCACGAGTGACTCATATGATTACATAAAAGAAAGGAATGCGCTTTGCCACAAATCCAAAGTCAATGATAGAGGCATCCCTAAATTTTGTTTAATGTTCACATGTGTGTGTGAAACAATACCGGGTGTTTGGATGAAATTTGGACACTTTAAAAATGTACAATTTAAGAAACGTGTACGTCAGAAACATGGCAATACACATGGCTAGAATTGTGACAAAATATTCACTGGATCGTGTAGAGCTAATTTTTTCAACGTGGCCACCCTGAGCCACGATAAAGCCCTCCTGTCTCTTCCTGAAGGCCATGCAGACATTAACAATATAGTTGTCGTCCATGGCAACCCAGTGCACAATCACGTTGGCCATTAGGGCATCAAGATTTGCATGTCTGAAGCAACAGGCTCTTAACATGCGGCCAGAAAGCATAGTCCAAAGGGTTGGCAACGGGGGAGTAGCGAGGCCTTATTATCTTATTTTTCGCAGACTTCAGATTGTGCAAGACCCCTTGATAATGTTGGTGATGGGATGCTTTCATGTCTGTTGTCGTCATTTCCCTCTCCACCCTGACCAAGGACTTCCCAGTTCCCACCAATGTTTCAAGTGGTAGTGAACTTTGCAATTGGGCCACCCACACCCATTTCGGTTGCATGTTTTCCTAGCATTTGATGGCTCGGCCTCGATGGCCCTCTTGAACTTGGTCTTTTGCAAAAATTCCACTTCTAGCCTTTCTTTAAACATTATGCCGCTCTTTCATAACGTTAGTTGTGGTGCAGGGTACCTTTAATTGCTTAGACACCACTTCTGGTGATTTTCCAGCATTGAAAAGTGAACGGATCCGAATCCGGTTGTCTTGCTGCATCTTGATTTATTCAATCTACGTTTTATTTTCGACTTGTTAAGATTACAAACCGGTAGACCATCATTATAACTTGCATTGGTCAAAATTTCACTATAAAAGGCCTCTTCCTTTTGCTGTGAGAGTAGTGAAAGGAAGTGTTTTGATTTCATCCGAACACGCGGTATTTCTTCAAATGAAATCAATGGCAATAGCATTTGTGAGCATTTTATTCGATCAACAGGTCGTATTTTCATCCTTTGGTGTGAGTGCTAAATATTTTTTATTGGTTCAAAACATGTACTTCAAACTTTCTACATCTACGTACTAGAGTAACTTTCAAATGTTATAAACCAAAACCTTAGTTTTTTGGCCCTTTCATTTGCGGTTTGTTGATTTTGATATTTCGAGTTAATCGAACTCTTACAAGAAACGCGTTAACATGCAAAATCCTTTGGATCTAACATTCAGCTCTTTTTGTGTAAACGTTAAGTTAGAATTCTACTTACGCAATATTCTCGGCCACCCATCTGAAGTAAGCTCTGGTTTTGATCAGTTCTTCAATCCCGTGGTACTTTGGTTGGCCAATAATGCGGCTGTTCAACCGCTTCACCACAGTTTTGAGGCTTTTGTACCACTTTTTGGATAGCTCTACGACCCAAGCGTCGATGTCTGCAAACACATTGGGATCGTCGCCGATAAGCTCGTATTTCCGCATGGGGGAAGGAATCGCCTTGAACGTGGAGGACACATCCGTGATGATGTCGTTCTCGGTCTGGATGGCCACGTCCACTTTCACTACGTCTTTACTGGCCTTTCCCCTCGAGCTTCGAGCTTTGGTAGACGCAGCTGACGCAGAGTTCTTGTCCCCGAAATGGGCACCTTCTTGAGAGTCTTGGAAATGTAAGCTCTTGAGCAAGGATTCTCCCACGGGCGACGAGATATCACCCCTGCGGCTGGTGTGCTTGGCCACAGCAATGCCTGCGTCTGAAGACAGGTTCACCTGGAAGCCCGCATCGGATTGTGACCTACAGCTAGCGGAAACAGGCGGCAAATGCTGAAGTGCACTGGCGTCCGGATGCATTTCTTGAGCGGAGGTTTGCCGGGACGGCTTGAACGTTTTGGGGCGCACCGCCGCTTGACGCCTAGCCTCGGATTCCGCATGAATTTGGGCAAAGGTCAGGTCTCGTTTCCGGACGCGCACCTTACCTACACTGTCCTCACTGATTCCCGAGGACGAGGTGTCCTCGTCCCCGGAATCGAATTCACTCGGGGTCACTTGCACGCCGATCTCCTGGACCTCGATGTGGGTCTGGCACCAGGCGTCATGGAGCCGAATTCGGCGACTACTCGAATTCCGGTTTTGCTCGTTCTTGGCTGAGCGCTTGAGAAGGAAAGCCAGTCTTTGATCCGTCTGCACTATGGCGTCCTGGAGGAAGAAGGCCACATCTAGGTTGGGCTCGCCATCATAGATGCTATTGGTTCGAGATGAAGGCATGGTCTGCGTCTCCACTTCCATCTTGTCCGAGAGATCCCAATCGAAGGCCTCATCTTGAACGGGTTCAGTCTGAGTGGTGGCAACTTTGAGAATGCGCTGAAAGAACGCAATGTCGACTTGAGTTGAGGCGAATAATATGGAGCTATTTTTACGGTCCCCTCGTGGATGAGGGACACAAATGGTTATGAATTAAATAACAACTAGTTCTGGCCTGCATATGGTCCAATCGATTGCGGTTACATGAGAATGTCACTGTAAAAGCTCGCTCGGTTTCTTTAACGAATCCCAACTGTTTTGGAGCTAATTGCCAACAGATCCATGGGAACGAACGGCAGGAACCTTTCTCTTTATGATTTTCACCCATTTCTAAAGTGGCTTGCCTCGTTTATCGAGGTAAAATAGATATTTATAGAGACACGTTATAATCCAACGATTTCCCTCCGGAATAATTTTCTTTTGGTTTTCCATTGCTATCTTGAGATTTCAAATCAACTCTTACTAGAACAATATTTCAAAGTTCATTAAAAATGGATGACGACCTACTTTTGTGAATTTCAAATTTCTTGAAATTGCACAGTTTGACCGCGAATAAAAAGTCACCGGTTTTTTTGAGGTTAGAAAGGGAAGGCCAACAACACAAAATTAGACCTCTATGAAAACGTTGCTTATTTGGCTGTTGCCAAAAAAAACACATTTTCGTCATCATCAAATATATTGAGAACCTCAATTAAGGCAATTGACTCTTTTTCATCTTGATTTGCAGTCTATTTCGTGTAGGTATGCTAATTTGTTGTTGGTGTTTCGCATCATTTTCTGTGTGTACTTTCATATTGCCAGAAACGAACAATCTTTTCTTTTAGTTCACATTTCAATTTTGTTTTCGAAGTGGCAGATATCGCAAACGTTTGATAACATGAATCGTTTGCTTTTAATATTGAATTCAAGCGAATATTAAGCCTGTTACGGCATTATTAAACTATTTTAAAATTTCGTTAGGCACATAGCATGTGACCTGAAATCTCATTACAAAATAATCTTTTACTCACACAAATACTACTCTGATTGGCCAATTGATGGTGCAGTTCAATGATTTCGGGTTCTTTTTCTTCGTCCATGTCTGGTGCTCCTCCAGAGGTTCGAATCTCGGCTTCTTCATCCCAATTGATTGTGTCTGGAGAATAACTCTTGTTGGCAATCTGAAAGGAGAAAAAGGCAATCGATTTTTTCATTGAACTGTTGAACATTCATGTTTGACAAAAACGATCCACTTTTCTTCAGATTAAGGATTGGAAAGAGCAAAAGTGGCAAGGGTCGTCGCCCTTGTATGAACACCATTAAATTCAAATGCTTTATTTATGACAGGGATTCTTAAACTTTTCTGAACCAAGGAGGGCCCCCTGAGCTATTTTTCATAAGTCCCGGACAATTGTTGACACCATTGATACTTTTAAAGCATTGCTCTTATTACCACATTAAGTATATTAAATTAGAGTAGTTTTTCCCTTTGCACGTAAGCCTTAATATCAACGGCTGATAAAGGAACATTCTGAACAAGAGAGGAAGTCCGATATTTGGGGAACATGGAACAACCGACACTGTAAAGTTCAGAGCACATACACCCTCAGAACTTTTTCTAGAGTTATAAACGTTGGACTTTGACAAATTAGACTTTTTCCAGAAATTCTTAGTACTCCCTCTAGAAGATTGACGATTATATTTTTATCTGTGACCGTTTTTCTTGTGACCTATCAACCTTCAATCAGAACATTCCTTCGCGCCAATTTCGATTCATTTGTCAAGGCCGTGCATGTCCAGTGTCTTCCAATTCTTGTGTCCACAAAGCATCTGCACAAACCTCTGGGGCCATTGGTTTTTTTTGATTGGTTAATTAAGAATACGAATATGGTTAATGGAATGTACATCAACTGGAAGATTATTTCAACTGCATCAAACACAGACGGACATGGCAGATCGTATTAATTGGTTTTAACTTCCATTAACCGAAATCTTTGGATTTAGATAATTATTTCGCTTCTCAATCAAACTATTGGTTATTGACATTTTTGGTGCAAATTTGAGGAAACACGTTTGAGGCAAACAACGAGAGTGATGTTACATTTCATGAACTTTTTAACACTTCTCTTTGTTGACAGCCAAATAAACGGCTTCCAATTTCCAAGAACTGACCTGTCTCCGGAATTTACGTTGAGTAAAGGCCAATCCCGTGATCTTGCTTAAACTGTTGACGGCATCGCCACCTGCGTCCTTGGCAAATTGTGCCGCTTTTTCAATGGCTGATGGATTCGAGCTCAATTCGAGACATTCTTTCTTGTCCCCTCCGTTACTTGATATGGCCGAGGTAGGTGTTGCATTCGTTGTTACGCCCACCCGTCCCCGAGAATTGGTCATGATGGTCTCTTTCCACAAATGAGACGAAGGAGGGGTGGGCCTTCCGGTGCTCTGAGTTTTCCCAATGGTGGTGGGTGAAAAATTGACACCACTCAGTATTTGACGAATACCCTCAAGGGCGCCGACAAGTGCTCAGGGTACTCATCTAAAACAAACGAGTGGATATAATTGAATAACTTGGATAAAATTGACCATATTGAATAGTCTGTCAATCCAGTGTCCAATACGCAAACGTAGGTCGGACGTATTCAGCTGGGGATTCTTGGGGCCAAATAACTAGAGGTTGGTCAGATCTCAGGCTTTGGTGTTCACAGGTTTGAATTTTGTTACAAGAGGGTAAAAGTTCTTTTGTGGCTTCCTCCCAGGTTGTTAAAAAACCAAATTTTTAATCAAGCTTTGGAATTTTCAACAATCTAGTCGGTTGAAGGGCAAGTCTAGTTTCCGACACATCTCTAGCCATTTGGCCCCAAGAATCCCTAGCTGAATTCGTCCGACCGAACTAATCCATGGTGAACAAGGTCAGGAATTACGTACACGGACGCTGACATTCCCATCTTCCACTGAGGGTCAACGAATGTAGAGACAGTAAAAAAACAGCAGCTCTTCTTGCTATAGAACATGTGCCGAGTCTCTTCGATTTTGTCAAAGGCCTATTTCGCAAGCTTGCTATCGACATTCTTCCCAATAAAGTTCGTCGGCTTTTCAATAACCGGTCTTTGTTGAGTTTAAAAACATATTTGCATAGGTATATTTGCAACTCTTCCTGTCTTCCAAAAGAAACTGGCTTTGTCTCTTTGCTAACATACGTTCTGTATTTCAAAGTAGCAACTGTTTATCATTCTTCCATTGAGCTTTCGCCTTTGGTCTGTCATTGTTACCTGTTTAGATGAACCATTGACAAAGGCGGTAGAGATAAGTAGGGACAGGAAGTTTAGACGAATAAAACTGTCAAATCAGACGAAAAAGACGAATAGAATTGCCTGATTAGACGGAAAAAGACGAATAAAATTGACCGATTAAGCGAAAAAAGGCGAATAAAAGTTACCATAAGACGTAAAAAAACAAAATAAACCTTGCGTATAAGAGGTAAAAGTTGAATCAATTTCCCAAAAAGGCAAATGAAACTGTTTTATAAGAAAGAAGACAAATAAGTGCCCGTACAAACGAAAAAAAGACTTTTAAACTTGCTCCCACAAAATAGACGAAACCGGGGAGAAATCTTTCTACTTGTGCAAAAACGGCGAAATCTAGAAAATTTATAGAAGGAAGCAACTAATGTGCAAGAGATTTTTGTTAGTACATGTGACAACTAAAAACCAAGAGTTCAAATATGCCTCTTTTAGGGAATGTTTTCAGTAGAGCTGAGGTCAGATTTACATATACATTAATTCTTCTCATGGCCAGAAATATTTTTCAACCCATGAGTAATTATGAGCATAAGGGTAAGCATAAGGAAGCCAGGGGGCCACGCTTACTAGCGCGTTCCTAAGAGTGACGAATGTAAGTGCTTCCCCAGACGGCCTAGGTTCGAATCCTGTTGGGGGTCGGATTGAAGCTGTCGGGAGAAATCCTTTTTGAGCCGAGTGTAAGTGCTTCCCCAGACGGCGTAGGTTCGAATCTTGTTGGGGGTCGGATTGAAGCTGTCGGGAGAAATCCTTCAATTTACAGGGAATTGCATTCCTTGTAGCGGTAGAAAAAAAATCCGCAAAAAAAAAAAATTTTTTGTTGGGAAACACTACGAGTACAAGTTAATTTGTAAGTGTGGATTGTATTTTGTTGGTGCAAAACCGCAACTGACAATCATTTGCTTGGAAAATTGAGAACAATACTTAAATGAAACAGATGTCTTTTCCTTGAAAACAACTTGAAACCCCTCAGCTGAACTCTAAGGAGCAATGATTGTAAGTTTCACCTTCAATCAAACAAACGGGCACATAATTTTGAAGCTTAAAGCTTACCAGAGTATAACAAACTCACTCTGGCAGTTGACGGCCCTTTTGTAGACGTGTTTGCCGCTTGGTTTACCTTTCAACTTACACGTTTCGAGTAAAAAGGTCCATTTATTACGTGTTTTGATTCAACATTCCTTCATCAAAGTATTGCAATTCAATCCATTGTCAATCTCATTGCTGAACGATTTGCCCTCATAACCTTTGTCAAAAAGTACACGTACATATTTATCCCAGAACGACCGGACCTAGAACGAGTTGAATGCACAGATTGATTGAATCATGGCACGCCCTTGGGAGCTTGTCATTGGGGCTGGGTAGCCTCATAACGGGTGCGTTTTTGTTTATTTCAATGCCCTAGGACATCTATTGATTGCGAATATTTGCATTTCGCCTGCTTTTGCATGAGAATGTTTGTCTAAACTCAATCGATCATAAGGTCGGTTGTTGAGGTAGTTTGGAAGTAAGGTAGAAAGATATCTAGAGGAAAAAAGAAGCAGATGTGATGGAGTAGAAATAACTATGCTCTATCAAAAGTTTTGTTGCATAAGCTATGAATGAAAAACGCAGCTTTTGTAGCGAAGCTAAACCGAGCATGGTTATTTCTACTCCATCTCATCGGCTTCTTTTATGCTCTTCTATACTTTTATGTAGATATGCTTCTACTATATTTCATAACTACGTCAACAACCAACCTTTAGTTTCATATGATTTCGAGGATCACGAAGGACGCAGTTCTAATCAAGAGAGCCATGTTTTCTAAATATTCAACCCCAATCGATCTTTCTGGGCTACTTTGAAGCCTCACTCTGACAAGAAAGTTTTCAGAGACCGTAATCATTAGTCGATAAATTGACTTTCAAAGTTAATTGGTTGTGCACAATTCAATATCAAAGGGAAAGAAAGTTTTGGGACGAAAAAGTGTGCTCATAATCAGAGGTTGCACTTAACAATGTAAAAGAAACCCCACTTTTCATATGATAGTATGACGTGTCGTATGTATGTTTGCATTTATACGAGAAAATTTACGTAGTAAATTACTAAAATTAAATGTGTTAGATTGATTCACGATCCTTAATTACACAATCCGCTCAGCGCCTTTCTTTTAGAAAAAGGCTGCTATTTCATTTTGAAATGTAATGTCAAAAAAGGATTTCGATTCTTCCCAAGACATCACATGCAAAAGCACGTTTAGAGTTTAGAGTTGCTTATACTTTCCAAGCAATACGTCCGTTGTTTTGTAAAAACTTACTGACTTTTCATCATTTGTGTGCATCAAGCAAGGAATAAGGTATAATAGGTGAGTAGGTGGAAAATATTGAATATCTTTTTCCACGTAAAATAATTGATTGATTGGGAAGTGGATACCCGAAAACGACAACAACTTTGTCGTAATTCTCAGTTAATGTACTCATGCCGATTTATGACAAATACGCCTCAAGCCTTTTGTTATGATTATGATTTTATCCTCTCACTGTCATTTTAACCCTTTTATTTACTTACCATCATTTGTTACATGTTTCATCCACACACTCATTTATCTACCATTTTGGTGTTTGAGTTCTTACAAATATTCAATTGGATTTTTCGCTTTAAAGCCAGCGATAGCTGTGCAGTAATTCATGGAGTTCAACTTGAAGAAAATATTTTTTACAGGAATAACACTCCCCTGATTGCTGACTGCTGATTTACTGAATGCCGTACCTTCACTTCTTGAAACCGATTTTTTTCTGTATGAAATTGAATCATTTCCAAAGAGAGCTTGTCAAGAACATTGCGTCCTCCAAGCCATGGCTATGTTTGAATACAACTTTTGTGACCAATACTTCGATTGCATGAAGCTTTGCAAAACAAGTGCAATAAAATTCTAACAAAAAAAACTTTGAAAAGCCTTAAAAGCCTTAAAAGAACAACTTTTTTTGCCTTTTTGGGTTGTGGTGAAGATTCCGGACATACCCTACTTTCTGTTCCAATGACAAATATGTATTTTTTTCTGATTTGAGTCTAGCATTTCTAAATTTGATTGCGTTGATAAATATCGGTGGTAATTTGATTTTCGATCAAACGTATTGGCTCTCTTTTGTTTTTTCTCTCTTCTGATTTCCGCGCTAATTTCATATGGCGATCAAAAAACCGCTCTATTTTGATTGTCGGTCATTTGATCCGCTCTAAAGTTATACGAGACCGTTTGGAAGGGCCCTTGACTGCATAAAGTCAAATTTGGGGGTCTTGACCCAACACCTGTTGCCGACCCCTGTTAAAGAGAAATCCAATCAAAGCTGACAAATCCACCCATAGATGGCATGAAAGAGGGAGACAAGTACCACTCTTTACACTTCACAGACTTTTTCCCCTTTGCATGAACTTTGCCCTGCCTTTTAATAACACATTGGATTAAAATTCTCTTTTTAATTTGGTATAAAAATCTTAAATCTTTGCACACTGCTCTTATGTCTTGGGAGGTTTATCCTACTTAGACAAGTAGAGGGCGCTTGAGTTTCCCACAAAACGTGTAATTCAGACTTGGCCACAGGGCAGGCACAATGAAGATTTTGTTGGACAAGCTACAGCTGTCGAATAGCAAAGGTTGGATGAAAGGTTTTTTTCCATGGCGCGTTGTGCCCAAAAAAACAAATTCAATATGTTCAGTGGATAGTTAGCGCAAACTGTGCTAGCGTTTATGCATGGTTGTTGTGGTTGTTTTGGAATGTTGCCATCAAAGAATGTGAGCTTGTTTGGGCACAAGTGAGCAATCAAGTGGTCAGCTGGGGCCTGAAAATTGTCCGACAAACTGTTAGCAGAATCTGGCTGAACATGTCCACTCTGGAACTCTGTGGACTTGGCCGAAAACAAAGCCAAATTGGTGAACTCACGGAAATTCTCTTCAAAACAGAAAGTGATATCATCAATGATTGCTTTGCTGGTTGGATGAGAGACACATCATCGACGCTGATTTCTAAACCTTGAAAACATACTTTATTATTTATTCTTATTATATTATTATTATCACTGATGATAAATGTTCCATACTTATTATTTGTATTCTTTCAGCAATTGTTTATCCTACTCTTTCTACTGAATCCGAGCATTATTTGTTTTTAGCTTTTAGATGTTTTTGTTCTGCGTATGACCCCAACACTTGCTCATAGCTTTTAATGCTTGGCGTGATTAAAGTTCCTCCGTAGGATTAATTCCTCATGCAACTTCCAAGTGAAACCTAGAAATGTTCCAACAAGTTTTGCTGAGGTCTCGCTGACTTTTGTCGAACAAATGAGTTTCCATGATGAGCGTCAAAGCAAAAGGTCAGAGATCTTATCCTCTTCTTGGAAGGTAGGAAAAAATTGTTAATCTTTCTCAAGTCATATAGCTACATAGTGAAGGAGGAAATGCGGATTTTCCTGCAAATATTTGTACTCCAACATGGAATTTTCTTTTAAAATAGAGATCAAGTGGGGTTCGCCTAGTCAGGAACGAACCCCCCAGATACTAGAAAAGAAGGTCAAATGCTTTAATCAGAAATGAGCCAAATGCATCGCAATTTATAAAACACGTTATGCAATACAGGTGTGAAGCTACGAACCCAACAGCTTTAGTTCGGCATTTCATATTTGGTTTCTGCCCTTACTAGAGGAAAAAACCAAAGCAATTTTATTACTTTACTTGTCATTCGTTGACATTGATTTCCAAAAATTGGACAAAGAGGGATTGAGAGGGAATCAGATCTACTTTTAACCAAATTTAAGCGTGTCTTACCCTTGCTAAAACGATGAGCGAACTTGTTAATGTTGCAACACTGTTTCTTCCACAATTTGTTTCACTTTCTGGACGTAATATTTAAAGGAAATAATTGATAAAACCCTTAGATATAACTTGGTTGTCACTCTTGGGGTGTTTTTCTCTCGAAATTGGACCATCTATCGATCTTCTTGTGGCGGCAAACTTGGATTGCCGTAGTGTGCATGCGTGCCAGTCAGTTCTTCAAACGTAGAAGTAGTTTACTTTGAAGGACAGATGGACGTTGATGGCCGCATTAGCGCCAACCCAATACGCGTGTGTTTCAGACGTGAAGGCGCGGAGAATCTCCATGACAATTTCAAAGCACCAAGGAAGGACCACTAACAATGGAGGCCTCTTCAACTAATGCCTCACTCTGGATGGGTTGAAGGTGTTTGAGTGAGCCTGGGGCAAAGCCTCCCATGAGACACGGGGAGAGAGAGGAGTGTGCGACTTGTTGGGCCTTGAAGTAGTGAAGCCGGCCACAAAGCCAAAGAATAAAACCAAAAGCTCGAGGACCAATTACACACACACGTGTTGACTCGTTGCTGGGCTCATGGCTCTTTTTAGGAGGGCTTTTGGTTTGGCTTGGGTAAAGCCTGTTTGATGAGCCTTGCAAAGAAGAGCGGAAAATAGTTTTTATAGTATAAAGAATTCTTTTGTGTTTGAGTACATGCTCGAACGTTCAGACGCTTCTGAGAAACATGGTTAATTGTTCATGCTTTTGCCAAAAAGAAAATTAATGGACTTTAATTCTCAAAGCTGCACTTTTATGACAAAGTTTGCATTTACACACGACCTGTATTTTTTCTTCTTAATTTTAGCACTGTAAGCGCACAAATTCAAAACGTTCCAGTATCGGTAAAGATTGGCACTGTTCACTCGGCGACGACCGACTTACCGTCTGCGCCATGTAATGTTAATATTTATGAATTGGGCCTCGGCTCGTGACCTCATGTGATGACGTGGACAGCCGGTCACGTGACCTCAACAGAAAAAGTAGGACATTGTTCTGAATTCAATGCTATGATTTCTGACAAAAACTGCTTTATCTCACTCAATTGTTTTGTTCAAGGCTCAATGACTAAGTTAAAAAGTACCAAAGTGGTTTGGTTGAATTTTTGAAACTATTAACTCTCAATTCAAGTCCAAATTAGGGAGACAAATCTTCAAGAAAATGATTTAAACAATTTCTGATAGGGATAGATTGTCAATTCCAGTCAGAGTTGGGTAAATTACTTGATGAAATGAAATAGATTACAATTAAAATTACTTCCTCAAAAAATCTAAGTCATCACAATAACATTGTCTGCAAAATTAATTGACTTCAATGGATTTCAAAACTATGGGGATCAATTAAAATTTATTTTGTTGCACTTGTTGGCACAATTCTATTGACTGAGACTCTTTTGTCAATTTTGAATTTGTAATCAAGGATTTCTCCCGACTGCTTTGATTTGATCCCCAACAGGATTCGAACCTACGCCGTCTGGGGAAGCACTTACACTCTGCTCTTAAGAGAACGCGTCAGTACGCACGGCCACTCTGGCTTCCTTAAAAAAAATTTCAACCCTTTTTATTTCTTTTTATGTTCACATTGAGCCTTAAAACCCCCCATTGCTGAACTAGAACCATTTTAAGTGTAAATCATGGGATTGAATTCAGGAGAATGTCCTACTTTTTTACACCAAGGTGACTTGAGAAAACATCAATTCAAGAAGCTGCATTTTGTGGATTAGGTTTGGGTTCTTGCAATCTTTCAGATGTGTAAATTATTCTAGGCTTGTCTGTAAGATTCTCACAACAAATAAAGTTATTTTCTTGCAAAATAATCCGTTTCTATACACTAAGCTGTTACAGTTGGGGGGCGGGAATCGGTCACTCTCTGAGTGTACTTTATTACTGAAGAATTTCAAAACAAAAGGAGGACGAGATGACGTTGAGCTCTAAAACGGAAAGTGTTTGACGATCCTCTCACAACCTTTCACGGTTCTGCGCTGTTTGCCCTAGGCTGTACGATCTTCATTGTTCGGTGCGGAAAAAGCAGGAAATCAACATTTGAGGGGGCTTTTAACCTACTTATAAGCATCCTTTTGTCATGAAATAAATAATGATATGTTTATTGCGACTCAAGGTCATGTCAGGTTGTATAAAATAAAGTCTCATTATAAATGTTGAAGTGACATGTCAAATGTTAAAAAACGTTACAATAGACAAATTATATTGTGGTATCACAGGTGAGTTGACTAGAATGGTTTCAGTGCACATAAAAGAAATGAAGAGGAGATTGACAGACAGTACGAATACAGTTAGGTAGAGGGAGATGATGAAAATCTTGGTTATTGCAGTAGATAGGGTGGGTCAGATTGAACAGATCCTTCGTCAGTTCCCGTCTTTGGTGGAGTTGGGCAGGAAGCCGGACAAGTGACCGCCAATATTCCGAAGGGATGTCGGGCCAAGGACAATAAGGTGTTGTCAAGTCCTTGACCGGGAATGACAGCATGTGTCCAGACATCACCTCTAGAAAGGTCAGGTTCCTAACACTGTTGGACACTAACCTTGCCAGCCCGGAGGTGAAGGGCTCGGTTTCGCATATGAAATACGTCCAGGCATTGTTGGCATATTGGTGCACGCAGAGGTATCGTTTGAGGAATTTGGTGAAGGTGGCATTGGCGGATTTGAGAGCGGATTGGGCGGAGTTGGGAAGTAGTAAAAAGAAGAGGAAATCCGAAATTCTACCCAACTTTGTCCATCTCAGAGGACAAGTCTTCACACATTTTCTCATTATTCATTAATACCAGGACCAAAAGGCGATTTTTAAAATCGCAAAATTCCACTCAATATGATGACCTGTGTAGCCTTTTTCATATTCAAAAGCAAGTTTTTTTAAAAAAAAAACCGTGTTTTAAGTGAAATGTTCAGGTTGGTTTATCAATTCTATTATCTTGCCCAGCTCTGATATTCATTCACTTGGATCTTTTAGAACTCTTAGTTAGCTCCTTTGGTAACTAGTTTGGTGAAACCACTTGTCCAATAATGTGTGGAATCTGATTTCCACTACTTCCTGCATCGCTTGATTGTTCCGGCACTTGACACGAAGCCTTCAGATGTTTTCAATGGGGTGTTTTCTTGCTTTTTTTTATCTCTATCACGTTAATTACCGAGGATTTGAAGCAAATACTCTCCGTTCATAGAAATGAGTTCATTCGATGTAGTGATGTGACTTGGGCAAGTAATGAGTCATCACAGACACCCCAAGCACAAGTTGTTGACAAGCATTACTTGGGCAATACACCAATACACTTGGCAAGCTCAAGGAACATTGGAAGATGCAGTTGCCGGCAGTTGCTCTTAGAAGATTTCAGATGCTTGCAGTGTGACTTAGAAGAAAAGAATGTCAAGTTGCATTTTCAATGATCTTTTGACCTTAATAATTTAGCAATAAACAGTGGAAGTGAAACAAAAAATATTTTCATCTGGATAGCATTTGCAAAACCATGTTTTTTCTTTAATTTCCGTTCTAAGCCACACATGAATACACTTTTCGGGCCAATCAAGAATGAGATTTAACAGTCACACTTGGGAACAAGCTCGGTCACTCAGAGTTGCTAGAAAAAAAATATAAGATGTCAACTCTTTTTTTTTTGAAATATTCTCAAAAGCT
>CM021316.1:10093452-10131257 GCA_010645155.1 Tigriopus japonicus | reverse complement strand
AAGGTGGGAAAAATACTTGTACAGGCACCCAAGTAGACCCAAGTTTCGGCAAGTCCAAGGTACTGTACCGGACCGCTTGCCCAAGCTCCTGTTTGCCTCCCATCACTAATTCGATGTACCTCCTCAGGCTGCTCGCGCCAAACACCCAAAAAGAGGGAGGTCAGCTGTTGAGTTAACCTCACTATATGTTGAACCATAAACCTCTGAATTTATCTGGACTTCCGCTTAAATTCAAACTCGTTCTCAAATTTCCTAAGAAGGCCGACAACATCACTACAGCTACTGCGCGCACTCGCAATAAGAGTAAACAATAAAAAAGGGAGGAGACAACAAACTGGTGAAAATTTGAATGAAATGAATTTGTGGTGAACCAGTGCTGCAAGATGAGTGATTAGGGCCAAATCAGTGCCCAAGAGGTCCTGGAGGATTGTGAAGATTGGGGTCAAGTCCACTCACTCACAGACCCATAAACACCTCACAGAGGGATTCAATCCAACCATTCTGAGCCCAGTCAGCCAGCCTGACTAATTCACTCACTCAGAAAGAGAATGACACAGAAATGTTTTAACAAAGATAATTTGAGCATGCCCAACTTGGTCAAGTCTTGATTGAACCAATGTCCAATGCATGATCATCATGATCCAGCTCCTTCATTTGTGAAGCAAGTAAAGGCTCTGATTATTTGATTGGTCTTGGAATGGGTGGGTCCAAAGACCAAGCATGAGTGTCAATCTTTCAGTGATGAATATTGTCTAAGAGATCAAATCAACCTATGTTCAAGTTCTCATGGACCAATTCAGATCAGTGATGGGCCCATCTGTTGTGATTACATGATAAAACTTTATCTCATGGCCTGCCTTACAAAATATGACCCAATGTGTGAAAGTGCAACCTTTTAACGCTAAACTCCAGATTATACAAGTCCAAATAGAATGGGTGGGCTCAAATTGAAAATGGTGAATTTTGGATCTCAATCAGGTGCTGTGGTTCATCAGTCAGAATCATAAACTTTGATAGAAGACCACCAATTTGCAAAATGTTCAATGTGCAAAATTATTATAAAAGTGTTGTAAAAAGTGATATTTTGCCTTAAAAACATTAAATTATTACAATTGTACTATAAACAAGTACAAAATTCAATTAATCCAAAGCTCAATCCATCTAAAACACAATTACCAAATTATTAAATCAACAAATATTTTAGGTCTTGGCTTATTTTGAAATTTATCACAAATAATATCTTTATGGATTACACTTAATGCACTAAAATGGTCATTTTGACTTCATAAACAGTAGCGAGGACATGGAAAACTCTTTGGAACACATTGACATTTCTAGATCATGATCATAGATAGCATGGCCATTCTTTAAGACTGTTAGGTGTCTACTTACATCTGGCCAAGAAGCACTGAAAACTGGAGTGGGAGGCTCACGGTGAGAATCATGATTTCCAGAAGGATTAATTCAATTGCGTTTTTCTGCCAACGAGACCTGGCTTGTATTCACTAGACAACGTATTTCAATTTTCAGCTCAATTGAATGGCGGAGAGGCGGAGTCTCAAACTTATGTACTAAAGAGAGCATAGAATGAATGAATTCGCCCTTTTGTGGTAAAACATTTACCAGAAAGGGCTAGTTCTTTCATTCTTGGTAGGATTTGCACTGAATTTTGAGAGACCATAACTTTCGACTCCGACGTTCAATTGAGCTGAAAATTGAAATATGTATTCTTATCAACATAAGCAAGGTCTCATTTGCAAAAGAACGTAATTGAATTGTTCCTACTGGAGATCATGATTCCTCTCGTTAGCCTCCCAATCCAGTGAAATTCAGTGGTTCTTGATCTGGCTTTCACTGTATATTCAAAACAACGAGGTGCTATGAAAAGTGCCAATGAACCTTAGGCAATTACCCTAATTCTTTTGACCTCGATATTTTATCAACAAAACAGCGGAAATGGCACAAAATATCTTTTGATTTGGTTTGCATTTGCAGATCCATTGAATCTTGGAAGTCACACTTGGAAACAAGCTCATTTACTAATGATGGGATTCAATCTGATTTCAATAGAGGATTTTAAACCAAGCTTGAAAAATTCGCCAATAGATGGCGGGGAAGGTTGAGCAAGTAAAGAGAAAAGACTTGTGAGCTTAGTGCTTAGTACTTGCCCCCTCTTTCACGCCATCTATTGGCGATTTTTTCAAGCTTGGTTTAAAGTCCTCTATCTGTTCAATCTTTTAGCGCTGCCATCAATACCAGTGGTCCATTACCCAAATTGTGCCAAGCGTCGGCAAGTCCAAGTACTGTACCGGACTGCTTGCCCAATCTCTTGTTTGCCTCCCATTCCTAATTTCAACAACTATCGATGAAACTCGAAATCGAACTAGTTCGAGTGTTGCCAAATTGGTTCCTGTTTAGGTCTTTTCAAAAAGTTTAATACAACCTGCCCTCTTTAACAGCCATAAACTTCCAAGTAAAAACTGGCAGTACTCCTGGTTCGAAACACATCACTACTACTTGAAACCTTGAATGCTTGGTTTGGCTTGAGGGAGCTGAAATGGAAACAAGCCCAGCTTGAAAAATTGAAGTGCTTGATGGCTTGGGAAATCCCATTAGTAGTGTCCGACTCGCCAAAAACTTACGAGTCAAGGAGGTGCGTAATTTTGGTGCCCGACTGGACATTTTAATAGCAGGCAGTGACAAGCAATCACGATGCACACACGTACATTTCAGCTTTATTATTTTTCTGATCATGATGGATATGCGCGAGTTCCGTCTCGGATGACCGCTCGCCAGAGACACCATAAGCATGATTTGTTAAGAGAAACCAGGAATGGAAGCAAAACCTAGGCATTCGGCTTATAAGAGCCGAGTGTAAGTGCTTCCCCAGACAGCGTAGGTTCGAATCCTGTTGGGGATCGGATTGAAGCTGTCGGGAGAAATCCTTGTTTACAGGGAATCGCATTCCTTGTAGCGGTAGTAGAAAATCCGCAACCAAAAAAAACATTTGATGGAATCAGACAGTCCTGAAGCTGAATGACTCGCACTTTGAAGTAGATATTTTTAGACATAACTTAGATGACTCAAGGTATATTTTACAGCAACCCAACATTTCTGCCAAGTAGACCTGAAGGAAAAATTCATGGTATTAGATGTCTCTTTGTTCTACCTCATGTAGAAAATTTTGAAAACTGTGTGTGAATTCTTAGAAATATTTCGGACAATAGCCTTCCCATATATAAAACCAAATTCTATGTTCTGGAACAAAAGTTACGAGTGCCCAATGTTTCGTAACATAGGGGGAATAACTCTGGCAAAAAATGCCATAAAACAAACAGGGCTGCCAACTGGCGATTTTGAAACGTGTCTGGCGATGGAAAAATTGATCTGACGAAATCAGCTGATTTGGCGATAAATCTGGCGATTTTGATATCGCTGGCGATAAATCTGGCGATTTTAGCATTTCTGGCGATAAATCTGGCGATTTTAGCATTTCTGGCGATAAATCTGGCGATTTTAGCATTTCTGGCGATAAATCTGGCGATTTTAGCATTTCTGGCGATAAATCTGGCGATTTTAGCATTTCTGGCAAAAAATCTGGCGATTTTAGCATTTCTGGCGATAAATCTGGCGATCTTAGCATTTCTGGCGAAAAATCTGGCGATTTTAGCATTTCTGGCGAAAAATCTGGCGATTTTAGCATTTCTGGCGAAAAATTAGGCGAAATCGTGGAAATTTGGCGA
Source organism: Tigriopus japonicus (assembly GCA_010645155.1). Lineage (NCBI taxonomy): Eukaryota > Metazoa > Arthropoda > Copepoda > Harpacticoida > Harpacticidae > Tigriopus > Tigriopus japonicus. The sequence goes on along the minus strand of CM021316.1, from coordinate 10,127,514 downwards.
AAAAAATTAGCAAAATCGCCCACAACTGGCAATAACTCAGGCAAATTTTGATTCTCTATTTATGATTTTGACTTTCATTCTGACTGAGAACCAAGGATAAAATATTTTAGATGACAATCACTCAAGGGGAGGGAGAACTTTGACCAATGCATGTACCAAGAGTAAGAATATTTTGTTTCGCTCTTTTGCTGTTGAATCTATTCATTAGACAACCTATTATAATTTTTTAGGTCTCATCTAGACGACTTGTTATCCACCATCTGTGGCCTGCCCTAAGTTCAGGGACTCTATCGGGCACCTAATTCCAACTCCCTCACAGACCAATGCTTTTATCAGACATGACTTTTCCCTACTGGGGTTTCATCTTTTTTGACATTTACATGGAATGATATTCTGTGTACCAGTTAAAATCGGTAAAAAAATGCAGACTACAATTTTTAACAAGAGAGTTAGGAAAAGAGACTTTTATGAAATCAAAAACTTAGGCAAACACATGTTGAACTGATTTTGAAAAATTCCCAATTTGATTTTCTTAATGGTAGGGCCAATTGAAAAATCCTAAATAAATTGTGCATCCTATTATTTTGCGATTGCGCCCGTTTGGTTTTTGTTACGCCCTCTTTATGGTTTATTACTCAATCTATTACCATAAGTCAAAATATATGGCATGAACAATGTCATTGGTCAAGGACCCTCCAGCAAGGAATGGTCACCTTTTGCATTCACCAAACCTTTTTAGTCCTAACTAAACAACGGCGAAGAAAGTTCCAACAGCCAAGAGGAGAATAAGCTTTAAATTGTGTGTCATCTCACCTAGAACCCAAGTGCCGTGGGTAGGAAAAGCTGTGCTTTAAGTTGCCATGATTATCTCTTTGATTCTATGGCTCTTAGAAGAACCTTTTTGAGCCTAACTTACCACTGAATAGTGCCCAAAATCCCCCATGCTCTGGCTATGAACATTGATTTGGATGTTTGATAATAGGTCATATGTTTTGGTTGTATTGGTCTTGGAATGCTTGCTAGTTTACTTGAAGGTATGCTCCAAAGTCTACTTGAGAGTAAACTTTTCATTAACTTTATAAACACAGCTCCTTTGAAGATTTCTGCAACCCAACCAAATCGCATTCAGTGATTTCATATACTAATTCAATTTGAACTTGTGGCACTCTGATAGTTTGTTGGGTGCAATTTTGACAAATTGTGCCAAACGCAATATGAATCGTCCAGTTCAAGTAAATGGTGTGAGCATATGTTTTGATGGCAACTCTAGAAAGTGTACTTGTTAGGACACTTCGTAGTTCAATTGGCTGGTTTTGTTGAGACAGCTGCCATTTTGAAAAGTAAGTTTCTCATTCCAACCTAGAATTGCCTCCACATCTATGATCGTAAATTCATCCTCTTGAAACACTAATTGCCCGCTGGTTCAGCTATTCCACATTTCTCCTTCTTTATTTCATATTACTCCATCCCATTCAAAACATTGATTGATCTCACAGGAGCATGCAAATTTTGGCAGCTAATTTAAGGAAACACTGGAAGGAAGTTCCCTTGCAGTTCGATTGATCAACGTTGAAGTATTCAAATGGGAGTACTTCCACAACGTTGGAATGCTCCTCTCTAGGCGTGCTTCTCAGAGAACCTCTCATCAATCAAACCTGATGCTAAGCCCAAATAGCGACCCAGCTTGCTAGAAGTTTACTTGAAGTCAATGGAACTAGCACATGTTTGGGCATGCTAAACATATGACTAGCGTTGGAAAATTGTTGACGTATCTACTTGTTGCACCTTAGCACCACTGGTACACTTCTCTTTTTCATGAGTTGCTTGGTGTACTTCTGATTCAAGAAAGCTTATGCTATCAACAAAACAGCTGAAACTGCCTTGAAGTTGCCTCGAAGTCAACTTTGCCAGCACACCTTGGAATACACAAAACATCTGACCTATTGAGTATTTGCATTGTGCCAAGGCAAACTAATGTGTTTGAGGCATATCAAAGAGTGGTTTTGAAACCGTGGTTTCATTTGAGTTGGAAAAGAGCTCCTGAACTGAAGCTTCAATGATCAAGACCAAGAACCATTTAAGCAATGGCACAATACCACCAGTTTATCAAGGAATTGTTTGTCAATGCCCAGTGGTCTATAAATTTCAAGAAAGTCATTGTGCTTGTGGCTCAGAAAGAATAGTAGAGCAATGACAAACTATTATTACTCAACAATACAGCAAGAGCAACAAGTTCCTCTTTCAGTGTTGTTTAGGAGCAAAACCTGAAAGTTCCCTGTGGGTTCATCTTCAAGACAACCAACATCCATGGACAAAAGGTTTCTGCCGTTTATATACTACTCAGTTACCTAGTTCATGAGAGTGTCCAGTGAGTTTAGCAAACACAAAATATCCAAGAAGCCATCAAGACTTCCCATATCAGCATTTGAGGTCTCTTTTACTCATTGACTGATACAATGTCAATACTGAATATTTTCTTGAAAACACATTTTTCTTCATGCCAGTTGAAAGTTCTTTAAATCTTCAGACCAACTTGGAAAAGACTAGAAAGTTGTCATATTAAGCACCATAGTTTAATTTTCAAAAATGTAGAGTCTTACCTAGTGCCATTTATGACTCTGAATGAGAACATCTAAGTATTTGTTAATAAAATCAGTTGTGAACTACTTTCATACTATCCCTAATTCATGTTCAGTAATATGGAGTCTAAAATTATTTATTTTCTATTCAATATGATGCAAAAAAAGCAAAAATTGGGAAGAAAGTGATATTTTGTTCGGTTCCAGGATAACTCGGTACATGGGATAACTCAACACTGGTTAACTAGGTACCGCGGAAAACTCGGTACGCCGGAAAATTGGGTACAGCGGAAAACTTGGTACAGGAAGATTCAGCACAAGAAAACTGGGTACGCCGGATAACTGGGTACAGCGGAAAACTCTGTACAAGAAGATTCAGTACAGTGTGACTAGACTTGGCACTCTAGTGCCGTCAACGGCACTATTTCAGGCTCATGGCATCAAAGCGGCATCTAGCACTATTATAGCACTATTTGAGCTTTTTGGCAAAGATCACTTTTCATTGTACTAAGACATGTTATGCGGTCAGTTGGCAAAGTTTAACTTGACATTTTCAAATGATAATTTTTAAAATTAGATATTTTGAAAATGGAAACAGTACCCAATTTTTTTAAAAGGTAGTAAGTTTCTGTTCAAAAGAGTCGAAAAAAGGTTTTGAAAACCACTTGATCAACGTTTTTTGTTTTGAATACTTTAAGCTAGCTCAAAAGCTTCAATGATTTTTTGTGTATCTGATTGTGAGGGCTTCAATTTTTTACTCAGGGCTTGTGTCTTTTGCATTTCAAATTTGTTGATGACTTTTCAGACCCAAATATATTTATAAAGACTTAATAATACTATATAAATATAAAAATTGAACTCGAAACACATCAGTAGTCTGAAGAAATATGGATGATGGTTAAAAAGTTTCAATTCAAACGTCAGAGAGCCAATTTGTCTAAATATCCAGGTATTACTATTTTTGTTACTTTTTTTTGTTTGAAAAAAAGAACCTATTTTTTCCATGGAATTCCATTCCATGCATTCGTTAAAAACCCACGGTAAAAAGCCCATTAAAAAGGCTCAAATGCCCCCTAGGACCATATACCGTATAGTGCGTATCTTGCCATGTTTGAAAACAGCACTCTTTTCAGCACTTTTTGGGATTTTCCATGATGCCGTTGGCACTATTTGAACATTTTGATGGCACTATTCCCTTCAGCCATCTGGTCACACTGATTCAGTACAAGATAATTGGGTATACCAGATAATTGGGTGCTTTGGATAACTGCATAAACAGGATGGAAAAACTGGTAAAAATGGAAAAGTGAGTGTCAGGATGATGGATGTTAGAAAAAGATTGTTTGAAATAGACTGAAGGCAACTATGTTAAATTGCTGTTCTCAAACCGCTTTTGAAAGCATTAAAAATATATCCTTCAGGTTTTGGCTCGAAGATTGACGTGATAAACACGCCAAGTCCTTGACTAAACTTTTCTCAATTGAGAAGTCTAAAGACGTGTTTCCCATTTTACCGGATTTTTTGCCACAGTTTATAGAACGGTGCCTCGACAAATATGGTCAATAATCCATGACTCAGATAATTCGGGGTACCTTCTTATTCGGTTTGCCCACTTATCCAGTGTATCCACTTACTAAGTGTACCAGTTATCTTGTACTGAGTCTTCCTGTATCGAGTTTTCCACTGTAACTAGTTATCCGGTGTACCCAAATATCTTGCACTGAATCTTCCTGCACCGAGTTTCCCGCAGTTATCCGGTGTACCGAGTTATCTTGTGCTGAATCTTCCTGTACCGAGTTTTCCGCTGTACCCAGTTTTCCGGTGTACCAAGTTATCTTGTGCTGAATCTTCCTGTACCGAGTTTTACGCTGTGCCCAGTTTTCCGGTGTACCGAGTTTACCGCAGTACCCAGTTATCCAGTGTTAAGTTATCCCATGTACCGAGTTATCCTGAAACCATTTTGTTCAACCTTTGTTCTTACAAATTGAACTTGTGCATGACTTTTTTGCCAAAAATACAACAAATCAAACCTCAGATATATTTTTGAATACAAAATGGTATCATATGAATCTCTTTTGTGCTTTTGGAATGGGTAGAAGTACGCAAATTAAAGTTTTGAGTGATCTCTAGACTTGCAATCAATGGCCTAAGTTGGCGGGACCAAAAATGTCATGTCGCTTCCTTGCTCAAGAGTCCTTGCATTGGTGTAACAAATGGTATTTTTACTATTTGAGTGATCAGTGATCACGTTATATTTGGGATTTTTTTAATGACAATTGGTCAGATTTCGTTGACGTAAGACCATTAACATTGCTTTTAAAGAGTCATAAATTTTATAGCATTTCAGAAAAGAGTCCGAAAGATTTTGTTATGTAGCGTCAACAGAATTTCAATTTTGTTCAAAAATTACAAATTAAAACGCGTTCTGAGTGCTACAAATAAAAATTTATGAAAGAGAGTCAACATGGTGGCATTCCGTTTTTCTTCGAGGACTTTTGTCATGAAATGTGTATCAAAAGAGAAGTTGAAATCAGGGTTGCCAGGTCCCACGGAGGGCTCGCGACCAAATTTAAAATCAGAAGTTGCCTTTTGGCGGCCAAAAATGAGGAAAAGTTGCCACTTGGCAGCCATTTTTTTTATTTTCATTGTTTTCATTATTGATGTTCAATTGTCACGCACATTGCAAAAAAATGTATAAGTAAGGAGCATTGCTCAAGACATTTTTTGTAAAATATATATTTTCTTAAACTTCTTTACATTTTTTGTATTGTGCGTTTTAGTAAGAAACTTCATGGGAACAAAGCGTCAACTTGGCATTATAGACAATTGACGTTAACGTGAATCCTTAGGTGCTAGGATTGCAGGGTTGATCCTCCCCCGCCCAATAAAGCTGGTATTGACCCAATTTTGCCGATAGGTAACATTATGTGTCTGTAAATCGGAAATGTTAAATGCATAGGGTTTCATCTTTAGTCTTTATACAAAATTATTTAACAATCAAAATCTATCCTATTTAGTGCATGTCTGCTTTTAGTTTTGGTAAGCATAACTGAAACTGCTGATGGAATGAAAGCGCTTTCGGCCGAAATAAGGGAAGCTCAGTAAACATCAGCTGGGCCTGCTTGTTTACTCCGTAGCACCGTCGTGGCCTCTGTTGTCTCATTGCTTCACAAAAATTCTATGATCGCATCTCTTTCTCGACCGTTTGTTGCGGAGCAACTGACCATTTGAAATATTTGATCGAGTGCAGAACAGGAAAGAACAGAATCACCAGAAAAGGGCGGCGCAACACTACGGAGCACAAAATCAACAACCTTTTTTCTCACTGTGCTTATCAAATTACAGCCGAAATTTTGATTTCGGTTTCAGTTATGCTTAACTAAACGAAAAGCAGACATGCACTTTAAAGAAGCCGAAGATACTTTTGGTTCAAAAACCTTTACAACTTCTTTTGACCAAATTGTTTTTTTTCAAAACTGAGTTTTTCATGATGTTGAACACATAATCAATTTAAATTTAAAGTGAATTTTGCATGTATATAATTTTTCAATCAGTTGCTTGCAGTTTTGGTTAAGCCCTCTTTATACGAAAACTTTTGGTTATGATCTTGTTTGGTCCATCACTAACTGACATCAAAAATAAAATTTCTGCCCAAAAGCGCCTTTGTCCATCGCTATGATTCAGACGCCACAATTGACTGCAGTCAAAAACAAGGCACAACCTAATGTTTAACTTAAGTATTTGTTTAGAGGACTTGTTTGAAATGGACTTTCAACTGGCAGCCAAAGATTTGCATGTGTCGCAATTTAGCAATTACTTGGTAATTGCCTGTGTCATCATTGATGATACAGGTAATTACAGGTAAGTACTTGATGATTCATCAAGTTTCAAAAGTTGCCAAATTCGGCTAAGATGCTACAAAAATTTTCTTGTGGCCATTCAGCAGCCTCAAAAGTTGCCATTTTGTGGCCAAATTTCAACCGGTGGCCACTAACGTTTGTTCGTGGCTATCACCTTTCCAAAGTTACCTTTTTTGGAAATTATGGCCGCCGCAGCGGCCACCTGACAACCCTGGTTGGCACTCACATAATGATCAGCAGCCTTTCGATATTTTCCCGTTGCCATTAACTTTCATAAGTTGCCATTTGGCGGCCAATTCCCCCCCGGCGGCCACAATTTTTTTCTCGTGGCCATCAGGTTTCAAAAGTTGCCAATTTGGCGGCCAATTTCCCCCCGGCGGCCACAATTTTTTTCTCGTGGCCATCAGGTGTTAAAAGTTGCCACTTTTGGAAATTTTGGCCGCCGCGGCGGCCACCTGGCAACCCTGGTTGAAATGAAAGTTAATAAACAAAACTGAAGAAGTGACCATTTTAGGTGCTCCTTGAAGATTACTTCAGCATGATTGACTATCTATGTACATAGGGTTGTTAGTAAAAAGAAATTTGGTGAAAATCTGGCGATTTTTCAAGTGAGGTGGCGAATTCTGGCGAAGTTCGGTGGCAAATCTGGCGATAAGAGCCGTCGAAGACCTGGCAACCCTGGTCCACAGAGGTCTATGTGAGTGTCCAGAAGAAGACTAAGCACTTGCTGCTGGACTGCTGAAATGAGCTCAAAACAAATCTCCACTGATCTAACTGTACTGTCATTTCTGTCCATATAGAACTGTAGTTGGAATTAGCGGCCCGATAAAGTCCCTGAACATAGGGCAGGTCACAGATAGTGGATAACAAGTCGTCTAGATGAGACTTAAAAAATTATAATGGATCGCCTAATGGATAGATTCGTCGCAAAGAGGTAGAAAGTAAATTCTACAGCACAAGAGCAAAACAAAATTTTCTTGTTCTTGGTAAAAGCACAATCAAATTAAGAAACAATACTTTGGTCAAAGCTCTCCCCCTTTAGTGATTGTCATCTAAAATATTTAATTCTTGGTTTTCAGTCAGAATGAAAGTCAAAATCATAAAGAGAGAATCAAAATTTGCCTGAGTTATCGCCAGTTATGGGCGATTTTGCCAATTTTTTTGCCAAATTTCCACGATTTCGCCTAATTTTTCGCCAGAAATGCTACTAAATCGCCAGATTTATCGCCAGTGATATCAAAATTGCCAGATTTATTGCCAGATCAGCTGATTTCGCCAGATTATTTTTTCTATCGCCAGACACGTTTCAAAATCGCCAGATTCGTGAAATCTGGCGATAGAAATCCCCAGTTGGCAACCCTGCTAGGCACAGCTGTGAGACTAATATTATTGAAGTGACATTGGTCAAAGGGTTGATTGAATTTCTCGGAGAATTCACCGAACTACTTCTCGGCGGCCACCCATCCCCAGGAAAATGAGCATCCCCCCCTTGCATTTTTTCCCTTTGGCCACGGCCATTCTCTTTCCCGTGACTTTTTTGGCCACGTACTCGCTGTCGGTGTTCTTGGGCCACACGGAAATGGATTGGCCCTACATCTCGGACACGTCGGCTTACCCGCCCGAATCGTGCATCTTTAGTCAAATGATCAATCTGGGCGCCTGTCTGGTAGCCATCACGGTCTACATTCGCTATAAACAGGTCAAGGAGTTCTACTTGTCCCATCAGATGGGCGTGACCTCGCATCGACTCAATCAATTGGGCTTGATGTTGGGCTGGATTGGCGCCTTGGGCATTTCGATCGTGGCCAACTTTCAGGAGACCTCGGTGTTTATCGTCCACTTTATCGGCGCCATGATGGCCTTTGGGGTGGGTACATTGTATATGTGGACCCAGGTGTACGCCTCTTTCATCTTGTGCTCGCTCTGTCATGGGCGGGCCTTGCTCTATTGGCGAGGTTTTTTGGCCGCGATCAGTTCCGTGGGGTTTCCTTTAATGCTCACTTGCGGCGTGATTGCCTCGGAAGAATTCCGAAGTATGTACAACGCCTTTGGGCTCAAGTATCAGATTCAAAGGTTAACGTGTTCTTATTTTCAATGACTTCAGACAAGGACAAGACCAAATGGCATCCGGAAGATGGGGGTTGGGGGTGGCACGTGGCTAGTACGAGCACGGAATGGGTCATAGCCACGTGCTTCTTTCTCTTCTTGTTGTCTTTCGTGTCCGAGTTCAGGAAGATCTCGCTCGATTCGCCTCAGGTGGGTTGACGACATTCTTTGATTTTGGATTTAGCCCGAATTTAATGCACTTCCCGGGTGTATGTTTACAGATCTGCGTGCGCATCACGAACCGTGATGCGCTTTTGTTTGATGAGCGAGATCAAACCCTGTTTCGGTCGACTTATGCCGATTCGGTGACCTCCACCGAGGACATTCCGGCCAGCGTGGTCCGAACCTAAACGTTAGTTAGTCAGTAACAATATCAGTCAGCGCACTAATCCTGTCAGAAATCGTATATTTACTTATACTGGGATATACTGAATTTATTGATCACTCATTTTTCGTCGTCGATCACGGCCCACGGATGAATATCTTTCTTGAATTGATACACGCGCACGTGGGGCTCGGTTTGACGATATTTAGGCGCCTCACCCACGGTGATTCCCTGGTCTTTGACCGAGTCGACGAATCGATTCATGCGTTCTTTTAGCAGGTCATCCTCTTCGAGCTCGAGGAACACGTGCGAAATTCCGGCTTGCAAACATCGTTGACCTATGACCTAAAGTCAAAGTGAACCGTTATTAAAAATCGAGACCACTAAAAGATCAATACTAGAGGGCGGATTTTGAGTTTGTAAAAGAAATCGTCAATCAAGACTTGAGCTGATAATTTCGTGGCTTATTTGCTCAACTGCTTCGTCGCTTTTCTTATGCTCTAATCAATCCGATTTGAGAGGCAACCTCTGAGCTTGATAACACAAAATTTATGTTCTTGTTGGTCCGGTATGTATTGTGAAGTTCGAAAAATGGGTCAACCTTCTTGTGTCGGGTTCAAGTGTATTAGGGCGGTGACCTCTCAGTCAGCCATCAAAATCAAAAATGGGTCCGTCTATGATTCTCACTTAAAAGGAGCTCAAATTTTTAAAGGGGCAAAAGCAATGTTAGATATATTTTAAAGAAATGTACACAATCTGAGCAATACGCAAATGGTTGGAAAATCGTGAAATAGACTCTTACTATCGCTCAACAATGGTAAAATAGTTGACATTTTACGAATCAAAATCAAACATACAAGTGCCCTTGAAGAGAAACCTTTTCCGCCCTGGACCGAACCCGGTCATGAATTCATTACCTTGGCGATGGATTCGAGGGCGACCGCGTCCGTGGTGTTGTAAAGAAATTTTCGAATGGACCATTCTTGCGTGGAAGCGTGGCACACCCGCATACCGGTCCAATGAATAACGCGGGCTTTGGTGTGTTTGCCCGTGATATCGAGCTCGAGTTTGTTCCAAAAATGTCGATTTCGCCGTTCCCATTGAAATCCCGTGGGCTTGTAGCCGATGCGCATCATTTCCAAATTGCGCGGATTCCGATTCTTGACGTGGGTGTGAATGACCTCGTCATTAGGACCTAAAATCGTTCAAAGTTGGCGAATTAGTGAATTTATCCAGTTATTACCGAAATAGTTTATGTTCAAGTGGTTGGGTTTATCCGTGAGGCAACGAGGGTTCTAACAAAAAGCCTTAACTCTACCTACCTAAGGGTGTTTCGAGTTGATCGACGTAATGTGTGGGTCGATCGATGCGAGTCGGGGACAAGGAGGACCCGCTTTCTGAGGGACCCACCACGCTTTGGGTGGACAAATTGGAGGCCTGACTAATTTGCCAGAGACTTTGGCGGACCAACAGAGGCCGAAAGGCTAGCCACATGGTGATTTCTTTTGTTTCTTCTTCTAAATTTACACAATCTGAAGAACCAGCCTTTCAATTCACACCTCAAGGGTAATGTTTTGAAAGGTTGCGTGAGTGAGGTATTGAGATCGATCGAAGAGGGTGACGTCTATGAGAGTGATCGCAAATAAAACCGAAAAAAATCATTATCAGAGTTGAATCAAAAAGGGTGATCCATTGTGACAACCTAGCCTAGGAATAATTTATGTAATACTATTTCTCATCTTATGGAAGCTCCAGTTGAAATACTTATTCCCGGTTCTTGGTCCCAAGAGAGCGCAACGAGTTTTCAAGTGCATTTTAAGCCAATGATGCGACTCACTCAGCTCAGGCTGTCCAGTCATAAGAAATGAGTCACAACTATCACACTTGGCGTGAGAAAAAGCAAAAACAAGCACAGCATAAAAGTCAGATTGATAGTGACTTTTTCTTATATTGAAACCATCAATCCCTTTCGTTTTAACACGATCACCTCGGGTTTTAGATGATAACTGCTGCACCCGTATCTTAGTTAGTGTTTCCATTTTGGTACTGCTAACGCCCAATTTGTGGTGGCTGGCCATTTGATACCCAAATATACAAATATCACCTCATAGCCTTGGAAACGGTCATTGATGTTTTTGGAGGTCAAACCCAAAGTCCAATCAAACTTATAGTGTGTGGGTTGTATTTTTGTTGGCCAATCTTTCTTACCTAAAGGTAAACTTACGTCTGAAGTATCTATGCATTCGCTTAATGTTAATGTTGGGCTAGTTGGCCGAGTTTCTCGGCCCATTTTGGCAAATTAAAGTCATTTTAATTTTAGCGCGTTTAAAATAAGCCGTAGGTTCATGAAAGCAATTGATATTTCCCGTTAAGATGCCCCTTGGCTGGAGTTTGGCCAATAATATGCAAAATTCACATTCAGGGTGATTAAATAAAAGCAAGTAAGCAAGGCTTCTCGGACTGCAAAAAAGGACCTGATGAAAAGGAAGACGCATCTATCTCCACGTTCGCTTTGAGATTTGGCCACCAAAACCTCTTGTTGTGGCCTTCCAGTTAATTTCCTAACTGGCAAACCTGAACCGTCCATCAACTCTGTTTCTTTCTCTCTCCTCCTCTCTTCCGTTCAATCCTCTTCAAGGTGCTTCCCAAATGGTGCCCTATCGATAAAAATCAACCCCTTTCCTCCGTGAGAGGAAACCTGCTTTTCCATTTTGGAGTCGAATGCACATGAACCCACGCCAGAGCCCGCGGGTGTCTTTTTGCCCATGAACCGATTGATTGATTGATTGACTCTGCCATTTGTTTGTTTGTTTGGCTTGATTTGTGTGGATTCCCGCGATTCCAGATATAAACGGCTCTCAGAGAATCTGTGGTCACGGCAGCTTCAGTGACAGCTTCAGAGACAGCCCTGTCAACTCATACTTCTAGAAAAATGGGCAAGCCAATCCGAACGGCGTCAAACAACGTAGAGAAGGGTGGACGTAGAAGAAGTACTTAGATGTCTGGTAAGCCTGAGGTGCAGGAAAGGAGAAGTACGAGGAGAAGCGGCAAGGGCATGCTTGCCCTGAACGGTGTCAAATGACGTAGAGAACGGTTGCCATAGAAGAACAAGAAAGAAGTGCGAGGGGAAGCGCCAGAAGCAGCTAGGGACTCAAGGCTAAGAGAGAGCGTGCAATTAAAGAGATGGCAGGTTTGAAAGCAGCAAAAGCTCGCTTGCCCTGAGCTGAGACTTCAAAGCGCTTCTCTCAAGCCACTTAAGTAGTTCTCTTGTCTATTCCCAAGGAGCAAGCTTGGGGTTAGCTCTTCTCCTTTCTTGCACCTCAGGCTGTGTTGACAAAGCTGTCACTGAAGCTGCCGTGACCACAGATTCTCTGACGGCCGTTTATACGATTCCAGACCCGAGATCATGTCGTCCAATTTGTGTTGCTGCTCTCCGTGTCGTCCGACGTTCCGCAAACACGTGGATAACATTTACCCGTCGGTCCCGGAGGAGGGTCTGGTGCAGACCAAGATGGACACGTTGGTGTATTACGCGGCTCGATCGCCGGAGAAATTGGATCGCATCGGCGAATATCTGGAGCAACGTATTTCGCGCGATATCTATCGCAATCGCCGGGGTTACGTGTTCATCGGTATGGAAGCCATGGATCAGCTCATCAAGAGTTGTCATATCAACACGATCAATCTGTTCGCCGAATCGTTCCTCAAGACCGTGCAAAAGTTGCTCGAGAGTCCGGATCCGGAATTGCAGATCCTGGCCTCGCAATCGTTCAAGAAGTTTTCCGAAATCAAGGAAGATGCGCCTTCCTATCACCGAAGTTACAATTTTTTCATCGAGCGCTTCTCGCAAATGTGTCATAGCGACTATAACGATGCGGTTTTGCGTCGCGAACTCCGCTTGTCCGGATTGCAAGGCTTGAACGGCGTCATTCGTAAGACGGTCAACGAAGATTTGGCCGAGAACATCTGGGATCCCAAGCATATGGAGAAGATCGTGCCCTCTCTGCTGTATAACATCGATCCGGCCCAATTGGAAGGGCGTGGCGACCGTGAAACGCCGGATTTGGGCGCGTCCATTGGCGATGAAAAGAGCCCCTGTTGGGTGGCCGATGAGATCTTGCGCGAACTCGTGCAATCCGCTTCGTTCGGCTCGATCAAGGCCATTTTGCGACCCGTCCTTCAGTTCATGAAGGATCACGATCTCTGGGATGAGTCCGGTCATCAACGAGCCACGCACACTTTCGAGGCCATCATGTACTCGATCCATATGGATTTGTCTTACAAGGTCATCGACAAGCTCATGAGTGAGTTGGATTTGCCCACCAATAGTCTGGTGCAAAAGGCTAGCATTGCTATTGTCCTGTCCAAGATCATTGGGATCGGCGTGGGAGATTCCACTGTCGGTCCAGCCGTGCTTGAGATCATCAACGACCTCCTCAAACAACTCAAAAAGTCGGCCGAGAAGGAGAAAACCTATGATCAGAGTAGTTCAAACCCCAAGCAACTTCTTCAACACGCTCTGTTGGATGCCTTGGGTCAGTATGCGAGCAAGATGCCGGATTTCCAGATGATCGAGATCATGACGTTCATCTTGAGCAAGGTGCCGCACGATTCGCGGGCTGATCACGAGCAGCAACTCATCCTGATGAAAGCCCTCTTTTGCGTGGCCGAGAAGCACACCCCAACCTTGTTCTCCACCACATTCTCGCCCCAATTATTGACCACGTTGATGCGACTTTTGCAGGCCCCAGATCAGGATGTGCGTCTTCTGGTGCTCCAGACTTTTCAAATCCTGGTAGATCGCCACAGTAATCGCGAGAAACTGGCCAAACCCACGCTTGAACCGCGGAATATGGCCTTGGAAGGCTATCCGAATAAGTTCAACCGATCGGATCAGATCTTTGTTCAGAAGAGTCTCTTCAACGTATTTCAGCATTTCAAGCGCGTTCTAGAGGAACAGAGCAACACCATCGAGTTCATCGAGGCCATTTACACCACGTGCGCGCTTTTACACATCGAGACATCGGCCACGGATGAAAGTGCTCTCTACTTGCTCGATTTGATTGAGTCGGTCCAAGGGATTGCCATCAAGAATATGAATTTAAGTACGGAGAACCGTTTCGCTCTTCACGCCATTGCCATTTGCTTCCTGAGTCTTTTGGCCACCACGGTTCAAAGCACGGAATTGGATGTCTATTTGGATGGGATCGTGCAATCTCGCGATGCCAAAGCACCTCACATGTTGCCACCGCTCAGTGAGGAATATCATCCAGGATTGGACCCCAACACACCCGAAGAGGATATCCTTATCGACTCCATTCAAGTCAAGGAGGCCTTGAAAAATGCCGGGAAAGATGTGCAACGAATGGATTCGTTGCCGAGAAGGAAATCGCCTTCGCGAAACTCGTGGCCCGAACAACGAGAGCAATATTTGAACTCCAATTCATCTAGTCGTCGACCTTCCACCATCTCTAGTGAATCAATCAATGGGGTGGATTACCATAGCGCTTGTTCGAGTCCGGGAATCATTCGGAAGCCCTTTAGTGAAGACGTTTCCATTGCCGCCTTCAAGAAAGTCCTTGAAGGTCCTAGTCAAGTGGAAAAGGAGGCCGAAATTGCTCGAAAGAAAGAGATGCAGCAGATCTATTTGAACGCCACGCTCGAGGAAATCATGATCAAAACGGCCAAGGATGGTCCAGAGCTTCGTGATCTGCTGAACGATGTCTTTAGTCGGGTCTCATTTAGCGAGATTCTTCCATTGACCATGAATGGCCATCGTGATTTGGAGGAGGTTCACGAGCACCCTCGAAAGAAGTCTATCATGGTTTGCCGAGATCCCTACAATCAACTATTCCCGGAGTTGTTCATGTACTAAGTCTTTTGAATAAATTCTTCCATAATTTTAAAGACATTCACTCTCCCACAATGAATGAAGCTTCTATAGAGTATTGTTTAACGTCTTGTTTCAGATCAAAGCCGCCATGGATATTGGAGAGATTATGAGTTACAAACCGGTCACCGCACCCAAAAGACCCGCGGTTGGTGATCCCAAAGAAGAAGAAGAGGAAGAAGTCGAGGATAATCCCAATGACAGTTACGAGAAACGAGCGGCCAAACGAAGAAAGAAGATGAAGGCCCAACAAAGACGCAAAGAAGAGGAGAGGATGGCCATGTTGGAAGCGGAAGCCGCCCAAGCTTTGGCCCAAAAGACCGACAACGATGGACTCACCGATGAGCAACGCCAACAAATCAAAGAAATGGTCGATAACGCCGAAGACACCACCGAAGCTTTGGATGAGTCGACCATGAAGAAACTCATTCTGGCCTTTGAGAAGAAAGGCCTGAAGAACCAGGAACTCCGCATCAAGTTCCCGGATGAGCCGAAGAAATTCATGGAATCCGAGGTTGAGCTCCATCAGGCCATTCAGGATCTCCGAGCTTTGGCCACGGCTCCGGATCTCTATCCGTTGTTAGTGGAACTCGATTGCGTGCCCACTTTTCTGGGACTCCTCTCACACGATAACACGGACATCTCGGTGGCTGCCGTGGATCTCATCCAGGAGCTCACCGACGTGGACACACTCAACGAATCCGAAGATGGCGCTGACGCTCTGGTCCAAGCCTTGATGGACAACCAGATCTCGGCCTTGTTGTTACAAAATCTGGAGCGCCTCAATGATGCCGTCCGCGAAGAGAGCGAGGGCATCCACAATACCTTGGCCATCTTTGAAAACCTCATCGAAGTCCGACCTGAAATATGTCAGGAAGCGGCCGAAGCCGGTCTTCTGTCTTGGTTGGTGAAAAAACTCAAAGTGAAAGTAGCCTTCGATGATAACAAGCTCTACGCCAGTGAAATCCTCTCCATCTTCCTCCAAAACGAACCCAGCAACCGTCAAAAGTACGGTGAGATGGGCGCCATCGACTCGTTGCTTCAACAATTGGCCTACTACAAACGTCATAATCCGAGTACGCCTGAAGAACAAGAGATGATGGAGAATCTCTTTGACTGTCTCTGCTCCTTACTTCTGTTCACGCCCAATCGGGAGAGGTTCCTCAAGGGGGAGGGCCTTCAACTCATGAACCTCATGCTCCGCGAGCGCAAAGTCTCGCGCAATGGAGCCTTGAAAGTCCTTGATCACGCCCTCATCGGCCCTGAAGGCAAGGATTGTTGCGCCAAGTTTGTGGATATCCTCGGGTTACGTACCATCTTTCCCCTGTTCATGAAAACACCCAAGAAGAATAAAAGGAAAGGCGTGAGTGCCGAGGAACACGAAGAGCACGTGATCTCGATTGTGGCGTCCCTGATGAAAAACGCACGGGGTCCTCAAAGGCAACGACTCATGACCAAGTTCACTGAGGGAGACCACGAAAAAGTGGAACGACTCATGGAGCTGCACTTCAAGTATTTGGATAAAATGGAAGAGGCCGATCGGCGAATTAAGCGTCAGCAATTGGACGAAGATGAGGCCTATCTGAAGCGACTGGACTGCGGGCTGTTTTCTTTGCAATTGGTGGACTACATCATTCTGGAGGCGTGCTCAAGTGGCGCTCCAACGGTTAAACAACGCACGCTCAAGATCTTGAATCAACGGAGTGGAACGGTTCAAGATATTCGCAACATCGTGAGGGAATACGCTGGCAACTTGGGGGACACGGACACTAATGACTCCACCCAAGAGCGGGAGGGAAAAGATGAGGACCGAGTTGGAGAGAGACAGTACTTGTTGCATCTAGTGGACAAGTTCTGAGTGTTTTGTTTTCATATCAATAGAAAAAAATAGTACTGATGTGTTTCGAGTTGGATTTTCGGCAGAGTTTTGCCACTTTGGTTTTTAGGGTCAAAAATCTGACCACAACTACTGATGGGACGAGCCGAGCTTTTAGAGGCTTGAGGCCGATTGATGCCAGGCTTGTTTCAAGCCTTCTGGAAATCGGAATCAAGCCGGCATCAAGCATTTCATGTCGAAGAACAACTTCAAAAGAGCAGGAAAATTGCCCAAAATGAGCTCCCCATAATTTTATTTTTATTGTTCTAATGCTGTTTGGAATCTGTTTGAAGTTGGAATCCAAATCATTTCTTGTATGCAAAGTAATGCAAAGGGTCCGTTTGAATTGATCCCTATCCATTTTTTTAATTTTTTCCATAAGCCACACTTAAAAGTGACATTTAGAAGGTTGCTAAAGAATATCCGGAGTGTAAATATGAACGTTTCTCATTATGCTACACATTTTATCAATTTCCGCATCAAATGAATTGTAACTTTCAATTTCAGGTCCTTTTTGTAACAGCATATTTCACTTGTAATCGAAATCTGCTTGCATTTGCAAGTTAGTTAGACAGGAAAATAAGCTTGAAGGATTCAAGAAAACATGATGCTTAGATACTAGAGAAAGTAACAAGCAGGTTTTGGATCGTCATAACTAGAGCCAAGAGTTTTAGGTGAAAAATTAGAAAATAATTTTTCACCTTTTTTACTGCTTTTGATGGAAAAAATTTTTTTTGCCCTTTTTAGGAAAAAAAATAATTTTTTTGACACTTTTCGGGACAAAAGGTTAATAAATACCGAGATTTACAACATTTACCACCTGGTTTAGAGAAAGTGATTTCTAACTAAGTGAAAAATGGTCATATTTATACTATCACTAAGGAAGGGCATTGATTTAAATTCACATTTAATTTCAAGAGGCTAGAGGCAGTTCTTTGAAAAATGTAGAAAGGAGTAAAATTTACAATTATTTTTTTCCATTGGCCTTCCAAAAAAAAGGTTGGTAGTGCATTTATCTAACTTCTTCATTTTTTAAAGAATTGGCTTCTGGGCACTGCGTAAAAAAACAGCGCATTGGAGGTTTTGTGAGTCAATCAAATTAGGCGCCTCAAATGACAAGCTCGTAAACTTGTCCATGTTGAAAATGATGGTTCAAATGGCACAACTTGGTAAGAATGTGGTGTGGGCGTGGTATTGTAGCCAACTGCGCCATGCAGTGTGAGGCTACTGAGGTAATCAACGGCAATAATACTTCACATTATATATTCCGATAGATATTCAAACAGTCTCAAATAAGGATAAAAAGCGTGTCAGGTGAATCGGGATTCTCAGGGTGACCTCGGTATACTTCAACATTCCAATACGTTCACCAATGTAAGTGCTTCTATTGTAAAAGGCGCACAATACGAACCTTTTTTTTACTTTTTTTTGGTTATTTTCTTCACCTATTTACCACTTTTTTTGGCTTTTTTCTTCACCTAAAAATCCTGGCTCTAGTCATAACTCTACCATCTTATTTAAATGAAGGTATATAAAGGAGTAAATTACTGTTCTGCAACTTTGTTTCAGTTTATTTAAAACTTGCATTCTACTTTTCTTAACTGAGCACACACATTGAAAGAGTTTTATCGTCTTTCATGTACAGCATTTGATAGAGTCAAAATAAATCTAGTTTTGTATTGTTTATTTCAATTTTCGAGTAAAACATCAAATAATAAGGAATAATTAAAAAAAAAAATTGGCCAACAATTTTCTGATCGTTCTACAGTGTTTCAAAGCAAAAAACGGAATTGAATTTGAAGGCTAACATCTCATGTATTATTCAAGAGATCAAGGTTTTTTTGCTAGAGTCAAGGTTTAGCTTTCAAAAAAAACTACAACTAAAGTGAGGGCTTTCTTTTGTTTTTAAAACAACGGCAAAAAGATCGAGTATCAGTTTTGCTCCACGCACTTAGGTGGATTCCTGGAGATCATGACCATCTCTCATATTACCATGGTCTACGACACCAAGAAGAAGCCTGAGTCCGTGGACAGCTTGAAGACGAAGCCTGGGAGTGGCAGCCGCAACAAGATTGTCATGGGCCACCAGGGTTGGTCAGGGAGATTATCCCCTCCAAAAAGAGTCCCATTTATCCCCCTTGGGATAAACGGGATTTTCCTTCAAGCAGTAAAAGGGATAAACGGGATAAACGGGATTTTCCTACTTTTCAAGCTTTTTTCCTACTTTTCACGCTTTTTTCCTACTTTTCAAGCATTTTTTCTTACTCTTCAAGCATTTTTTCCGACCTTAAAAGCATTTTTTTCTTGCTCTTCAAGCATTCTTACCTTAAAAGCAATTTTCTCTTACTCTTCCAGCATTTTTTCCTACCTTAAAAGCATTTTTTCTGTCTTCAAGCATTTTATCCTATCTTAAAAGCAATTTTCCTACGTTTCAAGCGTTTCTTCCTCATTTCTATAATTATTCATAAATTTCTGTAACAGTATATTACCCACAAAATCTCACTTTTTTCAATTAAGTCCCACACAAAAAATGATTTCCATTAATACAATGAAAACTCCTAAGTTTTTAGCTTTTATTTATTTGTGTTTCCGAAGTCAAAACGCAGCTTTGCAGCTGCAATCTGATATAGGCTGTCTGCTCTGTAGGAATATTGCAGGGTTAGTTGGGGGATTTTCTCATCCATAAAGCGTCCCGTTTATTGGGATTAACGGGATTTTCCTCCAGGGAATAACGGGGATAAAGGGGATTTCCCTCCTTTATCAAACAAATTCCCCTTATTTCTAGAAATTACTTCATTTTTGTGTCTCTGTATTACATTCACTGAGCATAAAGTTTTCTTACCTCAATATCTTCAACTGTGAAAGACTTCAATTTCATCACCACTTGACAAGTATTGTCAATTGTAACATGTTTTTTGAGTTTGATAATATATAACAATTATTTCTGTTATATATCTGTTAAATATTGTAAATATATTTTATTGATATTTATATTAAGCCTTTAGTGTTTGATCGGCCATTTTCAGGGATGCCAAAAAGTATTCAAACATGTCAAAATCGGAACAAAATTTGCTTTATTTCGTTTATCCACCGGTTCATCCCGTTTATCCTCCCATTTATCCCGTTTATCCCCCCATTTACCCCGTTTATCCCGTTTATCCCCCAATTTATCCCGTTTATCCCCCAATTTATCCCGTTTATCCCCCAATTTATCCCGCTTATCCCCCGGGTAAAGGGGATAAATCGAAAAAGTTGATCCCCCGACCAACCCTGTGGGCCACCTTCTAATCAAAAGCAAGAGGATACTGCCATTCTAATTTGCTAATCGCCTCACAGTGGGGGCAAAAGAGTACTTAGAGGTCATAAAACAGATAGCAAAGCCTTGGTTGATGCCACATATCCAGATGGCAACTATTGATGGCAACAGACACGTGTGAAGGCGAGGCAAGGATTTTTCGGTTTTTTGCTTCCACACACTGTATGTTGGAGAATTTCATCGTGACACTGATAATTAAATTGAATCTGTATTGAAACCCTTGGTCATGACATGGTCTATAAAATGAATTAAAGGAAACACAAGTGTATGTTCATCTGTATGGAAAAAGTGACAAGTCAATTGGTAAATATAAGTGATGGACCAAAAGGGCTTTCAGCCGAAATTTCGGCCTTGGTTTCATGGACAATTGTGGAGAGGATAGATGGCACATTGCAAATTTTCCGCAGAATGAGCCCAGGCAATCAGGTCATCTGGATACTGTAGACAACTGATGGATTTCGAGCAAGTTTTCGAGTTTCGAGTTCACCGAACACCGGAAGACAAACACTGTCCCAAAAGCGTTATAAAAATAAAGATTTTATAACGTCTTTCCATCCCAAATCTCAACTCGGTCTGTTTAGAAAGAACATGTTATCCTCTGAATTAATCAAGATATCTTTTAAAATCATTTTGAGGCCACATTGCATGTTGGGAAACTTTGATTTAGTCTAATCGCTCAACCAGGTCCGTCGTCCTTCTAATATTAGCTTTATGTTCAGCATAGTACAACGAGTACACCTCAATAGGGTGACTCAAAGTTTTATTCCTGACAAAAAACACATCTTTCTCCGTGTCTCACAACTATGACTAGTTCGATTTTTGCAATTGTAAGCAAAAGGTTCCTGATTGTTTTCTGACAAAGGTCAAATTTGCTATATTAAAAGCTGAATTTAAGGCTACTTCCTGATTCAAGTATTCTTTTACCACTTGACAAAAAATGATGGATTTGGTATGTTATGTCTCATGTTTTCAGAACAATTCTAAATAAAAACCAAAAAGTTGGTGCTGAACGATGGTATTGTTAAGTGCTACAAATAATATTGTGGCTACTGATGCGGCTGGTACCAGCAATGTCTCATACAGTATGAGACCAGACCAATACAATGAAAGTCTCACTGGTCTTGATTCCGACTTGAGACCAAGTGAGAAATGTGAAGTGTTGCCAAAATTGCTTTTTTCTCTGGTGTTCGATCGGTTTCAGTTTGAAGGCACGAAATATCTAGATTCATTTTTCCGCTGTTTTAAACTTAAACAATATAAATTTCAAAGCAAGGAACAGCTCGTCGATTCCACAACTTGGCATAACATGTTGGCTTCAGAGTTTAAAAAAAAATACCTGAAGAACCGCTGAAAGTGTGACGTGAAATCTTTTTCATTAACACAAAAACTTATGTTACATCCTCCAAATTGTCGGAGAATATTTCATTTAACGATTGCTTATGTTATTATGTTGCAACGCAAGATTTTATTTAACTCGTTAGTGCACAGTTATTATTTGAAATTTCCATTTGCTAAAGCCCATCAACATTGAAATGAGGTGGCAAATCACGACATTATTACCACATTCTAGTCAACCTGGCTAAGAAGTGTGACTAGCAACTAAGATTTGAATATCAAAGGAACCATATTGAAACAGACAATATCAGTCAAAAAGCTATTTGATACGGCGTCAATAAAGGTCCATGCATATTAGAAATACCTCAACAGAGAGTTAGATTTCGATTACACGCTTTAACAAAATTGTTAAATACGAATAGGTTCAATCGGTGGCGGACACCTTTTGTAGCTGTCATTTCGTTCGTAAGACTTGATACTACTGATGGGAAACAAGCTGCAGCTTGAAGAGGAGTTTGGGACAAGCAACAGTTTTCAGCTGTGCTTGAAAGCTTGCAAGCAGTTTCAAGCACCTTCACCCCATGTCAGGCTTGCCAGTTAAAATTCAATTTGTTGGCCACCGGAAATGGGGTAAAATAGTTTGCACTCAGGTTTAACAAAGCATGCTTCAAATAGTCCCTAAGAAGGCAAATATCTTGAAAAATCTAGGAAAAAATGGCAAATTCTGCAACAGCATAGGAGTTTCTGCTTCTATTTTTAGATCAGGCAAAAAGGACAACAAATAGCTTGGCAACCCTACTATTCACCATAGGTCCTCTGAGCCCGGTGGCTAGAATGCTTGGTTTAGATTGAGGTAGCTGAAATGAAAACAAGCCCAGCTTGAAAAATTGAAGTGCTTGATAGCTTGGGAAATCCCATCAGTAGTTGATACCATAACTCTGTGCTTGATACAGTTTGTTTGTTTGTTTGTGGTGGAGTCAGAACGCAGCTTCACAGCTGTGATCTGATAGAGGCTGTCCGCCATATGGGGATATTGCCGCTCCACTTGGACAAGCCAACAAGCATTAATTTTTACCGCACCCTCGGGAATGACCCCAGGTTCGCCCATTTAAGCCGTCAAGGGCCGTGACTATTGCATGTAACTTAATACCACAGGCCACTAGAACTCGGCAAGCCCGGGATCGAACCGGGGCTTGCCTATTTTTGCATTGAAAGACAGTTCAACGCTAAGTTTTGACTCCGAAGAGTTGGGTTTGTAGATTTGATTGTTGCATTGAAAGACGGTTCAAATGCTAAATATGGACTCCGAAGAGTTGAGTTTGGAAAGTGGCAGTCAGCCGGGATCGAACCCCAGCCTTCCACACGACAACCCGACGCAGTACGCACTACGCCATGCCTCACCCCCTCATGCTTGATACAGTATTGATGCTATATCCCCTAAACAAAGTGCTGGTTTGCTCCGACAGCATGTTTGCTACAGCTGCGCGTTCGGCTCACCATAACTCGAGCATGAAAAAGAATGAACCAGCCTTAGATACAAAATATTGTTATGGGACTGGATATTCTATTAAAGAACAGTTGAAAGGTAATATAATAAAACAACCTTTCCACATCTAAACCTAACCTAACGTAACCTAACCTAACGTAATTTAATCCTAACGTAAACCAAACGTCACTCTAACGAAATGTAATTATAAAAAAATGAATGGTCAATTATAAGAGTAATAATATTGGAAAAAGATTATCTTCTTCGGTGCGGCGTGAACGCACGATCTCCAGTCTTGGAGTCGGGTGTTGTACCACAGCGCTACAACAATATCTTGAAATTTGGGAAGCAATTGGTAGAGATTAAGTGTCTCATTTGTTGCAACAGCTGTTTCAAGCAAGCTGTCGGAGCAAACCAGCACTTTGTTTAGGGTTCACAGAAAAATACGCGTGTCCGCTAGTGATGTGAAATCTGGGCTTGGGCAAGTTTTTTCACGGGAGGTTGCAAGTTAGGGTCAATCATGGAGATTTTGTGCTTTGCTAACTTACTCAAGAAAACACAAATTTGAGGTTAATTTGCAACCCTGATCCAAAGTTACAAAAGTCAGGGGCGCGTTTCAGGGCTTCTTAATGAAAAAACCGGTTTATTAATATAGGTAGGCAGAAGGGAATACCATTTCACTGAAGGTAAATTGGCGACCCCAATGTACGATGTCACGAAAAAAAGCTTGCCCAAGCGCCCAAGTCACATCACTAGTGTCCGCCGTTCGAGGCGTCAGCTGAAAAAAATTGAAGAGGTACATAGGTGTCAATTGAGACTTACTTCACAATAAGGTGCTATTTTGCTCTTATATTTTTTGTGTTTAGGAGATATGTAACAATAACTTTTGGGCAACTTATTGGCAAAAGCCTTCCAAACTATGGCTATGTGCAGGGATGAGGAGTAATTTTAATTGCGATTACAATTATGTAACTTCAATTTCAATTACATGGAATCAGGGATGGGAAGTAATTGTAATTGCATGAATTGCAATTACAATCAAAAAAAGAAAAATGTCGAATGGCGAGTTTGGACTCTCTGTTTTGCAAGAATATGCAAAATTAATTTATTTGTTTCTTTGATGGATTTTGAGTTTGACGATTCAAATCAGTGCTTGTAACATCACTTACACTTGTACTTACTCAAAAACAGTTGTGAATTTTCTCATGCAAGAACAAGCAAATAAAGTGTGAATATTTTTCCAAAATCCTAACTAAAGGTGTTCAAACTTGCAATTCGACATTTTTCATAACATTTAAGTCATAAGGGCGGTCTGTAAAATGCAAAAAACCCTTAAACTCCCCAAATTCTCATGAGCCAATGAGCCACCCACTGTTGCCAAACAAGCCTTTTCTCTTCTTTCATCCGCCCGGGATAAGATTTTTGAAGAGATCACTCAAACCTCCTCCTGCATCCCTAGTTACTTTTCAAAATCTTACTTCCTCAAATCAACCATAAACCCAATTTAACAGTTTTTGCTTGCAAGAGCTCTTGACCATGATTTTTGTGTCAGGATTTACAAGCACAAACCATATTATGGCTAGACCTGGCTTTGTGCGAGAAAAAGGTGGACAACTTTGCTTCATCAGCTGGTACATAACACTACACCCTAAAATGGTGGGAAATTCGAACTTTTCAAAATTTTGCCAGCGTGGCCAAATCCTGAACCAACTCAACGTACCGTACGTACTTTGTTCTCGACGCGAGCGAGCGTCGTTACTTCTGAGCACGCAGTCGCCCTGAGATTTCGAAGCTAGCGCAGCTGGGCCAAGTGGGGTCACTTTTCTCTCGCCGAGGGAATGGGCCAACGCGACATCTAGTCATTATATGATCTGTGTTTACAAGCCTTTTCTCTTCTTTCATTCGCCTGCGATAAGTTTTTTGAAGAGATCACTCAAACCTCCTCCTGCATCTCTAATTGTCATGAAATTGACAACACTAGACGAATATTATCGTTTTTTACTTTATCAATCATTGCTATCAATGAACGGATCAAATAACGCAAAAGGGAAAAATTCTAGCAGTTCTCTTATTATAGGCACCTACCTGTTTACTATGTATCCAAAAATGTCAACGGAAGAGGTAAAATCTACACGTTCAACCAAATCCCTGCTCCTCAAGACGTCAATGTAGTCCAAGATACCATCTTGGTTTTGGCGAAGCCAAACAATTTTACAATTGCCGTCCAACCCCAAATACCGAGGAGAAGTGTGTCGTACCACCTTTGATTCAAATCACTACATAATGTGTGAAAATCAGGAATATCACCTAAACGCACTAAACTCCTGCCTTTGCCAATCAACGGCATGGAAGTGTTTATTTTCAGTAGGAAACGTTTTCACATTTTGAGATTTTTGTATTTATTTAGATTTGAAGATGCTTAAACAAAGCATCTTTAGCTGGAACGAAGTTTCAGAGAAAATATGTGGATCACGCGCAACCAAATATCTTTGTGTACATGACACATTACAAATTTGTCAGAATTAGGTATAAATTTATTACTCACTAATTCGGACGTTTAGGCAGATCTGTTTTCTGGTACTTTTGACAATATGCGTGCTCAATGTTGCGCGGGATAGTTGGAACTAGAGCACTATAATAATATTTTATGATAGTGCTCTAGTTGGAACTTATGTTCAGCAAGAGCAAAGGAAGAAGCAATTCAGTTAACTGAGGTCAATCTGAGATTGACCTTAAAACCTTGAACCGTAACTCAAGATCATGATTATTAACTTTAATCCTGATGTCCGAGTGGTTGCAACACTAATAAATAGGTAACTATGTATAAGTATGTGCATATATATGCTCACTTTTAATAGGTACCTTACTATGCTAAGACTTGAGATTTTCGACACTTTGTCTATTTCATTTTAATGATAACTCATCGCGAGAACCTGCAGTTCAATGCAATAATGTTTGCAAACCATTGATAAACAAAGACATGTACGCATAACAATGTGGATCAACTGCATTGTGATTTGCTTAAAAATTGAAAAAAAATACATCTTAGCATGTTTCAATGTGAAGCTGTGTCAATGCCGAATTGCCTTCTCCTATTTTCCCCTCTCCTAAAGAGTGAAACACAAGTCAGAAACAGAAATCTCTGGAATCCGTGGAGTGTGGACACTGAATTACAACAAGAAAGACAGGAAAGACAGGCACATGTTTAGTCAGCTACGGCTTTCTTTACCGTTCTCGAACCGGAAACATACGTCGGAGAAGCTCAGGGCAAGATCTTCTCCGACGCGATCGATTCTCAAGGTGACTAGTTTCGTCTCTTCTAAAAGTATAATATGAACCTTGATTCGGTTTTAGTGGGGCTTATTAGAAACATTGTGACAATATGTTTGTTATCAGTTGTTCTAAAACTTTGATTGAGTCAGTTATTTTTCGGTTTCTAATGCATTTGATTCGATATTCCGGGAGTTCAAGGTAGCTGACTTGCGCGTAACGAGCAGTTCTCGTCACCCTCAACCGGAAAAGGGGATTCGGCTCTGGAAGGTTCCAGTGCGTTCTCCAAACTTCCGAGGCCTTCTATGGATGTTCTTTCAAGTCCTGCGTCCGTTGTTTGGTCGAAAAGCCGGCTTCGAACTAGAGGAGGCTAGGACTGCCAAACTGGAAAGAGAAAAGCCAGCGATTTTAGTGATAAGCCATGGGATGAACTGTTAAATCAATTGATGTAATGTAAAGCTAGAGCAATTCATGCAAGGCAATAAAAAAAAATTAGATGCCATAGAATAAAAAGAAAAATGGATTGATTTGAAATTGTGGAGATAAAAAAAAAAACAAATATATGCAAGGTACAGAACGTCTTCCAATTTCAAGCTCATTTTCTCTAGATCTAACTTCGTAAAAGCCTATTTTTTCATGCTGTAAACTTTAAAGCATCTTTTTTCGCATTTTCAGATACTCAAAATTTTCACCCGAGATTCAATTTGATGTGTAAAAACGTCGTGAAAATGTGTCTAGTGGAAAAATGCCATTTTAATCGGTAAATGATCCAGCATATTTGATTCATAAAGTGACCATATTTTCCAATTGCATGACCTTCCAATTTGTTTCCGTTTCGTCCTGATGAATGGTGCATTTTTGCTGAAACAATGGTTCTATTAGCCCTAGTGATGGACCGAAAGGGCTTATAACCGAAACCGAAACCGAAAGCAGCTGATTACAAAAATGGATGAGTGTAATCGAACGAATTCAGCTGTGGATTCTGGGGCCAGAATGACTAGGGATGGGTCAGAACTAGGTTCTGACATTTTATAGTTTTAGTTTGTTATGTAAGGAGCAAAGTCTTATTTGAATTGATTTTCAAAATGAAGAAAACGAGTTGGGCTCACGAATTTTGAATAAATTTTATGGAGGGTGAGTCTCGACTCCGACGCATCCCTAGCCAGTTTGGCCCCAGAATCCCCTGCTGAATTAGTTCGATTACACTCATCCATTGTTCAAATGCAAAATCTGCCTTAAAAATTAGAATGCTCATGTGTTCGATGTTGGGTAGTCGCAAATTTTGAAAAATCGGAAAACTTAAATTTCAGAGGTTTTTGGACCAATTTTTTTTTGATTTTGTTGTCAAACTCCATTTTTCATAGTGCTTGTCTGCTTTCGGTTTCGGTAGGCATAACCGAAACCGACAACGAAATTTCGGCCGAAAGAGCTTTCGGTCCATCACTAATTAGCCCCCTTCAAAACCCTTCCTTCCACGATTTTCATGACCGGATGAATGCTCTTCACGCCGTAAATAACGGTACAAAACGTTAAAAGGTATTATTTCAATGCTCAGTTTCTACTATGCGTTATTCTTAGAATGCCTCTCTCTGAACATTTCCCCCTCGTGTCTCACCCACTGGCTCAAACTCGCTTTCAGCCTCAGTCCAATTCGGCATCGCTGCCACCACGTGTGGGCGACTCGTCGGTTTCGTTCTTTCTCGATTCGTTGGATTCCCCGCATCTTCCGTTCAGGTTCCCGACCGAACAGACCGATCTTCGCTCACTCCCATCTCGGTAAGACTCGAAATTTCCATCACCTTCTACGGACTCTTTAAAGACCGTGATCCCTCGGCGTGTCTAAGCAGAACAAAAATCGCAAGCGAACAGTTACGAAGCCCTAAGGCTAACCGCTCTTAACTCTCTCTCTCTTATTGACGCAGATTAATCCTTACACAATCCATCGATCAAGATGACCGATCCCGCGGGTGGAGATTGCGAGACCTTCGCCTTTCAGGCCGAGATCGCCCAGTTGATGTCCCTCATCATCAACACGTTCTACTCCAACAAGGAAATCTTCCTCCGAGAGCTCATCTCCAACTCGAGCGACGCCTTGGACAAGATCCGATATGAATCCTTGACCGATCCCTCCAAATTGGACTCTCAAAAGGAGCTCTTCATCAAGATCGTGCCCGACAAGGATGCCAAGACCTTGACCATTCAAGACAGCGGTATTGGTATGACCAAGGCCGATCTGATCAACAACTTGGGTACCATTGCCAAGTCCGGAACCAAGGCCTTCATGGAGGCTTTGCAAGCCGGCGCTGATATCAGTATGATCGGTCAATTTGGCGTGGGATTCTACTCTGCTTATTTGATCGCCGACAAAGTGACCGTCACTTCCAAGCACAATGATGACGAGCAGTACATCTGGGAATCTTCGGCCGGTGGATCCTTCACCATCCGAACTGATCCCGGCCCGCCCATTGGTCGCGGTACCCAGATTGTCCTTCACCTCAAGGAAGATCAGACCGAATACTTGGAAGAGCGACGCATCAAGGAGGTGGTCAAGAAGCACTCCCAGTTCATCGGCTATCCCATCAAATTGTTGGTCGAGAAAGAGCGCGACAAGGAAATCTCCGACGACGAGGCCGATGACGAGGATAAGAAGGAGGATGAAGAGAAGAAGGAAGGCGAGGACGCCGACAAGCCCAAGATCGAGGATGTAGGCGAGGATGAGGATGCCGATAGCAAGGACAAGAAGAAGAAAAAGAAGACCATCAAAGAGAAGTACACTGAAGATGAGGAGCTCAACAAGACCAAGCCCCTGTGGACCCGCAACCCCGACGACATCAGTCAGGAGGAATATGGCGAGTTCTACAAGAGCTTGACCAACGATTGGGAGGAGCATTTGGCCGTCAAGCACTTCTCCGTGGAGGGTCAACTCGAGTTCCGCGCCCTTCTCTTCGTGCCCAAACGCGCTCCTTTCGATTTGTTCGAGAACAAGAAGGCCAAGAACAACATCAAGCTCTATGTCCGACGCGTCTTCATCATGGACAACTGCGAGGAGCTTATTCCCGAATATCTGAACTTCATCCGTGGTGTGGTTGACTCCGAGGATTTGCCCCTCAACATCTCTCGTGAGATGCTCCAACAGAACAAGATCCTCAAGGTGATCCGCAAGAACTTGGTCAAGAAGTGCATGGACTTGTTCGAGGAATTGGCCGAAGACAAGGACAACTACAAGAAGTACTACGAGCAGTTCTCCAAGAACATCAAATTGGGCATTCACGAGGACTCGACCAACCGCAAGAAATTGGCCGCCCTTTTGCGATACTCGACCTCTGCTTCCGGCGATGAGATGTGCTCGTTCGCTGATTATGTCTCGAGGATGAAGGAGAACCAAAAGGATATCTACTACATCACCGGCGAGTCCAAGGAGGTCGTGGCCGCCTCTGCATTCGTTGAGCGTCTGAAGAAGCGAGGCCTTGAAGTGGTCTACATGACCGAACCCATCGACGAGTACGTTGTCCAACAACTCAAGGAATACGATGGCAAGAACCTCGTGTCCGTCACCAAAGAAGGTCTGGAACTCCCCGAGGATGAGGACGAAAAGAAGAAGTTCGAGGAAGCCAAGACCAAATTCGAGGGGCTGTGCAAGGTCATGAAGGACATTCTAGACAAGAAGGTGGAGAAGGTGATCGTGTCCAACCGACTGGTCAACTCGCCTTGCTGCATCGTCACCAGCCAATACGGCTGGACCGCCAACATGGAGCGTATCATGAAGGCGCAAGCTCTGAGAGATACCTCCACCATGGGATACATGGCGGCCAAGAAACAACTCGAGATCAACCCCGAACATTCGATTGTCGAGAACTTGAGACAGAAAGCCGAGGCTGACAAGAACGACAAATCCGTCAAGGATCTCGTGTTGTTGCTCTTCGAGACCGCTTTGCTCAGCTCCGGTTTCTCCCTGGAAGATCCCGCCGTGCATTCTCAACGCATCCACCGAATGATCAAATTGGGCTTGGGCATCGACGAAGATGAGGCCGAAGCCATTGGTGAGGGCAACGCCGAAGAGATGCCCGAACTCGAGGGTGATGAAGACGACGCTGGACGAATGGAGGAGGTCGACTAAACGGATTATCTTGTAATTTAGATATGATCTCTTGCTTTCGTTTTATTTCATCCTGATGTGTCTGTCTATGCATATAAGTAAGCATTATTCCTCACACTTTCTTGTCAGTATACCACGTTACAACCTAAGCTTGGACTCTTAAATAAAGACCAAAGTTAACGTACGAAACATGGAGTTGTTGGGTTCTTTACTAATTTGATGTTTAGTTAGTTATGAACTACGAGATATGCTGGGTGGCTTGGATCGGACGAGTTAGTGCAGCCATATTCAGATGAATGGAATGGATAGAGAGGGGAAAGAAAGAAAGACCGAAATGAAAAGGAACGAGAGTGGGGAAGAGAGAAAGAGGCTGCTTTCTCAAAAAGGGAACGGATCTCTGGCTTTTTCTCGGTAATCAGCTGCAATTTAGATCCCTTTCCAGGTGAAGTTTCCTAGTGGTTTCCTTCAAAGTTAAAAGAAACATAGCTAAAAACTCACCCTTTAAGTAAGACCACAATGCTACAGCCTTGAAGCCTCTCACCATGATGGCTGTACGATACCACGGGTGTACGTGCCATCTGCGCTACAGTAACGCATCCTCCAACGTTGACAACGGACACGGACACAACAGCCTCGGTCTCAAGGACAATACCGCACTGGTCGACAAAGAGGATCTTGAAGATGAAGGGGGAGGAGCGGGAGGCGGGACTGGGGACGAGATCAAACCTCAGCCTTGGTACTTTCACGTGGTGGCGAGTGTGATTCTGGTGGTGCACGGGTTCACTTTCCTGGTGCCGCAGAGTTCCGAAGGCGGCGAGGATACGGACATGGTGCGCACCATTGCTCGATGGCTGGGCTACGACATGGAGTGGGTCAAGCAGTTCACGCCTTACGCCCAGGTGGGAGCATGGATGAATGGATAGGTTAAGAAATAAATGTAGGGGTTGTCGATGAACGATTTGCCAACGTTCTTGCAGGGTTTGGCGTCGGTTTTCAATATCTCGTTGGGGATCGTGAGTTGGTGGACGAGCAAGGAGTCGGAACGATATAATCGCCTCATACAGCTCCGAGTGTTTGCTTTCTGCTTGAACATCCTTCACGCCTACATCACCGGACCCATTATCTATCAGAACGATGACCTACCCCTCATGGCTCCAGGTTAGTTTCTCTCAATCATATCAGGCAGATTGGGGTTTCTCTGTTCGTGTCAGAAGCTGACTTGTTAACGAGGTTAGCCAACGTACTCGAAGTACCTTTTCGACTGATTGAGTGCATGACGTAATTTAATTGCTATTGCATGAATTTTTACGAAATTTTGATTGTTACTCATTACATTTTGGTCCAAGTAATGGACGATTTTCCGACGGCAAATTATCAAAACTTAGCGCTACTGACCAAGAAAAAAGAGTCCAATTTTGCAATTGGGAAGCCACCTACACGACATCAATTGAGTCATTGGGGGTTTTGCACTTGCAAAAATTGCTACGTTACTCTTAGAATATTTCCTCACATCATGGAAAGTTGATAGTCGATTTCTATATGTACTGTATGTATATTTAAACAAGAAGTGTTTCATTACCCTTTTTGATTAACTGTGATAAATGAAAAAATAGACTTTATCAAAGAAAATCTAAAAGCACCAGCCAAGTTTATATCATAAGAATTTCGATTTGCATCCAATGAACGTGTTCATTTATCGTCGTTCCTAGCCCGTCTTAATCAAAGTCAATCCAATCGAATAATTAGACAGTTTGATCCGTCAAGATAACTGCCTGATTTTGACTCTAATCCCAGAAACTGACCTTGAACAGAAAAGTTCACCAAGCTTTCTTGCTCTAGGTGTCTGACTGACTGACATTTGTCCAATAATGGGAACAGAACACAGTTATAAACAACTTTTAGCATCATCATTAGAGGGTGGAAAAAAAAAGTTTTTTTCCTGCAGAGCAGAAATTCTAGACGGCTGATGAAACTAGCTCTCCTTTAGTGTTAGTGTTCAGCTGACCCCAGCCGACCTGTATCGTAAAACGTCTAGATTTTCTGCTCTGCATGAAAAAAACTTTTTTATCCACCCTCTAATCATCATATTTAACCTGAGTCCTGTTTGCCAATTCAATGAAAGGCTTTATTTCATTTTAAGCAAATAAAAAAAAAACTGTAATCGACCAAAAAAGTTTTAAATGGTTTTTGGCCGGAAGCAGCACTTTTTTGATTGATGGCAGAACATGTGAAAACTGAATTAAATTGGGAATTTAACCATGAGAAATGTTACAAGCTTGCAAATCCAAACAAGCCTCAAATTGATTTCAATCTAATTTGAAATGCTTGGTTTCACCAATATTCTTTTCATTCACGAAACAGTTTCTCTTCAAGAAAATCCGATTTGCGGATTTCATTTCGGTTGTTAACTCGATAATTCGAAAATGTTTTTTTTTCCTTCAGCCGGAAATTTTTGAACGTGCGCGAAAACAGCCAGACCACTTCAAATTCTTTGACTTCTAACGATCCGTTAATTTCTAAAACCCAACCCTGATAAAGACGCATTAGCATTATTTGAAACCTGTCGTTTCAGGACGCATCATCGGTCTGTTCCGTCTGAGCTATCTCACCCCCGGTCTGATGGCCGCCGGGGTCACCGAAGTCATTGTCGAGAAGGAGCAAGAGACCACTTCCGGTGGCGGCACCAACAACGCCGTCACCAATTCCTCGGCCAAGAAGGAGATCCAATTGGACAAGGCCACATGGTCCTCCTCCTCATCCGGATCCAGTGGATCGAGCAAACGTTCCGACAACAACAATCAAGGGTCTTCGAAAAAGAAATGAGAGACAGAGAGACACGCGTTATTGGGACGATCCACCGACGAAAACCACCTACCAACCAACCAACCAACCAACCCCTTTGCTTTGTTAAGCAGCATTTACCCTCCGACTTTTGGACGACGACGACGACAACATTCACGGAGCTGGAGTTTCATCCATCGTTCATTCTTTAGCCAATGCAAAATCAAATTATGGTCCAGCATCAGCATCACCATCATAATCATATTTTCTATGATACATGTGTTAGTATGAATGTTTACGTTTGTAGATCTCGATCTTACTCCTTCCTTCTTGTCCAACATCATTATCATCCATTCAGTTCGTGACCCTGGCTCCTATTTTTGGGTTCGAGTTTAGCTCGTCTCCGAGGATCTTGAGAATCTCTACATTCTTTTTTTTATTTGATGTAAAAGCCCCCCATATTCGTACTTCACTCCATTGGGACACCCCTGATTAGTATCTCAAAAGCATACCAAAAAGAACAAAGAATTCATTGGCCACCATTTCCATGTTTTGTGTAGATCTAGCCAAGTTCAGTGGAACACGGAATTGAAAATAAACTCTATTGATTAATAATAAATAGAGGGAATTTATTCTTCTGGGAGATTTTGATTTGAGAACAAGAGCGCGGGAGCGACACCTATAGGAATTAGTTTGAATTACATGGATTGACTGATCTCGTCCTGCTCCTCGGTGATTAGAGCACTTCTAGTTTGATCAATAGGATGAATAATGGTACACTAAATCATGATGACCGATAATAAATATAAAACCTAGGGTGGTCTGATCCATCAGCTAGCTTTGCTCGATGACGAACGATGATGGAAGGGATTTCGGTGGGGATCAAATCCCAATCCGAACTCGAAGATTTGCTCCTTTTGCAAATTGGATTGCTCTTGGGCAATGGCTGCCAGTTCGAGGAGCCATTCCTCCAGGATGACAGCGGCCAGAGCTTGGCTCCGGACCTCCTTGGACAGATTATGACCTCCTCCGTGGTGATTGTAGCTATTGTGCAGGGACTCGGTCAATGACGACGAATGGCTCTCGGATTGGGCCAATGAATTGGGCGGCGAGCTCATGGATGATGAGTTGAACGAGGCCGG
>CM021316.1:10043969-10092207 GCA_010645155.1 Tigriopus japonicus | reverse complement strand
TCTCATTGGAGGCTGCCGCCGCCGCCGCGGCTGTCGTGATTCGCTCGGTGAGGAACCGCCGAGCGAGTATGATGGCCTCCTCAGCCCCCGACAAAGTGGGCATGATATTGTCCAGCTTTTGTCGGAGTGAGGCTATGGCTTGCAACAGACCCCGCACTGAAGGCTGGAACACCACATCGGGTAGACTGAGCACGGCTCTCAGCAGAGGTTGCGGGTACGCGGACAAAGAGGACAGGATGCTGGTAACCAACAGGTTGGTTGAGAGGCTGTTCGAGGCCATCAACTCCACTTTTTCGAGCAGCAGATCCAAGAACATGCCTGTGGTAGTGGGACAAGCTTGGAGTGAGTACAAGAAAAATAAGTGATACAGTGCAGAGGGATCCTACCTAAACTTGTGACGGCGTAGTCCAGTTGCTCCTTCTCTCCAAGCAGCCCTCCACTAGAGACCAGGGGAGAGAGGGTGCTTATTGGGTTTCTTTGACCCGAGCCATTGGTGTGATGGCTGCTTTGGCTCGAGCTCACGCTCAATTGCTCATCCAAAAGCGGATGGTGGAACGGTGACGATGTGGGTGGGGTTTGAGTGGTGGGCTGTTGTTGTTGTCGTTGCATTTTCTTCATGACCCGCTTCATTTGGCTATCGGGCACGGCTGGGTCGGTCATGAGGGACCAGAATTCTCGATCCTCTTCTTCGATCAAGGACACGGGTCCCGATGAGGTCATGGGCGAGCAAGAGAGTAACGACGAGGATGAGAGCCCATTCGGTGCAGTGAGCGAGGTTGGGTTGTGAATTGGATGGGTTAGGCTCAAGTGTCCATTGTTGGGGGCGGTTTCCGTGAGGGGCGTGGAGTTCAGGAGGGGCCCCTCACCGTTGGTATCACAGATGGAGAGATCTAGAGGACAGAGAGAGAACAGTTTTGTTGGCAAGAGGGCGGTGAAAAAACGCCCCATTTTGAATTCCATTGAAAGTCGTTAATCCTACCTTGGGAATTGTCTTGACGAGCTCTAGTCTTTGGTGGGAAGTTGTCCGAGGAGGATGAACAAGCGGTGTTGTTAGTCGAAGCAATATTGAGTGCATCCGGTGGGGGTCGCAAACCGTCGTAGTCATATTGCCAAGCCAACGAGGCTTCATACCGATGTCGAACCAAGGCTCGGGCATCGTGCAAATATTGCTTAAAGTTCTCACTCTGACGGTGTAACGGGTTCTGATCGTCCAACTTGAACGGATCTCGGCCTCCAGAGTGATTCGACGACCCATGATCGGCCTCGTCACAACCGGAAATCTCGTGATTGCGATCCGACTCGTTGGAGGAAGTCGAGTAGACCAGGTTATTCCGCAAGCCACTCCAGAAATTGGCGATGGCATTGTGCTGTTGCTGTTGCTGTTGGTGACCGGCGTGGTTCATTTTGTGCTCGAGATAGTAGGAGGTGGCCTCCTGACAACAAATGGGCGTGAGCGAGAGGATCTTTTGGGCGGCTCGTCCGTGCAAATCGGGCTCACGGATCAAGTCCTTTTGGCTGGGAAGAATATGACGGAGAGGGATGAGGTGTCGGAACACCAACCACAGGAGGATGTCCTCGCAGTTCAAGTTGATCAGAGTCTCGAACAATGACAAACTCACTTGACAAAGCTGCATTGAAAATAGACCCTGCCTGGTCAGATTTTGTCCCCGCCTTGATATTATGAATCGAATTGAAATCTACCTTGGTTTGGGAGCTTATTCTGATCACGAGCGTGTCAATGATGCTCTTGTCGTCGCATTGATCCGTGAATATGAAGCGAAGGAATACGGCTAAGAGAGAGGGCTCGGATAATCTCCGGAGGAACAAATCCAAATAGGCGGTTGTGCAAATCACCTCGGCTTCCGAGATCTGTGGACATGAAAAACATAATAAAGCATGAATGTCTTCTGATCAATTTAGATTGGTTTGGAACACTCGCGAGGGTTGTCAATACACAACAAAGAGCAGCCTAGATAAGGAGTGTGTTCATCAAGCAATCAAGCAGGTATATAAGCCAGTAAGTGGCACAAGAACAACGTCGACTGACCAGTGCAGAAGGATTTCTCCGAGCAATATTGTGCAACGCTAAATCCTGATGGAAGTGACGGAATTGATGTTATTGAAAGATCCAAGAATATGCTGTATTTCTTCATATCGTACCTGCGTGAGGGCGGGGCCCAAAACCGGGACGAGAAATCCCATGTAGATGAGTCCCAAGAGATATTCTCTGACTTTGGGATGGGCAATCTGGAGGACCGCATCACAGAATTCTAGCGATGTCAGAAACGAGGCCAATTCTGGCATGGCACTCAAATCCGACATCACGATCCGATGCCAATGAGGATCTTGTTCCAAATGGTGGGGTAATCGACGTGGGAGCAACGAGTAAAGACCACTCAAACCCGTGGCCAGCACCTAGAATCGATTCATAATCATTCATTATTTGAAAATGAATGCATTTTGGACCTGGCAGAGTGTCTCCTTACCGGACAGAAATTGGATTGTTTGGCTATATGTTTGCCCACGGCTTCGTTTTTGTGCGACAAAGACATACAATGGATCAGAGCATCCCGTGCCAATTGGCCAGTATGACCCTCTCGATGAATGTAGTGCACCAGAATGGAAAATATGAGGAATCGCGTGGGCTCACTGTCCTCCGATTCGGGTTCCAGATCGGGTTCCGGATTGGAGGCGTGGAAGAACAGGTCCAACAAGTCCATGTTCTCCATGAGTCGTTTGCAGAGTTGATTCAACAGCAGGACCAGATGGACCTCGGTGTCCCTGGAGATGGTCATGGGGGCCAAAGAACACGACGATGACGAATAAGCCGATGAGGACGTGGCGGCGGTTTGCTCTTGGTCGAACTGATGCAAGAGTTCGAGCAAAGGCTTCAGGAAGGGTTGGTGGGTGAGTAGAGTGGGCGCCTGATCCGAGCCCAAAAGCGTCTCGTAGAGGACCAATTGCTGTCGACGAAGCTCGTCCGAATGGCAGTCATCAATCTGATGGAAATAAAAGAAAAGTTCCTCTTTTGAGGTCGTGTCGCTTGTGAGATAGGGGAAGAATGATGTCTTACGGGCATGCGAGAAGTGGCTAAAATGTGGGCCAGGACGTTTTCCGAAAGGAGTAAATCCAGACAGGGCAATCGGAGATCGCGACAGAGCGGCGACAGTGAGGTCAGAGGCGTGCTATCGGGACTGGACTCGGAAGAGGGCGTGGGCGAGGGGTCGCCGGAGCTGGTTCCGCCCATGGTCCTCGAGGCGGGTGGCCAAGGCGTGGTCGAGTCATGGGGCGTGGCGTGCGAGGACGGTGAGGCCATTTCCAAATCGAGCAGGCGCGTCATTTGGTCCAACAGGTTCAAAACGGCCACCATTTCGTCCGGCGAGGGCACGGTCATCTAGTGGAGAGAAGAAAACGAGATCAGTCAGACTAACTCAGAATCGCGCCTTCAAACCAAAAATATGTATATTGGGGGTGGGATTGATCTCTAGCCAGACAGACCTTGGGTCGATATCTGAATTATACGCACGGATGGGAAAACGAAAGGTCGATTGATTGGGCACATCTCCGTCGGAATATTCTGCGTGCATTACACGGTAAAATTTGAATCCATTGGCTTATGTATATTTTCAAGAATTAGCGGGCTTTTTTCTTTCTTATTCTTTCGGATCATCTAAACATTTCTACGGAAAATTTTGGGCCATCGTCAATGTCGGTTTCAAATGAAGTTGAACTCGGACTTGTTAAATTTTTTTGAAATGAATTGTCTTCAATTTAAATGAACGTAGTAATGATCATCGAATGCCCTCTGAGAGTACCTGGAGTTTGAGACTTATTTATCATTAGATTTATTTGTCTAAGAGCAATCTTTTGCCCATTAGTCTCGGTCGGAAATTTTTAGAAGTTGATCCTCTAACAGCATTTAATGCGGGATTGGACAAAAGTTTAAATATTTTTTAAATTTTCAAAAAGGTTTGTCCAGATCTGCCAACGGTAATTCGTCTAAATGTTCATGGCATAAATTATATTCTCGCTGAATTTATTCACGGTGAATCGCATTCATCGTATCGGAAATCAAAAATCCGCAACCGCAAAAAAAAAAATGTGAAAGGCGCAATTTATAGGTGCCGTAATTAAGAAGTAGAAAAAAGTTTGTGGCTCCGTTTAAGCACTTGAAATTTCGTTTCAAACTTTGAGCTCCGCTCTTGATCCCGATCTGGGAGAACCGACCTCGTCCGGCGAGGCCGAGCCAAAAAATGAATAACCGAATGATGCCTCAAGAGCTTTTCTCTTTCCTAGTTTTGCCCCAATGTTTAAAATGGGCATCCGACTGACTGATTGACCCACCTGAATGGTGGCGATATCTCTGAGTTGTTGCCAATGGCGTTGAAACGTCTCGGCTCGAATCAAGGAAGCCGCCGAAGAACCCGCCGATAAAGACGGATCATGATGATGATAATGATGATGATTCATGATGGTGCCGAACCTCAACTCAAACACTCACACACCCACTGACTGACTGACTGACTCAGTCATGCAATCATCCAGCCAGGGGGCGGGACCACCGTCCGTCCGACCGACCGACCGACCCGTGCGTGATGGCCAATGGCCGCTAATCCGGCGTCTTCTCCGACGCAAACCAACCTATCGAAACCGATTAGTTATCCGAGAGGCCAATGGGGCGTGATAGATAGATAGGCGGACGAGAGGCGTGTGAGTTGATCTGAAATGTGGGGATATCGCCGTTGGGCCTGTGCTCTTCTCTTCTCTTGTCTTGCCTTCTCCGTCTCTTTAGATGTCGCTGTCCCATGTGTGAGTGAGTGCGTCCGTGTTGATGTGAGCGAGTTTGTTGGGAAGAAGAGCGTAGGACTATAGCGGGAGGTCTACTACTAGGCATGGATATACTTACAGAAGAGGATGCGAAGACAGCTGTTTGTTGTTGTTTTTGAGAGCCCAATGAGGCCCTCTGGAGTGAACGATAGGGAAGTGTTATGGACTCAATATTCAATATTTTGTACTAAATCAGTGAACAAATTGTCTAGACATGATTCTAGTTTGTGTTTCTGTCTCTTAGAGATAATTAAATGCAACCCACTCTTGGGTAAATCACGTTCACCACTCATTATCAACCCTATTCAACTTATCCTGAAATACCAATGGTTTCAGATTATCAGTACCAAACAACACCATCAAAGCGAAGAATACAGTGCTCCATGAGAGTGGTCTGTTCTTCACTGCATTCTGCATGAATAATCAGTGTGAGGGAATCATCAACAACTCAACTATTAGTTGACAAAAAAATTGTTTAATCTCGTGCTTCCTCTCGGTTTGGCTGATCAAAATGTTGATATTTGGCATCTAATGGATTTCAAGGATTTCAGACGATAAAATGCACACTAAAAATAATGTTTTTATGGGGAAGAGTGTGGATACTGTGGCTGTGAGTTTCATTGTTAATAACATGGCCACAGTTTTCTAAAAAGACGCCCAATCTTCATGAAACTTGATCGAAGTATAACTGAACTCGTTGTCTGAAGTTAGTATTATTATATTTAAGTTACATATGCATTTATTCGAGATCCATTCTCCATTTTGTGCGAGATATTGGTCTGAAGGAGCTCAGTTTTGACTAATTCCCGAGAACAGAAAGCAGCATTATAAAAATGAATGGTAGGAAAAGGAGCGCTATCTAATGCTGCAACAATGTTCTTAAGCGATGTTTGCTATCAAACACCTACTTCTATCGTTATTTGACAATTTCGTTCAAATTCACTGCAGAGCCGCACCGTTTTAAGGGCCTCATTGGGCTACGCGTCAGCAGAAGTTCGCGTCCTGTGGTGAGAGGTTCCTGTACTAGGTAGGCCACTGAGCTAGCTGGCTAGGCCTAGGTGCGTTAGCCGTTTTTCAGGGAGCCTTCCTATTCTAAAGGGCGGCTCAAATGAGCCGAGAATAACTATAAAACTCAAATGTCGTGCTCTCCGATGACATGAGAGATGGAATTGGGTGTATCGCTTAAAGGGGTCTAGGGTTGGATGCTGGAATGAGAGGGTGAATGTTGAGATGGGTGACAGTGAGTGCGGATGGTCACGCTGATCCTTGAGATGAGGGCCGAAAAGGGCTATTTCGATCTGTCAAAATCTTGATCAGCCCAGAGCCAGCGGGCATCTTCTTCGGCGACGGACCGGACCATTATCAAAGGTTGCGTGATTTTTGACATAATGGTTCCTACTTGCACTGGGCAAGGATGGCTCAAGCCAGGATTACTTTCAAAATACACACTGGGTCAGATTAGTACAATGAAAATTCAACAGAACAATGCATTTGTAGCAAAAACCTCACAATTTAGTACAATGATCGGACCCAGTGTGTATTTTTGAAATTCGTCCTGACGTACAGTGGTTCCTGCACTGGGTTACTCAGCTGGATTTGTTTCCCGCTTTATTTTGGTGACGAAGACGTCGACTGGCCCAACTTCAATTGATTACTGATGCAAACGGATTCTCTGTTTCTTGACTTCTTTGTACATTTGTTTGGGGTTTTTAAATTTTTGTTTCTCGAGATAAATTTGTATCATTTCCTAATAAAAATAGAGCTGCTGTCAGGAATTGTCAAACCAAGTTTGCCTGAGGGCATGGGTGTGTTTGGCTTTCCCTCTCATATTTATATTTAACATGGTCAGGAATGGGGAATAATTGTAATTGCAATGACAATTCGTGTATTTGTAATCCATTACATCTTTGTGCCAAGTAATTGCAAATGATTCCATTTTCAATTTTTAATTTAAAAGTACCTTAAAAGACTTTAAACATTGAAAAAGGTCAAAAAAGTAGGTTAAGGTCTTGAAACCGTTTTAAGGTCAAAATGAAGTGTTCTAGTAGCATGGTATTTACGGGTACTTATCTCTTGGACCAAATCAATCCTTTCAACAGCTTTATTTATTCTGGCAAAATTCATCATAACACACCTTTTTTCAAAACGATGACATATCATGATGAAAACATTGCTTTCATTGGGAAATGATGGAAATTTATCGAAAACAAACAAACATTATGAAAAAATAACCCAATCAAAGATGCAAGCAACCAAAAATAACGGGGAGTTTGTTCACATCAATAACAATCACGCAACTTTCTAGCAGTTTTTGTACAAAAAAAAATCCTGAAATAAATAAAGTTCCATTCTGACTCGTTCCGGATTCTTATTGGAACCCAATGTAACAACTTGTAGAAGTCCCCGTTCCATTGATGTTTGTGTTAAAGAGTAGTATTTCTGTACAAATGGCACACACTTTTTGATCATATTTTCTCATGGAACCCGTTAAACTAAGTAATTACTAAGGAGATTTGCCATGGACTTCCATTGTTGCATTGTCTATTGATAATTTTCATACGCTCAAGATATCCATCGGCTATTGTTGGGTCTTGGCCTCAGAAGCGTTGGAAAAGAAAATGGAAATAAACATTCCGCGTCTTTTACAATTTCCCCTTATTATCTTCGAAACCTCTCCGTTCCGAATGAGCGCATTTTAAAGATTATACTTGCCACTCCATTCAGGGGCCATAATAATTAAAGACGTATTTAGTAATGGTTTGTCCACTTTCAAACCTTATAACCTCGAAATTTTGTTGGCCAGAGACATGCCACCTAGAGTTCTAGGGAGATAAATCTCAGTTCCAGCCAGCCGCTTGCCTTCAGTTTAGATCCCCCTTTGCTAGCCTGGAGCTGGGCAAGATCACCCAAAAGTGTCTTAAAAAGAAGAGTGGCCTGACAGCTCAGGCAGAAATTGATTGATTTTTTTGATCAATTTTTTAGAAGACTTGGATTGAAAAAATAAGTGATTTGGTAAGTAAGTAAAACCTTATACTCCTCTCAACACTCAAACCAAATCAGTTTTTGAATCATATTATTCCAAATTGAAATGGAGGGTTTTCAAAAAAATGTCAAACTCAGAGGCTTAGTGTATGAACAGAATGAACCCTTAATCAGGTTGACTGAATCTTCAAGTGAAGAAAGTTGTGTAGAAATTGTGCGATATTTGATGCTTTACTTTTTGTCCGTTTGCCTTTTGAACAATAAAAAATTTGTAGCAGATCAGATTTGGTAATAAACACCTCCCTAAAGTTTACTTAATGGAGGCAAGTTTCTGGAGAACAGTTTTGCTTCCTAATATTTGGATAAGCCTGAACTACAAATGTAAATGCATGGTCTCTCGGTTGTTTTGAACTTGGCGCTATGACAAGAAAAGGGAGTCAGTTATCTGAAGTTATCTGAAAGGGATCAAAACAAAACAAAAGCAAATGGTTTGGGAGTGACATTTTTCTTCCTAGAACTCTAATGCGACCAGCTGAGGCGTCAGCTGACATTCCGAAGTCCTTATTATGGAAGTCAGTGATATCAGCTTCTGCAGCAGAACCTAGTAAACAAACCATTGATTGTCCTTCGCAATCAGCTCATCAATAAATTTGTGTATGTGAATTCCAGGGCCTAACTTACTAACTCTTGCTGATCATCATCTCAATCTCTCAGAAATGTCCGGCCGTCGCGAACACGTCGATTCCGCCTATGTAAGTAAGGTGGTCCATCAATAATCGATCGGTTTCATTCCGTTTTTCTCGTCAAGCGCATGAAGCGGTGGTTGGATATAGGTCATCGGTTTACTAGTGACGGACGAATGCTGATTCTCACGGGTAAATGAGACCTTCTATCATCTAGACTGGCTCTTGAAACGCCAGGATGATCAGATCGTCGGCGTGATCTCTTTCAGAAAGAATAAAGTTCGTGATTACCCAAGATTAGATCCGTTCCCTTCCCAGTCAACCTTTCATTCCAAGTTTGTCCGAATAAATTGGTTTTAAAACCCACGGTGGACCAAATCTCATACATGTGCAAAGTAGCTATTGTAATTGGGTCTGAAAAATTAACCCGTGGAAACACTTTCGTCTTCAACATTTTACTTTCTCGGCCTTGAAGCTAGTTTTCCCGGCCGATAAAATCCCTGAATTGCGGTATCCACGCTCAATTTTCTCCTACTCGGTAGGCGGGCGCGAGTGCGGGCTCGCATCGTCGGACTTGGGACAAGGACGTGTACGCGCGCAAAGCCGCCGAGCGCGAGGATCAAGAGGACGGACAACGCAAAGAGCGCGCCAAACTCTTGGCCCGCAAATTCGCGCGCGATGATTCCGATTCGGACGAGGACTCGCACACTCGTCCCTATGCCGAGGATCTGGGACGAAATGCGGGCGGCGAGGACGGCGAACCGCCCATCAAACGCGCGCCCCTTCAACGCCGTGAATACAAAGTGGACCTCGACTCGAAATTGGGCAAGAGCGTGGTCATCAATAAGAACTCGCATTCGGCTCAAACGGGCGGGTGAGAGACAAACAGACAAAGGGAGCATTCATACTAGGTGGAACTCATGTCTTGACGGAGGTGACCTTTTTGTTT
Source organism: Tigriopus japonicus (assembly GCA_010645155.1). Lineage (NCBI taxonomy): Eukaryota > Metazoa > Arthropoda > Copepoda > Harpacticoida > Harpacticidae > Tigriopus > Tigriopus japonicus. The sequence goes on along the minus strand of CM021316.1, from coordinate 10,082,766 downwards.
TAGGTACTATTGTAATGAATGTGATTGCGTGGTGAAGGACTCGATTAACTTTCTCGATCACATCAATGGCAAGAAACGTGAGTTCAATGGCGATGCCAAGTCAGTCCATGGTTTAAACGATTGATGTGTGTTCTAGATCAACGGAACTTGGGGATGTCCATGAAAGTGGAACGATCGTCGCTGGATCAAGTCAAAGCGCGGTTTGCCTCATTGAAGAAGAAGAAAGAGGACGATTCTGAGCGATCTTACAGTTTCCAAAGCAACGTGGCCGATGCCAAAGAAGAGGTAAGACGCAATTTGCACTTTATCTTGAATGGTTTTTTTTTATTGGCTAGCTCCGCAATATTTATGCTTTTTTAAAATTTGCGTCTTTGCTGTTCTCAAAGAAAGCGCACGTTCCTGAAAAAACGCAAATTCAACCAAAGCTCAGGAGATTTGAACTTAAATGGGACAATACCGAATCAAAACTTGACGTAAATGCCATTGTTCAATTTATTTGCCAACACTCGGGATTTGTCATAGCTATTTTTTTATTTATTAACTCATATTAAATATAAGAAACCTTGGGGGGGAGAATTTTCTAAAAACTGTCCGTCTGAAGGAGTGATTTGATTCGAATATGATTTACCGGGTCTCAAAGCTTTCTTAGATCATCGTCTTCTTTAAAACTCTAATCATGACCTATTTATTCACAGGAGGAGAAGTACAAAGCGCATTTGAGAGAGAAAAAGCAGGAGAAAAAACGCAAAGAGCGCGAAGAAAGAGAAGCGGCCGCGACAGATGGTGTCGATCCGGATATGGCGGCCATCATGGGCTTCTCCGGGTTTGGCACGTCCTCCAAGAAGTGAAACTTGTCTTTTATACCTCATTCAGTCGCATCAATCTCATGATTTTTTTGTTCCTTTCATGTCCAGGAATACAAATGGAGCATTCCTCGCATCTAGATATCTTGCTTTGACGTTAACCTCATTTTTTCGGTATCATATTTAAAAAAAAAAAGAGAACTAGTTCTCACAATTGCTACAATTTATTCTGAGTAAAACTTGGACACTTTGAATTTCCACTCAACTTGCGCAACCATTCGTCTGAGGTGGGTCGACGGGAGGCGATATCACATCAATAGGTTCGAGATGGAGTGACCCATTCATCTTCGGACTTGAAACAGTGTCCATGACAATGTCTATGGGGGGATTGTCAATGACATTTTGGGTAACAGTCAGTGCCTCCGGAAGATTCTGGCCTATGGAACCGTATTTCCGCTTCATTTGCTCATACTTTTTCTTCTCCAGACCCGAAACCGAAGGTCCCACTACTGACAATGCCATCTGGAAATGTCTGTCAGCCACTGTGATCTCTTCGGGCTTCCCACTCTGGAGTTGACCACTTTTTCGGACCTGACAATACTCTTTAAAGCGGAAATGTGCCGCTCGAAGGACAAGTTTCCCCAGATCGGCGCCGCTAAATCCGGATGTGCGATCAGCCAGAGCTTGGAAATCTACGTCCTCGGCCAAAGCGGGTCGAGTTCGGTTCTTGGTGAGTTTGCGAAGGATATCCACACGTCCCGATGTGGCCGGAAGATCCACAAAGAAGTGATTGGTGAGTCGACCCGGTCGAAGAATGGCCGGATCGAGCATGTCCACCCGATTCGTGGCTCCCATAACGTAGACACCTTGTCGTCCTTCTACACCATCCATTTCCGTGAGAAGTTGATTGACCACGCGATTGGATCCACTCCCGCCATCGGATCCGCTTCTTCGTGGACAGATCGAGTCGATCTCGTCGAAGAAGATGACGCAAGGTGCGGAATTGCGAGCCCGTTGGAACACTTGACGAATGGCACGCTCACTCTCGCCCACGTACTGCAAAAGGGAAGGACAAACAAATATCATCGTTGAGCACTCACGATTTATCAAGAACCCCCTAGGTTAGAACGATTCAAACGATCGAGCTAGCTCTTTCCTTTTTGTCTTTTTTTACCACAAAAAGGGGCTAGCTCGTTTGTTTTATGCTCTCTTAGTGGAATTGGGTTCTTTCAAGAAGATGAAACATACCATGTTGATAATTTCGGGGCCTTTGACGGAGATGAAATTGATTCCAGCTTGATTGGCCACGGCCTTGGCCAACAAGGTCTTTCCACAACCCGGTGGACCACAGAGCAACACTCCGGAAGGTCCATCCATGCCCAATCGAGCGATCATTTCGGGATCGTTGACCGGGGCACAAATGGCCATTTCCAGCTCTTCTCGGATCTCATCCAAGGCTCCAATGTCTTGGAAACTCACATTGGGCACAGTGGCAAAGCCTTCGCGGAGAGCGGAAGGTTGGACCACTTTCAAGGCTGCTTGAAAGTCCGAAAACATGATCTTGAGCTCGGGTAATCGGGCCTTGGCGGCATCACTTTCGTTGCACCATTGAAACAGATGCTCCCGATCCATTTGAGGACTATCTGCGAGATTGTACATGGTTGCGTAGGTGTCGGCCAAGGCTTTGAAATGGCGATCCTCGGCAAAACTGGCCGCAGCCTTGATCAACCCTTTCAAGTCCGATCCCACATAACCCGGTGTCAATCGGGCTAACAAAGGCAGATCAAAATCGTCCCCAAATTGGAACGATTGGCACATGACGGACAGAATATGTAAGCGGGCCTTTTCATCCGGAATGCCCAAAGCAATCTCTCTAAGAAATCAGGAAAAAAACAAAATCACAATCGAGTGGAGATGTAGCAGTATCATGCCACACATACCTTTCGAGTCGTTCGCCGATCCTCAAAGCCGGATCCAACGTGTCTAATCGACTAGTGGCTCCAATTACGAACACGTGGCCTTCATTCGGAATTGGATCGGGTTGTTCTTTATCGTCATTGGTGGTTGACGTAGAGGTTAACGCCTGATCTTGTCGGTTCAATTCGTCCATAGAGCTCAACAATTGAGACACGATCCGCATCTCCATGTCCCTTTGGGCGTTCTCGCGTTTCTTGGCAATCACATCAATCCCGTCGATAAACAGTAAACAAGGGGCATTCCGACGAGCTTGCTCAAATACATCCCGAATTTTGGCCTCGGAATCTCCACTCACGCCACTCACCAATTCCGTGCCGCTCACGCGAATCATGGGGATTTGGAGTTCACCGGAAATGGCTTCGGCCACTAAACTTTTACCACATCCGGGTGGTCCATGAAGGATACAGCCACGCGGAGGCAAAACCGATAGTTGTCGGAAGAATTGCGGACACTTTAAATGTCGGGTCATCTGCAAGATATCCTGAATAATGGTGTCCACTCCCCCTACATCGGCAAAAGTCCGCGTCGACACGCCGATCTTTAACGGCTCCTTGCGTTTGGTTTTCCGAAGGCCTTTCGGAACCACCGGGCCTTCAACTTCGGCCTCGACTTTCACCGAATCCTTAGGAATGGGCGCGACTTTCCGACGAGCCGTTGATTTCACGGGCTCATTTTCATTCTTGTCATCGAGAATCGTGATATCGTCCAGAAGAGTGATGTCATCATCCCGGTCGTCGTTCAATTTTACAGCCGGACTTTGAGGGGCACTGAGAGAGCCGCCGGCATAGAGCCCGTTGATCGTGGCTGACATGGAGGAGCCCACGTCCATGGGATCGGGTATCGAAGGACGGGTGGGCGTGGACGGGGCGGTGGCGCCTTGACGGATAGAGCGGGTTTTGGGTGATAAGGCGGCCAGGGCTTCGCTTTGGAGCCGTTCGAACGCGTCTTCCACTTGTCGATGGAAATCCCGCACTTTTCGTCGGGAGTATTCGGGATAGCGCTTGTGTAGGAACGAAGCCATGCCATCGATATCAATATAAGCCTGAAAAGTACCAAAAACACGGGGTAATAAATCATGAATGCACACCCGTATCACTTTTTGTACTTTTGTCAAAAGAAACCAGATTGATGAGCGTAAAGAAAAAAAATACGTTGTGAAAATCGGGGTTAAATATTTCCTTAGGATGAGCTCTATGAAACCCCCGGGGAAAGTAGGGTGTTTCCGATAATTACACGGCTAAAAGTTCTCTTTTGAAGTCGTTTTTCGCAGATCGGCCTTAGGCGGGAATCGTCAATGCTCTAAAATCGCCGCCAAGTCTAGGGAACTCATCTTAACGAGGAAACCATTCAGAATTCCCGCACTTGATTAGTGTAGGTCAAAGTGCTAATTTGTCCGTGATGTTTAAAGAAGATTCCTCAAGGCTTACCTGGTCTTGATGGTTCTCGAGAAACTCTCGGATGCGCGCTTTCAACTTCAAGGGTTCTCCGTATCCTTCTCCCAGCCTCAGGATGGCCGAGGTCTTTTTCATGGCGGGTTGGCCCGCCTTTTTGGCTCCGCCTCGACGGCGGCCTTCGTTCGAGGGCGGAACCGTCTCCGCCCCAAGCGGCGAAGGCGTAGCCGAGGGCGGATAAGGGCGTTTCTTCTTCTTGGTTTGGCCCACGCCCGATTCCAAGGGAATGAAATCCGCCATGGGAAAAGATGATGATAATGATGATGGTCAGCGATCGATTCAACGCGATTTCGGTGGGGATTACGGGAAAACACGCACGATGCAAAGAGTCATATAGTCAGTCAGGCAGTGGATTCAGTTTGCTAATTTCGGCACGGGTTCATATTCATTCATTCATTCTTACGTACAATAGATTGATTGATTGATTGATTGATTGTGGCCCATGCTTTTGAGCTTGACTTTGGAGTTTTTCTAGACGAGCTGATGTCAACAATAACAACGTGGTTGAAACGGCGGCTGTTTTCGGCAGCGTGACCAAAACCCGAGAACCCGGTTCCATTGACATTTATTTCTTCATCGTTTTCGTAGCTTTGAACCTTTCGGATCATCACGGTTCTGACGGATTACTAGCGAGCGGAAAAAAGTATGAAAAATGTTTTAAAAAAGGGGAGCTGGTATGGAAGTGGTATGAGTCTCGTGGAAATTCGCCTCGAATGGCGCTATCTAAACCCGGAATGCCCCCCCCCCCTCCGATTGAAACAATATTAATTGTAAATGTAACCGATGACATATCACTCCTCGCAATAAACATTATTACAATTACTGAAGAAAAAAAGTCTTAAACTTAGAAATATGGCCAAAATAAGTTTTTCGACTAAAATATACCAAAAACGTTCTCCTTTTCAGGACTCAATGTTTTGTTTGAGGTTTTTAAGGTCTGCGTGGGGCGGTTCAAGATTTATGAGGCTTAAAATTGCGATCTTTTGTCCCTTGATAGTAACGTATCTCTAACTTTTTTTCCACCTGTGGATGTGAAAAGGCTTCAAAGAAGAAACTTGTAACCAAGCGCAACACTATCCACAAATTTAGTCCGTTCATTATTTAGTTCCAAAACCATAGTCTTTGTTCCATTTTTCGAACTCTTATTTAAAAAAAAAACGAGTATATTTCGTAAAAAAACATCTCCTATGTTGGCATCCGTAAGTTTTTAGGCGCGTAAACGTGCGATCGGTAAACGTAGTGCACGTTGGGCGCCGGTTGGTTTTAAGACAGATGTTGTTAGCAATGCAAGCCACTAGATTCACACAACTTCTTTGTTAGTCCTCTACTTGTACACAAAATATCAAATTCCTGTACGACTCATTTTCTTACATTTTTTCTATCATATTTTGCTAATGATCAAATAATTTTGAACCCTGAAATATTCCAGGCCTGCCAAATCGATCTTACTTCTAACCAATATTTCAGTATTTTTTGGGCGGAAAAAAAACAAGCCCTTTTGAGCACTTTATTATGAACCATAAATTTCCAAATGACTTTTTCATTGCTGAAGCATTGAAATGGCAATTTTTTTATTTTCTGACACTGACCTAACTTTTGAACTCTGATCGATACAAATTGGCAACCCTCAATTGGACAAATAAGCTGGAGTCTAACATTTGAAAATGGGCACATTTGAGGCCGATTTTAGCATAGAGAGCATGTCATACACGTGTCGACGTAATACTACAAAAGGTCTTGTACCAAATGACGGGAAAAGTAGGAACAAAAAGTGTTTTATCGCCCAATAGACGATTAATGAGTTTATTGTCCATAAAAGAAAATTTTTGCAAATTGAAACTGAAAATAGTCGGGATTGGCTTGAATTGGGTTGATTGCTGGCTCTTGGTGAATATATTGACGAACTTGTTGACCACACATTGTTACTTGGATAGTCAGCAATGGCTTTCGAACTGTAGAAAGGAAGGGCTCGATCATCGGCCAACTTACTATGGACATTAATCCACACGCACTTTCCTCTCGGAAGGGTGACCATAATTTGCGTATCAAAATTGTGTTTAATGTGACTCACGTTAGTCACACTCATTTCTCGCGAAACAACAAAATGTTTCTGATTTCCATATGAGATTGCTTCTGAGTGACCTCTTGGAGGATCTTGAGCATGGATAGAACTACAGACAGTTCAAAAAGTGGCAATAAGCCAAAAGAGCGTAAGTTAAATAATATATGATTTCATTCATGACACGTTCTTGTATGGTCAGTTAACAGATAACGGGATTTTGGTATTCAAAATATAAAAAAAAACAGGAAAAGGTCACCTTATGTAGCATGGACAGCCAAGCAGGAAGTTAAGGGAGGATGTTAGGTTTAAAAAGCTTCACTGTTACAGGTTGACAAATTAGATTAGAAATCTCAAAAGTTCTCGTAGAAATGGAGTGAAAACAATAGAAAATGTAAAGGTACTTAGAATGGTTCCAAGAATCATGATTTTAATGCCAGCAAAAATGAAGAGAAGCCAATGCAGGATCAACCGTATTTAGTTTCCCATTCCTTATTTCCTAAAATTTATACAGTCAGCCTGTAACAGTTAAACTTTTCAAACCCAACACCTTAGCTTTAGCTACATGTTTGGCTGTCCATACTACTTCAGGTGTCCCTTTCTTAAAATAGACGACGTACGTGTGCTAGAATGAAAGGACGACCTTTCCTCTAGGTCTGTTCAAGTAAAAGATAACTGTCACATTTTGTTTTTGTTTCGCTCGAATTGAGTGTGACTAAAGTGGGTCAAATTGAATACAATTTTGATATGCAAATTATGGCTACCCTTCCGAGAGGAAAGTGCGTGTGGATTAATGTCCATAGCCAACTTCCTCACATCAATATAAGATAGTCCACCACTTAAATCGATGGAACATGGACGAAAGGAAGGGTATGAGCTGTTTGAACCCATTTCTTGGCATCCCACGGCTTCCTTTGCATCATCAGGTCAACAAACCGTGATGACACATCACTTAAGAGCGTGGTCTGAAGTTTCTCTTTTTAAGTCCTTATAAACTTCGTTTTGTGGCCCACCAACAAATTGCCGATTGACTCTAAATTGATCACAACAAATGGAATGAGTTAGATCAGTTGTAAGCTTTATTTTGGAGACCATGGACAAGTTTTATTCCTCGAGTTTTGATTGTTTCTTGATGGCATTGAAGCACTCGTAGAACTGCTTTCTGATGAGAATATAAGCCCTTTTTAACTCCACGGAATCACAAGAGCCACTCACAAAGGCAAAAAGCCATATTTGGGTATATTTTTACAACATTTTGATGGAAAAATACTCGAGTAAAGCAGACGTCCTCATTTTGTTTTCTAGACCATCATGGCTGACTAAAATTTCAGTCTGACTACAACGTAACAGATTCAAAACATTTCTGTAGTCCAATACAGAAAGCCGGAGGTAACCTAACCAACAGTGTTCATGATTAAGCAAAACAAAAAGTGAACACTTACGTAAAACTATGTCTTTATTTCCTAAACTTTTCAGGTTACCAAAAGATCGTTTCATAATTCAGAAATCTTTTGGAAAATTTGAATGTCGCATAACTAGTCTGCATTTGGCCACCCTAAGACAATTTCTATGTCTTGTTGATTTCGAGAAAGCCTGAAGACATGAGATAAAAAATTAAAAAAGGATGTCAATTTTGAGTGGTACAGGAATTTGAAAAAAATCCTCCGAACTCTCTGTGATCCAGGTGAATGATTTATCGTAATGACAGTCATTGCTAACAGCCTTCCTCTTCAAATCTCTTCAATGCTGACGTGAGAGGAGGGGCTTTTTTTAGTCAAGGTACCACATCTTCAGAAGTTTGTATCAGAAAAATCAAATAAAAAAATACAAGATGAGAAAAAATCACTTGCTTTTGCATCCATGTTTAAATTAGATTTCCGAACACTGTTTCTGAATAATATTTTTGATCCCTAAACCACTCATGAAAATGACGTTTTTTTCTGCTCATTTGCCCTAAAAGCCTCCAAAATGCAAAACAAAATGCAAGGTAACGCTCAAAATGAAAATCGATGCAAATCCGTGCAAACAAGGGCCCAAAATGCCATTTTTTTTTCAAATTCCCAGGCCTAGTCTTAATGACAAAAGATCTTTTGACAACATGACAAAATAGTCACAACAATATTATGACTAAAATTGAACCTTTAAGTCAAAAATAGTGCACTAAATTTCTCAATATTGTGAGGTCTTAATCAGTCGAATGCGGAACGCAGATTTCTCTTTTCGTTTAAATATTTCTACTCGAATAAAGTCAGTTATTCTCCCTCTTGGAATGATTGCCAAATCTTTCCCTCTACTACCTTCAGACGCAATCAACCAACCGGTCGAGGTTTTGTGCAAACAGACAAGTGCTACTACACATGACGACGACATTGATTATGCAAATGAAATAAACAGACTCTTTCTGTCGTATCCAAGCGTTTTTGATACAAACAACAAATTAAAACCGATGAAGGGAAAGCCAATGAAAATTCACCTCCAATCGAACGCGAAAATTGAGCCCACTTTTACAACGGTAGCTCGAACCATTCCATTCGCTTACACAACCGAGTACGAGGGTGAAATCGAATTCATGCTAGAATCTAACATCATCGAACGAAAAAATGAGCCAACAGAGTGGGTGAGCCCCTCCATCGCGGTGGTGAAGCCGAACGGATCAGTTCGGGTGGTCGTCGACTACACAGGATTAAATAAATACGTCAAACGTCCTATTCACCCCTTCCCTTCACCCCAACAATTAGCAACATCCATTCCACCGGACTCAAAGTGGTTTGCCACCTTCGACGCAGTTAAAGGATATTGGCAGGTGGAACTAGACGAAGAGTCAAGAGATCTCACCACCTTCCTCACTCCCCTTGGGAGGTTTAGGTTTTGTCGTGCTCCAATGGGCTTGAATGCGTCAGGAGACGAATACTGCGCCAGAGGTGATCGAGCTCTGGCTGGCGTAGTGGGTGTTAAGAAAATCGTGGACGACATTTTAGTATATGCCCCAACATTTCTCAAACTCAAGAAACGAATTGACAGAGTGATGGAGAAATGCGAGGAAGCCGGAATAACGCTATCAAAAAAGAAAATTCAATTAGGAAACATCGTAAGTTTTGCCGGATTCACCATCTCGTCAAACGGAATTGCGCCTGATACGAAAAAAGTCCAAGCAATCTCGAATTTTCCCGTCCCAGGCAATTTGACCGATCTTCGATCTTTCCTTGGACTTGCTAATCAGTTGGGTCAGTTCATCCCTGACCTAGCCCATGCAACTCAACCACTACGTTCGTTGTTGAAGAAGAACATGAAGTTTCAATGGTGGCAACCCCATCAGGAAGCATTCGACCTAACAAAGAAGATTCTGACCAACCCAAATGGACCAATTTTGTCGCACTTCGATGCTGGTCTACCCACCTCGTTACTCACCGATGCTTCTCGTCTAGGGGGGTTAGGTTTCGCCCTCATTCAGACCAACCTCGATGGCTCTATCCGACTCATTCAGTGCGGATCAAGGTCCTTGACAAGTGCAGAGACTCGCTATGCTGTGTGCGAACTCGAGGCTTTAGCAATTCAGTGGGCGGTCCTTCACTGTCGAATTTACCTATCGGGCATCAAATTCGTAGTGATAACGGATCACAAGCCCTTAGTGGGAGTTTTCAAAGGTTCTAACCTTGACACAATTGACAACATTAGGCTGCAACGAATTCGACAGAAACTCTCGGCTTACACTTTCGAAATTCGATGGACTCCTGGAAAAAAGCACCAGATCGCAGACGCACTCTCAAGAGCACCTGTATTCTCACCGGAAGAAAGTGAAGAAGAGAAAGTCGTAACCATAGCGTTAGTTGGGTCATCCAAAGACCTAGCACTAGGACCCTTTGCAGACGCTGCTAAATCTGATGAAAAGTACCAGTCAATCATAACCGCACTCCTAAACGGCAAGCTGCCAAAAAACCTTCATCAATCTCATCCGGCAAAGCTGTTTTCAAAACAGTGGGATCACCTCTCGATCGATGGGGATAGCGGATTACTGCTACTCCATGGCCGTCGTATTGTCGTCCCTCAATCAGTGCAACGCAGAACATTAAGGGTGGAAATACACGGACAGGCGAAAGTGGCAGGCCAGCCATTTTTTCAGCCTGCCTGGCTGAATTTTGACCTAACCCACCTGAAAAATGAAGCCTACCTGCAGACCGGCTCAGTTAGAGTGGAAATACACGAGCAAGAAAAGTGGCAGGACAATCATTTTTTCAGCCTGCTCGGGGGAAGTTCGAGCTTACCAAGCTGAAAAATGAAGCCTACCTGCAAGCCGGCTCATTTAGAAATTGTTCTAATTTATGCCTGCCTGTTAAAAGTCACGATCAAACAGTTGAAATTCAAAATGCCGGAACTAAAGAAAGGATTTAAGGAAGTCTTTATTGACCTTATATGACCTTAAAAGGACTGCATCCAAATGATTCATCTTTTTCAGTACTTCTGCCTCCCACATCCCTCCACTTCAACAATAGTCCGATTGAAATCGTCAAGTTTTTTAACTATGTCGGTTTCACCTTCACAACCCAACTCTCCTTCACAAAGCACCTCAACATCGCAATAACCAAGGCCCGGGCCAGGATCGGATACATATACAATAGACTGCCTATCAAGAATCTTCCTCTGCCAATAGTTCTTCAACTCTTCCGGACCTACATCACCCCTATCTTCCTCTACGGCCTTCACCTTTGGCTTCCAAACTCCGCCCAATCCGCCCTCAAATCCGCCGATGCCACCTACACCAAATTCCTCAAAAGATACCTCTGCGTGCCCCAATATGCCAACAATGCATGGACGCATTTCACATGCGAGACCGAGCCCTTCACCACCGGGCTGGCAAGGTTAGTGTCCAACAGTGTTAGGAACCTGACCTTTCCGGAGGCGATGTCCGGACACAAGTTGTCGTTCCCGGTCAAGGACTTGACAACACCCTATTGTCCTTGGCCAGATATCCCTTCGGAATATTGGTGGTCACGCACCTTCGTCCGGCTTCCTGCCCAACTCCATCAACGACGGGAACTGACGAAGGATCTGTTCAATCTGACCCACCCTCTCTACTGCAATAACCAAGATTTTCATCATCTACCCCTACCCAGCTGCATCTGTTCTGTCTGTCAATATCCGCTTCATTTCTTTCACGTGCACTGAAACAGAGTCTAGTCAACTCACTGTGATATAACAATGTGTTCATGTATTGTAACGTTTTTAACTGTTTGACATGTCATATATAGATACATATTTTTGTCTTATTGTTTTTCTATTTTACACTTTTGTACCATCTGACATGACTTTTAGTCGCAATAAACAAATCAATATTGCCGATGTGGCTCCCTTTTGTTGATGCGCACTGTGCCATTTCACGGGTATGATCACTACTCTATGTGGCGTGCAACTACGGGTATAATAAGGGAGATCGGTAGGTAAGCTTATTCTATGGGGACGACGATGTCCCCATGTGGTTGAGTCAAGATATAGTAGTAGTCGACTTCTTTATCATGAACGAAATTCGATATTTACATCATGGTGCTAACGCACCCCAATCGTGCATTTCAAGAGGGGTTAATTAACCCCACAATTCATTGAATAACTTAGGAGAAATGGATAATCCACACAAGACCAAACAGGTTCAAGTAGGAAGGAGGAACGCATTATGAATGTACCTACGTACAAGGGAGAGCAGAGAAATTGAAAACTCCACACGCACCATCTTTTCCGTAACAGAAAAGAGCCTGCGCGTGTATTTCTGATTCCAATTTTGGTATGTCAAACTTTGACCTCTCAGGTTGAAAAAGCAGCCTGTCGAGGAGTTTAGCCTGTCCGTGTATTTCCACCCTAACTGAACTACATCGCTCACACCAAGGCCTTCAACGGACAAGGAAACACGCAAAGGAACTCTACTTTTGGCCTGGAATTAACAACGATATTGAACAAATCATAGTTTCATGTCGACCATGCCAAGAAGCTCGTCCCAGCCAACGCTCCGAGCCACTGATCCAAACGCGCGCTACTCGCCCCTTTGAGTTGGTCTCCACAGACCTGTTCAACCTAAACGGACGTAGCTATCTGACAATGGTGGATAGATACTCCGGATGGCCGTGTGTTGCCCCTTTGGGTAAGACGGATACCCAATCCATAACCAATCAGCTGACCGAATGGTTCATGGATTACGGGATCCCTATCGCTATCCGCAGCGATGGGGGACCCCAGTTTCGATCAGAATTCAATTCGTGGTTCAAAAAACTTTATATCGTTCATGAGCTCTCTTCGTCATACTACCCACAATCAAACGGCCACGCAGAAGCCAGTGTGAAATCCATGAAATCTCTCCTTCAAAAACACAACGCTAATTGGCCTGCCTTTCGATCGGCTCTTTTGCAATGGAGAAACATTCCTAGAAATGACGGACTATCTCCCGCTCAATGGTTATTTAACAGAAGTCAACGCACTCATCCGCTCATCCAGATATTTACATGAGGATGAATGACAAGGAAATGGAACTGGCCGAACAAAAAAGACGAGCACTCGATGAAAACGTGAAAAACCAACGAGATTCCAAATCTAGGGAACTAAGCGAGCTTCGTTTGGGTTCCAAAGTGATAGCCCAGCACCCAGGGACTGGGAAATGGAATCAGCCCGGCATTATTGAAGACGTCAGACCAAATCACAGGTCATACATCATAAACCATGAAGGCCGCAAATCATTGAGAAACCGTCGCCACATCATGCCCTTAGATGAAACACGATCACCAGCCATGAAAGCTCCTTCTACACCTTCATCACAAGAAAATCCTCCAGCAACAACTCGACCCCCCAGGGAAAGGAGAGCACCCGTCCGCCTCGATTTATGACATCTACCGGTGGACGATTAGGGGGAGATGTGAGGTCTTAATCAGTCGAATGCGGAACGCAGATTTCTCTTTTCGTTTAAATATTTCTACTCGAATAAAGTCAGTTATTCTCTCGCAATCACCGCGAATACTAGCAGTCCTACTTAATACTCCGATGGTAATTTAACAAATATGTAGGTATATTTTTAGGCCGTGGAACAAAATACCGGCTTGATCTTGAAGATCTTTGAGGATGTGCCGATTGGATTTGTTCCAATCACGATGCTCGGATTTTAATTTTTTGAATAACGAATGGACTGAAATGACGAATGATTCAGGTAATAATTGTGATTTTCATCCACATCTTCAATTCCAGGCACTAAGTGCATGCGAAAATAAAGGGACGGCCGACAGCGCCAGACCAGAGACGGCTTGGCCACACTTCCAGTGAGGGAGACTCCCAACCCTACGAGGACCCCTATCGGCGCATCTCAGAAGAAAAACGGGTATTGCATATATGCACAAGCAAGCCCACTTGGCTAAAATTGACTAAGTTCATCTCGGTTCCAAATTTGAAAGGAATCGTCAAAAGATGGCGGTGTTGAACATCAAATGACGCTTCCTGGTTGGAATTTGCTTCCCTACCGGGAAAAATGTCAACTAACATAAGAATCTAAGTTTCCTAACGAATCATTGAAGTTGCCATATTGGTGCCATGAGAGACAGGTTTGAAGTCGCATTTTCAAATATAATCTTAGATATGGGGGAAGATAAATTGGCATTGAATTTGTAAATGGTGCATCAAAATCATCATTTTCTTGGTGGTTAATTTGTCCAAGTTGCTAAACTGCTTTTGAACAGCAACGCTGTCCATGGATCAAACTAGAGTGCTGTCCTTACAGCACTCTAGATCAAACTAGTGATGGTGGGCAAACAAGAGATTGGGCAAGCTGTACTGGCACAGTGCTTGGGCTTGCCGAAGCTTGGCATAGCTTGGGTGTTTGTACAAGTACTTTTCCCAGCTAACAGGTTTGCCAAATTTGCAATGAACAAAGAATAAACTTGCCATCCGAATTTCACTAAACCAGGCTGATTCAGCTAAATAGGGCCCATACCTTTGAAAGGATGGATTTTTAAGAAAATAACACGTTTCAATTCTCTTTCATAGGGAAATGCAGAAGATTTTGAAAATCCTAAAAAAAGATTTGGCATCTTACTTTTTCATGCCGGCAACTCTGAGTAAACGAGCTTGTTCTGGAAGTGTGACTTCTAAATCTCGGTCTTGATAAGCCTCAAAAGTGCATTCTAGTGTGGCCTAGAACCGAAACTAAAAAAAAAACATGGTTTTGCAAATGCTATCCCAATTAAAATATTTTTGTATCACTTCCACTGTTTATTGCAAAATTATTAAGGTCAAAAGATCATTGAAAATGCAACTTGACATTCTTTTCTTCTAAGTCACACTGTAAGCATCTGAAATCTTCTAAGAGCAACTGCCGGCAACTGCATCTTCCAATGTTCCTTGAGCTTGCCAAGTGTATTGGTGTATTGCCCAAGTAATGCTTGTCAACAATTTGTGCTTGGGTGTCTGTGATCACTCATTACTTGCCCAAGTCACAACACTAGATCAAACGAGGAACAAAGGTGTGACCACATGACAATATGTTGAACAAATTTCCGGGAGTGAGCGTCGTGGATTGAGACAAAAAGCTCACCCAATAGTAAATACTTCAAATAATGCATTGCTTCAAAACACACAGGACTATGTTCTTTCGCTTTTGAAAAGATACAATTAGCTCAATTTGATGAAATTTTATGTGTCTTTTTTCAAAGCAATATTTTTACTTTGCACTTCAGTCACAAGATTATACAAGATCACAACATCTCAAGTTCATAGATAGCAACACATATAACATTCTACCATGTCTTAAAAGACAAATTCTTGCTGAAGACATAATAATGTGGGGAAAATTGTTGAATTTCCACTCTTCAAGTTTCAGGTTAGGATGTCCAAAATTGATTGCACAAAAACATTAAAAGAGTTTTTGTATTGGGCCAAAACTACAAGATGCTGACATAGAAAACAAATTTCAAATTTGTTCTTCACAGTTCTTAAAGGTTTTAATTGCTTATTTGTGCAATAAACACAATTGTTCTCAGAATGCACTTATTTGACATGAACATAATAATAATAGTCCTTCTGCAAAGCTCCTTGTTTGTAAATAAGATATTGTCTTACAATATCTTATAAATAGTAATAATGGTAATGTTTATTGCAAGAATTCTCTCATTGAATATATTTCATACATTTTTTGTAATGAAGTCATGGGGCCCATTCTGGGTAGGGAGGTGCCGTTTGAGGCACAATATCCACTAGACAGAGGGGGTTGGGTAGGGTGGCAGGAAAACCTGGGATTGAACCCAAGAACCCGAGCATAGCTCAGTCATGCATTAGTCAACCATCTCCTTAAAATTATTATCATTATTAAATCATTGATTTCAAACTTTGGAGGTGGGTGGAAAAAGTTTGGTGGATCTGAAAGCTCCGAGTGCTTAGTTTGGACATGCTTGTTTTTTAGCAATAGCTGAATGAAGTACAACAAACTGTGACTTTTCCTACAAAACAAAGCACCCATTTAGCTCAGTTTGTCATATCTGTGGATGTCTGTGATAAAGTTTTGATTCACTGAGTTTGAAAAAACGATTTAGTCCATCTCGGTACCGAATTTCAAATATCCGTCAGTAGATGGACACCTGACATTAGAGGGCGCTTCCAGGTTGGGAATCTAGGCGCTTCACGCCTATATCTATGGCCAGACCAACTCACGATATGAGGAAAGAATAACAATTTGGCAGTCGGTTCGTTTTGGCAATGATGCTTCTTGAGACGAACCACCAAAAACCGAGTGAGTCCAACCAATCGGATAATAACATTTTCCTCTCGGATTAGCGAAGAGAGAACTTTCCTCGCATTCATTCTATTTACACTGGCGCATGCGTAGACACAACGCATCATCGAATGCGACTCGGAAAAAGGTTCATTCTCGTGCCACGCTCTACTAACAATGAGTGTGGTTCGTTCGTTCGTTCGTTCGTTCGTTCGTTCATACTCGGTCATCTTTTCTGTAGAAGGAAGAACATTTTCGCTTGGGCCGTTGCCTGCCATTCGTCACCATTTTCCACAAATTGCAATTTCCTGAAAACGCAAAATTCTATCCATTGAGTCGGTCCGGCGGATTAGCAAATGGTTCCTGGATTCCATTTTTTTGAATTTTTTGTTTTGTGTCCAAACCAGATTTTCAAGGGGTGGACTACGGATTCATTCAATAGAAACATGGAGCGATCGATCGATTGTGAATGGACAATGCAGGAGTCACGTGGTAGACATTTGCAAACTTCTATTCAATTCCAAAAGAATAGCCAATTTCCATCAATTGGAACGGCATTTGTTTATTGACGATAACTATCATAATCATTAGTCTAACCAACGTTATAATACTTCAACATCAGATTGCGATTACTTGTGAAAGGACAACTATCGCTTAAGTGCTTGTGCAATGATTATTTCCATTTCCATTGCTGAAAGTACAAAAACATTTCTTTTAGGATTATGTGTTCATTTGGTGACTTCGACGAATTACACGTTGCATTGCTTGTTTTCATTTGAATCGAGCAAGGCTTGTAATAAGCAAATAGTGAACGAAAGTACAGAAACCATAAACAGCACGAAATATAAAATTGCTCTTGTACAAGAAGAGATCGAGGTACAGAAAGGGTAGGGAGAAGGATAAAAATAGGGCCAAAGTCACAGCCCCCTTTCACAAAACAACTGGCGTTCTAAGTTCTAACATACATATGGAACACAAATGAATAAATGAATCAAAATGTCACAAATGACAATAGAACCAAAATTTGCAAAAATGCAACACCCAGTAAATATTCGACATAAAGCTCATAATTTGGAGCGCTCAAATATATTGACCTAGATTTTCAAATGATCAGTGGTCACGATGATCATTCCATTTCATTTTCATTTTCTTGAGTTTGTTCCACCTACTTTTTTAAATGTTAATGCAAATACATAGTTTTGCATTCTACTTTCCCGTTGACTAAAAATTGCATCAACTACAGGGTGCACCACTAAAATTTGTACATTTAAGCATCGTACCTTTAAGCATTGGTTCAACAGCCTGAAACAAAAACATGTTAAGAAATAATATCATTTTTGCATTTATTCTTGGCTTTTGTATTTATTTAAGTATTTCGGTCTCGATCGGCCAAACATTTATGATAGCTGGGCCAGAAAGTATTATGTATATGACACTGAGGAGCCCCGTAAGTGGCAAAGGTTTGGCCCTATGAGATCCTGCAATAGTGTGTCATGAGATAATTTCACAAAATGGCCTCATTTTGCCATCGCTTAGAATTGATTCCCTTTAGAAAAGTAGAAAGATACTGAAACATGTTTTATCTCTGTGTTATTATTGGCCCTCTTACTGTCTGATGAAAAGTGGCGCATCTTGTATTTGACGTCTCAGAGAATCCCTCTCTAAAAAGATACATTTTTTCTAGCAAAAACAATGCACAGTAGGTCATTTTTTAATAACATCTAACATGTCTCTGGATACAGTGATTTACGACTCTGAAGGTCTCATACTCGAGACGTACATGACTACCGTACCAAAACAGCTTTTTGAGTACTCAAACGCTAAGGCCATGAAAACGACCAGTAATGATATAACTGTTCTACTTGTAAATTGGAACCTTTCAAAGAAGTGCAGATTTGATTTGAAGAAGTCAGTTGTTGGTCAATTAGCTCCGATGAGTTTTCACAACTCGCCAAGATTGAAAAAGGCGAACTACTGATGAAACAATCATCATGACCACTTAAGAGAGGGATGCGTTAAGGTGAAATTGGCCAAGGATCCTTGGATCACGCATGCAGCCTATGAAAACGCTGATAACCGTAGCAACTCCTAGCCTGTGTACATTCATTCGGTCCTACAGTTCAAAGAGGGAAACGTGCCGACCAACAAAGCCGTGTTTGTTAATGTTGGCAATTTGGTGAACGATGGAGGGATAGCTGGATTTTTTGGTCGTCTCCTTTTCGTGACCATGTCCTGGTCCTGACGAACACCGCAGATGTTGATGAGACTCAAAGGATTGGAAAAGTCCAAAGACTACGAAATCCAATTGTTAGTGCAATCACATGCCAATTTCAAGGGATTGTGTGGGACAAAACGGAACTAATGTCTTTAGCCCGTGACCTATTTTCTTGTCTTACGGAGCACTAATTTCGAGATAGGAAATGACCAAAAACAAGTTCAAATTCGCATGAACCTGTGTTTCTATTCAAAAGAATTAAAATCTTTGATCGGTACAAGAAAGAAATTAACCAACTTGTTGGGTTTCCTCTGGCAAATTTCGTCGACTTACAATGAATTACGCCAACGAAGCTCACGGACGACTTCAAAATCAATTAATCACTTTTTCCAAGTCGAATACTAATGACAATTCAATCCAGGTCATAGGTTATCATAGGAAAATGACTCTTTACCAGATTGAATGCAACACTTGGATATTGCTATTCAATCCTTATCATTTATTTTGGTGTACAAGGGTGGTTCCGGCCTATCAATTAACATTTCAGTTACAAAAGAACTCTTTTTTACTCTTTTTTCTAAGGATCTGAATTTTCTCTGTATGTAGTCAGCAACTCAGTTGTAATGTCCAAGTTTGGCTTCAGAACATAAAAATATGTGATCTTCACATGTAAGGTAAAATAGATTGGAGGGGCCATTCTTGTATGGCTGTCATCCCATTCCTTGTTTTTGTTTTTTTTTCATGATGTAAACAATTTCTGTCAATGTAAAGAGCCAATTGATGCCTTAGATTCAATGTTATTTTACCATTGTAATCCAAATTGCAACTCACGGCGATGCCAAATTTTAAAATCAAATGCAAATGCAGCTCGGTCTTTGACAAATGGTTTTGCTTCATTCATTCAGGATCACTACAACTTTTTTTGTACAAATAACACTAAAACATCTTACACCGATTTTCAACGAAACCTCACTCTGAAGCATCCTTTATCCTTTTCCTGAATTCAACTGAATACTTGGAAATTCGTGAACATTCCTTAGCTAAAGCTTCTGCGTAGTATACCACACATCCTAAATGAAATGAGCCATTTTAGGCACCCAAATACTCGCTCACAAATTCATATTTGAGCACGAGTTGGTGGCTCGAACTTCTCACTTATAAACGACACAAAAATTAATTCAAGGTTGCGTGAGCAAAAAATGGCAAAGTTCCGTTGTGAGGTGGGGAAGACATTGCCAGAATGTAAACATTGCTTCTCCAATGTTAAATTTGCTTCTCATTTAAGGTAGAGAAACCAACTTTCCCCAGAATGCCGTGTCACCTTTGATTCTACAGGGCATATCACCTAAAATTAATCCGTTCAATCAAAGGCGTTGTCACATAACTACAATCCCAGATGCATTACCTAGGCAAACAAAAGTTCGATTTACATAATGGCCACCTTTGGTCTTCACCACGGCCTTCAATACTCCCACAGGCTTGTACCTTAATCAGTTTGACCCAAAGCCTCTTCAGAATGGACTAGATGGAAATTTTCATCCAATTGAGGCTTGGAGATGAATGAGGACATTTATCCTTGTCTCAGAAATGAGAAAAGACAATAATTTTGAACAAGCTGTGTGGTATGTCAAGCAGCCCCATCTTGTTGAAGGAGCAGGGAAGTTCAGAGGCCATTTTCGCACATTTGAAATTGATTTACAAAAACTTTTGAAAACAAAATAGTTTGCCAAAAGAATACGCAAAACATCATGTTTAAACGAAAAGAGTGAAAGTAATATAAAGCCAACGCATTAAAGGTAGGAATCTTGTCTCCCCCCCACCTCACAACGGAACTTTGCCTTTTTTTTGCTCACGCAACCTTGAATTAATTTTTGTGTCGTTTATAAGTGAGAGGCTCGAACTCGGACCAAAGTGTAAGTGTGTGCTATTCAAAGAGACGTCATCGTCTATCATCCCAAGCCCCAAACATGTCTGTCTCTCATTCGTATTCGAATTCTCACTCAACTTTTTTGAGCCTCTTCGCCAGTTTAGGAAAATCCCCCTTTCTCCAATCGGGTCTGTGTGCCTTCAGGACCTGTTCGTTCAACTAACTCGGCAAACTATTCGGGCACACTCACTTGTACATTTACCGACATACAGTAAAAGACAGTCTCAATGGTGGTGGTATTCCGTATCTACCCTGCTGACTTCCACACTACATACACCGTGCACTTCATGCCTCTCGGGAATGAACGTACATTAATGGAAAATAGTGATGCAATTGCACCGGGTTCGGGTCATGTCTCACCAAAATCCTGAAAATTTTCTTTTATATATTTCATAATTTTAAGCTTAGTAACTTCTTAAGCATTTTTGGTAGAGTTCTTAATGTGTCTAAATAAGAATAGGAAAATGGAAAAAAACAAAAGGGTATTTTACCACGTTACTAGTTGAGTTTTGCAACTTTGATTGAATCTTATTCAACAAATATTTTCGTAATGTTTGAAATGTCATACTTAGAGCCACTTGTGCCAAAAAGGAAAGATTTCTTCACACATTGATGAATTGAAGTTGAACAACATGATGAGTGATAGCAACAATGGCAGTGATATCCGGGGTCATCTATAACTTGTGATTGAAACCATGTATTAGCCTTACCTTTATTGCATATGATTTGCCAAACACTGGGCGAAGAGCCAGTAAAAGCAACTCTCCTCTGACTCAGTGTTTGAACAACAGTTTTCCCCGTGAAGGGTCATTTTTGAAAACACAACGTTCTTGACTCCGACTTTTTCCCTCCAGAACTTTGACAAAAATCGAAAATAAAGCGACATTCCGAATAATAATAATAATATTAATAATAAAAAACACGAACCTTGAGTATTGTAATTTGCCGTGTATTTTTGAGATTCGTACATTTTTTTTGCGAGATCAGCCATTTCAAGTTGAAAGAAATTTTCAGGTTTGCGGTTCCGTTTTTCATCATCACTAATTTTGCGTTATAATTTTAAATCTTATAATATAAAGATAATAATATAGATACATAATCATACTATAATTTTGTCAGAAAAGTGTAATTAGATGCATTGTTTTTTTTTGGCTGTCGAGTCGTCCAGAAGCCGGTTACACACATATCTTTCTCGACCTATCCCTACATTTCGGACTCGTAGTATGTGGAAGGGGGCCCAATTCTCTCCCTTGCCGAACTCCTCGATCCGCGATCAAGACGACGGCAGGGTAGAGAAGAAGAAAAAAACCTGTCGCTCGGTGAAGTTTAAATGGCCAGAGTTGGTATGGTATGCCTTCTCGCTTGAGCGACGAGAAAATGTTCAGTTACATTCTGGAGGTGAAACAGTTAAGAACTGGATGAGGCAAACTCTCAACAAGTGAAAGAGTTTCGGCTCTGGCCTCACGTCCAATTTCAATATATGACCCAACCTGATCGAGCATAAAGAAAGAGGGGTCAAATCTCTTTTTTATGAACAGTGCGTGAATTTGTGCTACGGTCAGAAAATCCCCAGTGTTAGTGGGTACAAAAAACGTGAATCAGCAATCCCCTCTGAACGATTTGAGGTGAGTAAACAAGATAAATTGTGTACTTCAGACTTGAACGGAGACAAACAATTGCTGGTTGACCAATTTAGCAATGACAGTATGCCTGGGATCGGTTGCGATACGATTTTGCAAGCATTGAACTCATCTCGAGCTTTGTGACATCAAGGTGCTTCCAGGAGAATGGAAGTTTCAAAACAAGAGGACGTGAGTTGGTTCGGTATTAATTAGCAATACATCTTGTCACTGCTCTCCCAGTGGGAGATCCCGGAATGGGATGGTTTTTTGATGTATGACAAGACATTTGAAGGCCTTTGGGTTGTGAATTAATGCTTGAGGACCCATCAAAGCAGGATTTCCCCCATTCTAAATGAGGAGAGATCGAAATTCCAAGCTCACTGTGATACAGACAGGTCCAAAGTGGGTGGACGTTAATGAACCACACATTTGCTTGTCTCTACATACGAGGTATTTGCTCTTTGGCATTTTTTCCTACTTGAACCATCGACCCCGTAAATGTCATTTATTATATGAAGATCTGAATCACATTTCTTGCGGTTTCTAAGTCGCTGACAAATCCTGGGAACGCGAGACAAAAAAAATAACGTGAGAGGATGAAAAATGAAAGAGATATAGGCTCTTGTGGAAACTTTTAGAAGCACGACCAAAAGGGAAATTTTGATGCGAGATGACAAAGGTCTTCTTGCTTTTTGTCTGACCATTTTTTCTCGCTCTTTCTTTTAGTCGTTGCACTCGTGGCAATCAAGATTAGTGAATTGATATTGTTTTGGGAAGTCATTTCGTGTATGTGTCATGAGAATTTCTCCCTTCATTCCCAATGAATTCAGGAAGAGAAAGCGACGAACGGAAGGAGACGACGAAGACGAACGAACACGAAGAAGAATTAGAACGCAAGTCAAAGGGGGCAAAAGAGTCTAGATCATTGAGCAAGGGAAGGAAATTAAACCGAATATATTTGCATGATCCTCATATCCTCGTCAAGCAGGCTGACGGAGTAACAATGTGCCTTGTGCAATCAAGACATTCCAGGCCGGAACCCTAGTTTTAAAAGTGGCCCATTACTCTCACGATGATCTCTAATTCAAGGAGTCAGTCCCAGCACCTGATTTTTCAAAGGCTTCACGAGAATTCGTGTCCAATGGCCGAAGATGAAGCAAAAGAAGATGCAAGCCGATTTTCGATTGCCCTTAGCGTTCTTATATGTGCAAATTTCGGCTAGATTAGTATGCTCTTTCCAAAATCGGTTGAGTCAATCTCACGACTGTCCGATATAACTCCTTGTTTTTGGCGGCGCCTTTTTCTGCTCCTGCGACATTTCGAACGAAGGCTTCGAATTTGTTCACGGGTGAAATGCTAATCGCTACCAATCTCATGGATTCATTGAACATTGCGCCGCACGCACTGATCGGTGGATGTCATCAACCATTGATAGGGTACTTGGTCCGTGTAAGTGAGAACGAGCCCTACATGGGTGGATGGTAACAAATTGCTCCACGTTGCACGTCGTCCGTCGTTGGTTCGTAGAAGTGAGTGAGTAGGCGTTGGCCATGATTTCTCACCAAATCCAATATCCACCATTATGGCCGGAGTCGCCTTTCAACAGGCAGTTCACAAATTGCACGTAAAATGGATGCTTTTTAAAACGTTCGATGGGCCGAAATTATCTCGATGTGGAGGAGGCCTACTAACCACAACAACAGCCATGTCATTAACTCCACATCCATCATGGCTCAGTCATCAACATTTGCATCCATCGACGGACGTGTCGTTAAAACAAGTGCCGAGATCTTCAACTCTCATCAGTCATAAATCCAGTTGTTTTGGCCAATGACATTTTTGGTCCGAACCCTCCTTAGTCGTACAATATTCAACATTAAGATGATCATTAAGATAAAAACGAGTAATGAGGTCACTTCCGTAGTCAGGAAATGAGTTCGAGAGTAATATTTAAGGAATTGAATTCCGGTTCATGCATGATTCTGAGACTGTTTTGATGGTACCTTGATGTTCAAAATCGGATCCAACCTTGAAACTGGAAAACGCTTGATCAATAGCCCAAATGCATGGATACGCACGTATGGCATGGAAGTTTTGCGTCTCTGAATCGATTGGACGTTTCCAGCAATCCCACACAACTTTAGAATCCAACTTTGTGTGGGTGTTCATCTCTTTGTACAAGGTTAGATTCAAAGCGGATACGATTATTCAATTTCAGGTGGCAAACTCTTGACCAATTTAGAGCAAGGATTTGACTGCAGTCGTGCTCACGAGAGTTAATTTGATGTAAAGAGCTTCCAGCATTGTTGCACACGTCAAACTGGAGATGCCAAAACTCACGAACCTTGAGATCTTGAGATTATAAATGGGAGCCACACTGGTCATGACGCTTGACTGAGATGATTTGAGGTTCAGTCCCTGATCTAATTATCACAGAAGCTTACTTTTAATACTAGTTGCACCGTTAACGAGGAGAGAAATAACAAGTGATTTCAAATGCATAAACGATTGGACAAAAATCGAAATGACAGGCATGAGATATCAAATAACCTTCGAAGGAGAGAAAACTATCCCGGGTAGTTAGCACACTCACTTTTATGGCTATAGAACTCACTTTCGATTCACATGCTCGTCTCAAGGCCAATCAGGATGATAATTAGAAAGACTGTCTAGAGCCGGCTCAATTTCCACATTTCTCTCATTTACGATTTCAATTCACTTTCCATGAAGCAATCGACCCCGAGAGAAACTTGTTGAGTAGGCAGGCAATGCAAGTATTTTTACACAATGACGTGGATTTTAGACTTGAAAAGCAGAAAAACTCCTCTGGACTAGACGCACATTACAATAAATGCATTCTGGGCAAGTGGTTCTTTTTCCAGTCCAAAATCCTCGCTTACTTGAGTTTTCATTCATCAATGCCAAACTGTTTTCTGTACGACACTCACAAAATCGATTTTTGAGAGAAAAACCTTGGATCAAACGAACTCAAAAGAACATCACGCTTCTCCTGAGATGACTGTTTACCTTTATTGCCGTCAATTCAAATCTAATACGGCACCAGATATCAGATGCTGTACTGCATGCAATGCAGCCTTGATCTGATGAACAGATTTAACACTTTGAGAGACTTCTTGGCTTGAGGAAGCATTTCATGACCTGGTTGTGTGGTTGGCACACGCTGTCCCCCTTGGAGCTTTAATACACGAGATCTACTTACGTTACAGACAGTTCTACACTACAGAGTACAGTGAGCCAGATAGAGGGCTAGGTGGCTCATAAATCAAATTGAGATCCTCCTTAAGAGAACCATTCAACCTTGCAATGGGAGCAGAACGCCTTCTCTCACAAACGAAAGATGGAGGCAGAGAAAAAGAGATCATTCTCAAGCAAACGCGTCCATCACGTCGTTGCAAAGAGGACAAGAAAAGAGCTTGCAATCCAGTAGATACTGTGGGTCAAATGCTTTGTGTTTGGGAATGTATGCTTCAAGCATACTTATTCCAATGACGAACACTTTTGTCCCTTTTTTGGTTCTTCTCAAGGCTTTCAAGTTTTTAAAATAATAATATATTAGCTTCTTGGCTTCTGTAGAGTAGATTTTTCACCGAAAAAATAGCAACATAATCCTCCCAACAGATTTGAGGCAAGCCTCAAGTCAATTTTGAAAGCATACTTCAAGCGTCCTTTAGCGCAGACAAAACACACGCGCTAAAATATTTTTGACTTGACCCCTCATTGGCTTTTGCTCGTTGTAGTTTCAGCGCTTACCCAGTACTACAGTACGTGGTCCTCACCTGGCAAATGGTATGATTATGTAAGGTCTTTTGACAAAGGAAATTTGTTCAGGATGAGGAAATTGATCATATTTGACAGAGACTCAACCGGATTTATTGCACGCTCTTCGAAGATACCCGCCTAAATTGACAGGATTAAAGTGTCAAATGGGTCCTTGATTATTTAGTCATCCATCATGGTTGATCTTTTTCCCCCTCTCCTGGTTCCTACGCCCTTGTGCTTTTTGACTTTGATTCGCTTATCATGATCTGACATATGTTTGTATCTGTTTACCTTGCAGGAAGTGAAACCTGTTCATTGGGGGAAATTACCACCACCTCCTAAGACATCAATCTCATTCCGAGGCTTCCTCCACACCCAATCTGGTTCACCCATACAGTTAAGAAAAGACTCATTCCCCTGGGTGGAGTGATTAACTGACGAATTGGGCCTCCAAATTGAGTTTATCCCACCGCCGAAGTTGGTGCTAATTCTCAAGGCAAGGCCATCTTCACCAGATTTGGTTCGGTGGACTCGCCAAGAATCCAGAGCGTGAAATTGTCTCCATATTGATGTCATTCCCCTCGCCAGACCTTTGGAGCAGAAATAGAGAAGGAATGCCAGGATTCAATCGACATCCAGGATTTTGAGAGCAGATTCCTATAGTGGCTACAAAGAATAAGAACAAGAAGACGCTTCACTTTCCTTCGGGTAAAGTGCCAAGTCGTGCTGAGTGAAAGAACAACCCGCCGGAATCCAAAGGAGACGATGCAAAAGAATAAGTCAGTTTCAACATTGCGCTAAAGCTGACATCCTCTTTCATCTTTCATTCGTCCTCTCTCTCTTTCTCTTTATTTCTCTCCTCTTTGTCTAATAACGCCAGAGGTGAGGTCTTTATCTTGCCTCGAGCAGATGCCGCATCAGTGTGTCTTGTGGAAGTGCCAATGTTGACAATCTGTCATTGAGTTCATTCTTGCGAACTGATCAAACAGAAATCATCTTCATCCCCAGCTTTGAAGAAGGTGCCAAAACCTGCGCAGGTGGTGAGAGTACCAATGAAAAAGATGATTTTGTTGTTGCTGTTGTGGCAATAGAATGTGAAGACGGTCGAAGAAGCTCTTTGTGCCAGGAAGAGAGGTGTATACATGCGTAGGCTTTGAAGACAAAATCACCGTTTCCTCTGGGCCAACAAAGAAAGAACCGAGGAGGGAGGCTCACTCACTCACTCGTCTCCTACCATTTTTCCCCCAGGGCTCCAGTCTTGCTTTGATTTTTCTTTCAAATCCCGTTCGTCGAAGTCTCTCAGAAGAATTCTTGAAAACCCAGCCTCCTTCGTGAGGTTTACACAATGTAAGTGGAAAAGACGGAAATTCGTCACATCTCCCCGACCTTGCAAAATGATACACGGGTAATGTTGGAATTCATTTTGGAAATTCAATCTACCAGTGGTGATGGTGTTGTGGATAAGGAGCCAAGGGCTCTAGCTGTCCGCGTCAAGGATTTCTTCCTCATCTTCTGGGTGTGAATGAATCAACCCTGACAACGTGAGAGGGACGTATAAATATATATATCTGTTAAGGACATCTCCCTCATTGAGTGGTGGTGGACTCGTTGCTTGGAGAGAAATCAGCCGTGTCATTCCGTGCATGGTGACCACTTTCCGTGCGGGTAAACTTCTTTCCGGGTGGCCATCCAATTTGAGTGAATAGAGTTTCGGATTTCCCTTGGATTACAAGTACTTATCTTAGTGCCTGCCGCCGACGCCAATACCACCGTAGTTCGTTCACTATGGATGCCATTTCCAGCAAGTCATCCAGTGCCTCCGTGACTCACTTTGAAGACTTTGCGGACTTTGGTCCACATTCACCCGAGCATCATGAGCGACGTCCGCCATTGTACAATGCCGAAGACTATGTCACTGCTCTGAAAAAGTTCTGTAAATTGACAGGACTCCAGATGTACCTCGGAGATGCTGATTCATCCTCTCTGGGCCCTTTTGGCAGCTCGAGTATTTCGACTTCAGCTCCAGGCGGTGGGAATGCGAATAACGCTTTTGTCAACCACCAGAATCGAAAGAATAAGAAACTGGCGGGAGGCACTGGCAAAGTGGAGGATGCTAAGAGCCAGGCCAATACCACAACAACGTCTCGAGACCCGACAGAAATGGGTCTTAGACAGTTTGGCACCGTGTCCGAGTTGCTTGCCAAGTTGAAAGCCGATCTGAATCTATCTTTCCCAAGTTTTCTCCGAGAGTTCATCAGCGAGCCCAATGACGGTGTCACCCTTCTTTTGGATCTCCTGAAGGCTGTTCAACTCTCCCAGACTAACATCACCGGCAGTCTCAACCAATTGGGATCTAGGGCCAATCATGTCATGTTCAAGCGAGCCTTGAGTGATGAATTTGAGGCTCTCCTGTGTCTCAAAATCTGTGCTCGGAACGAGGATGGGGCTCTCAAACTTGTGGACCACCCATCCGGACTTTTCACCGTCGCCGTTTGCGTCATGAGCAACTACAGCCGCTCCAGGATTCTCTCTCTTCAACTCTTGTCACGACTTTGTGACATGGCGGCTGGTCACAAACAAGTCTCCGACGCCATTTCCATGTTGAGGCTTCGATTTGGCGAACCCGTTCGGTTCAAGTTCTTGGTGGGAATGCTCAATAGCTATAACTCGAGCATGTTCCAAGTGGCCTGTTTGAGGTTTCTGAACCGATTCGTGGAGACATCTCGTGATGCTCGAGAGCGAATCATGATCCAGACAGAACTTGAGGAAGCTGGTTTCGACATTCTCCCGTTAAAAAAGTTTCTTCTCCAAACCACAAACACACGGAGCTCTGATTACCTCCGAGAAGAGCTCAATCGTTGGTCCAACAACTATGTGGACGTGAACAATCTGGTTCGCAAACTGTTGGAAGCTGAAAGAGCCAATAAAAAGCTGAGGGAAGACTTGAACCAACTCAGGGAGAAACACAGAGGATGTGAAGATGACCGATCTCGTTCTCAATCCACCGTGGATCGACTTCGAGATTGCTGCGACAAACTTCAAACCGAGATTGACCGTCGGGTCAAGCGTGGGAGTAAATCGACCACCCCAGGGGATCCACTGAATGAAAGGCAATCATCATCCACTCCGGCCAACGGAGGAGCGAGCAAGTCCAAAAAGAGTTCCAGACACTCATCCAAGACACGATCGATCGACGAGACTTTTGGGTTGTCATTCAAAAGCCAAACTGCACTCCCATCGTCATCGACCACCCCATCAAATCACACTCAATTGCATTCACAGGACATTCCCATTCGGACTGACTCGGTTGACGGCATGGAGGAAGCGGACGACGAGATTGACGAGGTTCTTCTTCTACTGCCCACATCCAATTTTGACCTCGACTCACAGCCTCCAATGGAACGAGGAAAAGCTACCAGATACATCCATCCAAGCGTCAATATCAGCGATGAAGCCGGAAGCATGGTCACCGTCTTGGCCACCGATGGCTACACATGTATTACCAGCCCGGTAACGGGACCTGAAATTCAGACTTTGAGATCCGACCAAGGCTCCGCCAATGAGAGGCAAAGGCCGTCCCAAAATGCGATTGGTTGCTCAGGAGACTCGGGTTTGTCGTCGGATCACTCCGTCAAGTCTGCCAGTCCCGAACATCATGGCTCTTTGAAAAGTTCGAGCTCGGAGTCCGATAAATCTTCCTTATCGGAAGAAGGTGTTACTCATGATCAGCTCGAGAGTGAGGACGATGAGGATCATTTGAATGAGGAGATTGATGTCATGTACGCCGAAAGGAATGTCCTTCAAGAAGAAGCGACCACCATTGAAAGTGAACGCATCTCTATCAGCCGATTCAGACAAAGATTCTGTCCAAGCACCAATGAGAGCACCAAGAGCCAAACCAATTCCTCTTCCGATATCAAACGACAGAACAACCATCGAAGTAGCTCTTCGGTTGGTTCGCAGTTTTATCCAGCGAATTCAACAGACAAATCCTCCTACCAAAGGGTAAGCCAAAATGTTCTTCCCATTCCGCAAATTGATGAACCAGAGTACAATACACCGAATACCAAACCAACAACAGTCTGTAGATTGGAGTGTAACTGTTCACGTTTCGAGGAAGAGAAGACAGACCCCGCATTCTGTTGGAATGGCACTTTAATGCATAAATGTGGAAGTTGCTTGGGAAAAAACGTCTTTCAAACTAGCTACCTACCACCATCAACAAAATCGACCACTGAACGGGCAACGAACTCCTCCCGTTAGAAATCAAGTGGGCCATCTCATAACGTCAGGGAAAAGGTAGCATTATATTTTTTTCAAGCCAGCCAAGAGTAAGATTGAAAGGAGAAGAACAATAACAAGATAGAGGAGACGAGACGAGAAGAAGAGTAACAGGCCATCAGATGGTCAATTTACCTTTCTTTTAAAACTGGAGAGTTTTGTGCGCAGGAGCCCGTTATTTGAGAGATGCCCACCATTCTTTTTGGGTAGAGATGTCGAGAGAGATGACAACCAGTAGGTTCCTAGATAGATAGATAAATTCAGGAGAGATCCTGCTGCTTCTTTGATATCACAGATGGACGAGCTGAAGAAGGAGAAGGCGGAGAAGAAAGAGGAGCTATTTTCGAAGAACGATCCACTCATGATCGGCGATTGAGAAAACGCTCAAATTATAGGTTTATCAGTGGGTCGTTTGACGATATCTGGCTTAAGCATGCCAAAGTCAGAGAAAGTTTTTTCTCTAATCAATTTCCTGGTGACGCTTTGTTTGGCTTCTTTTTTATTGGTATTAAAGGCTGATCCAATGAATTTCAAATCGACCCCGGGAAAGAAGGAAGGACAGAGGGATGGTTGGCATTGCCTTCTGCTGCTGGAGATTTGTTCGTCAGCCCACCTGAGATGATTCCTTTCATTTACACTTTCACAACCCGAGATGAGGAGGTTGAAGAGGCCGATGATGGTCTATTAAAGAATTCTTCAATAACTCCCACTCCACGATTCGAGGGGCGAAAAACTCATTTTCCCCACAATTGGTTTTTCTTTTCACTAAAAGGCTTTTTTTCTTAAACGGTTAAAAGGCATTCTTTGAGGGAAAATCTGATCTGTCAAAGAAATGCATTGTATTTTTAAAGTGTGAGCTTCTACTGCCTTGCGCCGTTCAAGTGTAAATTGCAATCCATCTATCCTCACACAAATACGCAAACATTGCTCAACCAAAAACGCTCCCAGCATTTCTCACTTATTTCTTTTGGTCCCTCCTGGCTCATTCTTCTCCGTTTGTTTACATTTTTCATCACCTCGGCAGCAATAATTCCAAACCTTGTCAAGAACAAAAAAATGACATTGGTGAACTTGAAGCGCAAATCTGTTCCAACCAAATACATTTGTGCCGAAACGGTGCTTGAATTCCTTCAATGAAAACCTTGTCCAGTCTCAAATTCTTTTGGTGAGCATTTCACGCCGAGCAACGGAAATTGGCCATGGGTTATCCCGTTACCAACAGACTGTTAGATTTGTTTGCAGTAAAATTTCAGATGGGCGTAACGGATTCTCACGGCTTGTCAGTTCAACTAATCCAATTGTATCCACTTGTCACTTGATAACAAACAATCGGTACAAAACATCACATTTGCAAATTAGGACTAATCTTCTCGAAAACCAATTAGCCTCCATCATCTTTATGAAATCTGAATGGGTGGGGTCCATTTTTTTAAATAAAGGAATACGATTAAAAATTGCAAACCCCAATCAACTTTTTCCATAAGGGCTACAGAGCTCATGGAGTGAAGCCAATCTCTGGATTTTGGAGCAGATCTTCTTTGCCATCCAAGTCGCTCTGATAACCAAGTAATCAACGTCGAGGTGGAGGACGCCAAACAGATGAGAGACTTTTGATAAACGAGTGATGTGATGGAGAAACAACGATACACCTAACTACTAGTCCTTCTGCTTTGCTCTACCATTCCAGTACCATGTAGTACATAGCAATGATTCGAGAAGTCGTGGTACTGCGTACGTACAACTGCTGTCAAATGGAAGGCTGAACGAACGATGCTACTGTGCGTGATTGCTCTGATCCTTCATCGGAAGAATGGCTTATCTTGGGGGCTCAAATCGATCTTCAATCTGCCACCGTAGCACACACATACACAGAAGAAGAGCTCTTAGAACGAGCCGAGACCAAAGAGTGTTCGTTCAGGGTGAACGCTGATCATATTGGATCTCTTGAAATTTTGCACCGAACGCTGAACGCCAAATTGGATTACACGTTTTATTTTCTTAGATTTTTATAATGCTTCTCTTTTGGTGGTGAGGGCATCCAATTGAGTCTGAACATGAGAGGCTGAGCAGGGTTTTAAAGGACGGACGCGAGAGATAATGGATCATGATGATCATTTCTGAAGGAATTCAGGTCATACTACTACGAACTGGTGCATCATCCTTGAGGATGGCTTGAAACGACGACCCGATGAGCAAGATGAGGGGAGGGGAAATTTGGGTTCTTATCAAATTTCTTTAAGATTTCTAATTGGCTCCGTGTCAAAGCGAGTTCAACAACGAGCTTGTCAAGGCTCGTTGGACTTCTTGTACGATTGAAAAAGGAGCAGAAAACATACTTGGTTGTAATGTCACGATGCCCTTAGCCTTCAGCTCTTTGACTCGACCCTGTGAACACAATCCGTGCACGTTGATTGTCAAATACACGGTGGAGTAATCAGTGATCCTTGGGAATGGGAAAGCCCGAGCGAGGGGTTGTAAATGTCAAATCCTATTGGATGATTGAATCTGATTTTTTTTTCACTGACCGACGCTCAAAGCATCATGCGCCGTGTTTTATGATTCCTTGTGTGTGCCTAAATTGATGCTCTGATGTAGTACTTGAACGTACGTTACTCATCTGGCATTTATCATCTACGACAAGGAAAGGGGGAAGGAAAATGTCTTCAACTAGCTTTGACGAGGAATTGCAAATTGGTTTTCCTCCAAGCCCACCAAGGGATGGACGAACTCACTCAAGATTAGATCCGCCGTCTTTCCTGAATCTCAATGCGTTTAATTTTTCACGCTCATCAATTTGAGTTTTACTCCGTAGTATGTATTGTACGTACAATGTGAACGAACGAACGAACGAACCCTGTTTGAAATCCCCTTCAGATGGTCTTCCAACAGATTGCTCAACCATGATTCATTCCCTCTTATTCTACAGCATGCGTCCAACTCTTTGGAGAACCGCTTCAATCGACGTCGACACAGTGAGGGGATCGATTCCAATGAGGATCCCGACGAGGACATCGTTCCCCGACGAACCTCTCGACCTCCAATGCGGAGCAAGAGTTCTGTATCGGCCATGCAACATCGTCGACCCATGTCCTCACCCCCGGAACCGAAGAAATACCAACCACGAACCATGCCCACCGGATTCAAAACCGTCGAGATGGACGACAAGAAAATGGACGACACCAAAAGGTAGGTTAGATCTCCGTTAGGGGTTGCTCAATAGCGGGTTGGGTTGGGCTGACAGATTATTGCGGTGCGTAACACTTCACACCATTTCAAGTGCCTCGAATTGGACGTTACATGAGCCATTTAACCTTCATGCTTGGGCTTGGATTTGACAGGCCTCATAATTGAGGTGAGACGTCAATTCAAGGTTCCTTGGACTGGAAAGAAAGTGACGCCTCTCGCTTGTCATCGAGGTTAATTTGATCACTTTTTGGCAAATCTGGAAGGACAGAAAGCGAGTGGCAAAGCCAAAAATAAACAGTTACAGGATGTGTTGAGTTGCTCCCATGCCAAAACTTGGGGACCCCTGGAAGCTCGAAACAAACACAATCATCCTTGATTATGTAGATTTTTGTAATTTGAGTTTTCTATACCATGACTCAAGACAGTTGTGCGCGTGAGAACCGTTTCCTTTGAAGAGCACAAATTACGCAGAGGGGCAAATTCGGAAATTATTCAAATTTGAATAATTTTCATGGACGGCAAATTTGTTCATGAAGCAATCTGCAGCATCGGCCGAGTTTGTCGTAGAAAGTACTTATGCGACATTCAAGAAAAAACAAGCTTGAGTCACTGCAAAGATCTGGCAAATATCGAACGATCCCTCAGGAATAATTCAGATATTGGCCGTGCCCTTGGGCGGGAAATATTCAATTCTCAAAGGAAATCGAACCCGTAAGAAGCACCAGTCTTCGAACGGTTCGTTCGAATATTCCATTATAGGATGATGTTTCAAAAATCTTCCCTCCGTTTATGACCTCTAATGGTGTTGGCAATCGGACAGGGTTCGAGTAAACGAGCATGAGGCTCCAATTTCAAAGTCAGTCATGCTGTCCCTTCGCCAAAACAAAGGAAGTGAAATCGATCAAGACCAAATCCGGATTGTCGGACGCATTCCCATTTCCTGACCGACTAATCAATCAGGACTCTATCTAAAATAAAGTCCAAGAGGAATTCGTTGAAAATGGAAACCAAATCTAATTCGAACAAGCAATTGATCAATCTGAACTAAAGTAGCAATTGTTCAAAAAAAAGCAGGTAGTTGTGTGTTCGGAAGTTTTTTAAAGAGCGTTTCATCAACAAGCAAGTTTTGACAGCTCTGAGTAATTTCCGCTTCTTTGCGTTTGTGGTATTTTAATCCTCGAACATGTTGTTGCATGTTGGTTTGAACAAATATTCTCTCGTGTTAGCGATCTATTTCGATTCATTCAATCTGCTGTCAAAACGAACAAAACCAAAAGGGACACACTAATTGAAGTTTTAACTTGGCTTAATTTCACTTCTAAGCAATCATTGATGGTTTTCGGAAATGATTAGCAGATCCAATCATGTTTACTTTTGGACAGCTCTTTCAAAAACAGAATTGAGTCAAGACCGCATAGGCTATGTAGAACGTGGGTGCTTGTTTTTTGCTCCTTCCTCGACTAGCTCCTTCAAATGCAGTTTCACTTCCACTGAAAGGGTATTGGTAATCATCCGTGAGCACTAAGCATTGATGGAAGATACTTATCTGAGAATAAAGTCGTCGTTTTTTTCCTACTCATTTCTCACTTTCTATGAATGATTTTCTTCTCGTCTTGCAGAGAGATGATCTATCTTGACGATCTGACCGATGGTGAAACCAGTGACGGGACTCATTCTTTGAAAGAAGATGAGGTAGAGGACGAACATGACACCGAGGAGCCTGTGGTCGAGCTACAAGAGGATGGACAAATCCGAGATTTCATGTCCTCAAACACGAACACTTTGGAGACGATGTCCGCTCGAAGTTTCGGCTTTGTTAAGCCCAGCCCCACACAAAGAGAGAATGAGTTTGCCAATCGACTTCGGCGACACAAGTCGTTTTTCACCCCTTCCACTAACAATCGAGAGGGACCGAAGCTCTGGATGGGCCCACAGAACCCGATGGCCATCGCCAATCGGAAAGGCTTGCTCCCTCGGAGGTCCGAGAGTTTCCATCACAGCCGATCCTTGGGCGAGTTCGACTCGAACATCATGTCAGGTCCCCGACCATACCACCCACTAGAAGGAAGTGAAGGCAAGAAATCAATGAGGGGGAAGAGTGTGGACCGGTTCAAAGATTCCATTGGGTCGACCACCACGAAGCCGCTGAGTAAGTCCAAGTCCATGGAGTTCCTCAAGGCCAAATTGCTTTCTCGAAAAGCCTCCACTAAGAGAAACTCGGCTTCCCCAGCACCGTCTTCTTCCAGCGGTGCACCGAGTCAGCTGTTGAGGTCGGCAGATTGGGATCTGCGCAGCTCTTCGCCAAATAACCGAAGTGGATTCTTTTCCCCTAACCTGGGCCCAAAGTCCGTGTCACAGTGGGGCTTTGGCATGCAAGAATCCCGACACAGTCCCAATGAGAGGAATGGTGGGAGTGATGACGGCCAACAAGACTACGACTGGAGGCAGGACACGCCATTTTGGAACAAAAAAGGTCGATGGGCTCGTCCGTCGCCAACCAAGAAAGTCATTGAAGAGGCTTGGGTATCGGCCCAGCCTTCACCAACTCCGCCCCCAGTGCACATCCACCCTCAAAATGGTGGTTTAGGACCCATCCCAGCGCCTCCTCCATTGGGGACAACCAATCGAGTGCCAATGGGCTGGCCAGGCCAATTTCCTCACCAAGGGCCACTCTTGGGCGGCCATCGTAAGATGGGCCCCTTCTACCCCTCATTCCCTGTGCCTGGCGTGAACATTACCCACAAAAACATGTTCTTACCGCATGGTCCAGTTCCTTTCACCAGCACCTACAAGTCCTTCGTTCCTGCAGCCCAGTCTAGCCCTGCGGCCTCATTCACAGGCTCGTCAGGTTCTAACAAGGTAAAAGTCAATCCCCTTCGAAACAATTTGGATATTGATTTGGGCCCTTTGAGTGATGATGTGAACCGCCTGGAGATAACT
Organism: Tigriopus japonicus; assembly: GCA_010645155.1. Taxonomy (NCBI): domain Eukaryota; kingdom Metazoa; phylum Arthropoda; class Copepoda; order Harpacticoida; family Harpacticidae; genus Tigriopus; species Tigriopus japonicus. The sequence goes on along the minus strand of CM021316.1, from coordinate 10,046,795 downwards.
GAACTTAGTGACGAAGAGCTCCTGGACTGCCCATCGCCTGACTATTCGACAATGCACAACACTGGTCACGTTTCCACGTCGACTTCGCCAACTCATTCTGTGAACACGGTGATTCGCAAAGGAAGATCAAGTGACCCAAAACCGCTCCATCAATCTCATGTGCAACTACCCCAACAACATCACCATCAACCCCAGGGGTCACAATCTAAAAATATCTTGGACATGCCTTCAGGCCTTTATTAAAGGAAAGAACAAAGTGGCGTTCCGCCAATGAATTCCCAAGGAATTGAAGGACACTAAATGTGTGTGTGAGCGACTTTTCTGATTGTTTTAACCTCCCAATTTTTTTTGTATGTCTTTTGTCTACGATTGTTAAAGATGAATTAAAACTCAGCTAAACCCCAAAAGGCATTCGAGTACGTTCTTTCGCCGGTTTGATTCGTAAAGCCATTTTGAAATTTAAACGCCCGAAGGTCAGGAGGACGTCTCAACAAAAGCTGATTATGGGAAGAGTATCGTTCGTTCTGCAAGGAAGGCCTGAATCATGATGAAGGGCCCCTTGTTCTCATATCTTGGCTAGTTGTCAGGCTTAATCAGCAAGGTCTTTTTTAAAAAGAGTCTCTCTCTCTCCCTCTATTGGTTTTTTTCATTCAATTATTTATTTTATTACTCCAATGGATATAATTTGGTTTCAAGCAGTGCCATTATGGTCACCGTTCCTTGAAACCATTAATCAGGCTTTTCCAGCCTATCATTGCCGTTAACTAATGCCTAATGTCCATTATCTAATCAATGATCAAGTGGCACATGATTGTAATCAATGGAGGAGAAATCACACTTAAGATTTCACAAATGAGCGTAACAAAATCCGGTTTCATTGGTTCACACCAAGTTCCCGTCAAAGGATTTCATCGACTCAAGTTTGGCGGTTTCTTGGTGTCAAGATCCTTAAGGACCTCTGCAAGGCAAAGACCCTATCCATTGTTCGAGTGGTCCTCTCAGCGGATTATCTCCGAGATAATTTCACTTTGAATATGGCACAATGACGACCGACTTACAGAAAGAAAGAACGAACGAACTCGTCGCAAGCCAAATAGAACGGAAGAGCAATAAATTGCTCCAGGTCTTTCAAGCTGCATATATTATGAACGCTATGGTTCGACATGTATTTTAGCCACGGAGTTAAATTTTGCAGATCGATCATACCATGTAGAATCCAAATCCTATCTTGTCACAATGAATTCTCCTTTTGCATTCAACTCATATCAATACACCCAAAAATCAAGGAGATTAAAGAGAGACCAGAGACGAATGAAAGAATAAAGAACTAAGGAGTAAATCCGTGTAATTGGGATTTAATAAATTACAGTCTCTACATGTGTCGGAACTAACGATTTACAGTTGGATTTCCTTCTTCCACATTTTGCATCAAATTTGACTCGACAAATTAGGAGCAAAATGGCATTTTGCTGCTTTTGGATCGGAGCTTTTTATTCTCATACATGTAGCACCTGAGAAAAGTTAATAACCTATAAGTAGGGCTCGGCAAAGTTGTAAATGCAACTTGCACCAAAATATTGCAACCTGTGATCATTTAACTCAAATTTAGCAACATTTCGATTTTTTCGCAATAAACAGTAATTTTTGGCATTTTTTGTCTCGAGCACTTAATCCTACGAGAAATTAGTCGAATTACATGTATATACTACGCATGCACTTTCACTGGACCTTTTCAAAGAGTTGATAGGTTGTAAAAATTCTAGAATAATTTGTGCAAAGCAAAACTATGTTCTCAAGGAAGCCAAAACTTCATGCAGGCAAACTTAAGATTATTTTTGGCCAAATTTGACATTTTATGGCCAGAAAATAGTACTTTTGTAGCAACGTTTAAGTGAAAATTTTGAACCAAAAAAAAACAGCAACTTGATCCAAGCCCTACAAATAAGGTTAGTAATGAGCAAAAAATATTCAAACTAAAAGTATTACATGGCTATTTTTGTTCCATAACTTATGGGCATAATTGGTAACAAAAATTGCGAGTGGGATATTTTTAAAACACAGGAATATTTAGGTTGTTTTCAGGCAAATGATGATTCTGAATGTAAATTGATGTTGGCAGCACTGATTATTTCTCCTTCTTACGGATTTCTCATTTTCTCGATTGCCCTCAAATGTCCTTCATTCCAAAACAAACCTCTCTTTGAGGTTTTCTAGTACTGGGTGTTTCAAAAGAAACGGAACACTTAACTCTTTTGTCCATAAACCGGGGTTGAAACCATCCAAATATGTCCCTCATCTTCATTGGACATGATTTGCCAATCACTTGGCTTGAAGAGTTAGAAAAAGTAAGAATCCCAAATAGTTTAATATTTCAACGACGACGATTTTCCCGTGAAGGGTCATTTTTTAAATCAAAGCGTTCGTGACTCCGACTTTTTTCTCCTTTCCGACATTGGACTAAAAAAAGAGAATTAGACGACATACCTAAGGGAAACAAAACCATATATATCTTAAGAATTGTTATCTACCGCATCTTTTTAAGATTAATATATTTTTTGGTGAGATTGTGGCGCCTCTAACATTCGTTGGAAATCTATGAATAGCAAAGTAGAGAATAAAGAGTCTAGATTACAACATCAACGTGAAACCACGTGTCCCACATTATGGACATTAATCCACACGCACTTTCCTCTCGGATAGGTGACCATAATTTGCGTATCAAAATTGTGTTTAATGTGACTCACGTTAGTCACACTCATTTCTCGCGAAACAACAAAATGTTTCTGATTTCCATATGAGATTGCTTCTGAGTGACCTCTTGGAGGA